>CAOKZL010002772.1:0-450661 GCA_948472985.1 Iguana delicatissima | reverse complement strand
CATGCGAAAATGGCCGCTTCTCTCCCCACGCTATCTCTCTCAAAGGGCGTCTTCCTATTGGCCGGTTTGACGCACGTGATTCCGAGGGGTCCAAATCTGCCCCTATTGGTCGAGGGTGGTGGGCAGGCTCACATGACCCCGCTGGGCCAACGGCAACGCGCCTAGGGAATCGCCCCTGATTGGCCCGCGTGGATCCGAGGGGGTCACATGGCTCCGCCGGGGCCCAATTAGAACTCGATTTAGAAATCGCCCCATTGGACGGCTGGGGCCACGTGGGAGGGGCGGGGACGCGGCCCATTCCGGATGTCCCGCCCTAGCACTTCCGGGGGAGGGAGGTTGACAGGTCATCAATCAATCACTTTTGACAGGTCATCAATCAATCAATCATGAGTCATCAATCATTTTTGACAGGAGCTACACAGCCCTACTACTCCCGTGTGTCTATAAATAATATATGCCTTTCAGCTTGTGCAGCTTAAGCATGTGGGCAGGAACTTTTGAGAACGGAGGCCTACCACACACTGCTAAATTCTTGCTTTCCCTTTCTCACAAAGGTAGATGGAAAGCAGGGCCGGAGAGGTACTTGGGTAAATGGAACAGTGAACACCTCTCTACTCCAAGGAAAGAGTCCATCATGCCAGAAGTAGCAATTAGTACATCATTGTTTAAAAGCCCTCCCTGATAATTACCAGCCAATCTCTAATAATTCAGTTTTAATAATCCATTCAGAGATGCATGGTGGTATAAGTGATTCCCTGTTGCAAGAACTGAAGCAACGATGTGTTGTCCTGATGTCTTGAGAAGTATGCTGCTTCCAAGGGATGAAGATGCATGAAATAACAGAGAAATTGACAAGATTCTTTAATTCCATAAGCCATTACCCTTCCTTCTGATACCAGTTGGAACAAATGGTACTGCAGGATACAGCCCTCAACATATTGCAAAAGAGTATGAGGCTCTGGGGAGGAAGTTAAAGGACCTTGGGGCACAAGTAGTTATTTCATTACTCCTCCCTGTCAAAAGACATGGACCAGGAAGCGGGAGAAGAATATTGCAAGGGAACAACTGGCTTTGTAGATGGTGCCACCAAGAAAGAGTTGGCTTCTTGATCCGTAGTCTGCACTTTAATCAAGAAAGACTTCTTGCAAGAGACAGGCGGCACCTCAGGGTAGCTGGAAAGAATACATTTGCTGAGAATTTTGCAAATCTGACCAGGAACGCTGTAAAATTAACTACTTTGAGGAGGGAGACAGTATTCCAGAAGGCAGGAGACACCAAGGGCAATGACCTCAACAGTAATAGAGATAATTGGGCCAATATTACAAGAACCCAACAATGGGAAGAAAAAACAACAAGGAACTGCCTGGAGATCATGATGTTTCTAGACTAACGCACAGAGCATGGGAAACAACCAAGATGAACTTTAGGTCTTTCACAGGAAGGCAAATATGTAATAGGCCTCCCTGAAATCTGCAGGCACCAGTTCACCAATTGAATGTGGTAATGGAAGGGTATAATGTGTTCCAGAGGAACAGACCAAACAAAAAAGGAGGAACAGAGGCATCCTAGGTCAGGGAGGCCCACACCTGTGAGGCAATCCATGACCCAGAGGCCATTTCCACACTAGAGTGTTATAGCGCTATGATTCCACTTTCAACATCCTATGGAATCCTGGGGCTTGCAGTTTCGGGAGGGGCCGGAGGGTGCGGAAAAAGTGCGGAGAAGCCAGGGCAAGGCGGCTAGGGCCACTGTGCGCCCAGGTGCCTCCTAGCAGCGCTTCGTCCTCGCGGCCTCCTCCCCCTCCCGCCTCTTTCCCCTTCGTTGGCCCGGGGGAAGCGACAGCCACAGGATGCCTGGATGCCTCCCGGCCGGCCGGAGAGTGAGCGAAGCCCCGCGGGCCGGCCAAAGCGTCGCTGATCTGGCCGCGGCGAGGAAGGGCCTGCGCGGCTCTTCCTCCGCTTTGATTACTAATAGGGTTCTTTTTTCAGAAACCCCACGTCGCATTTTCCGGGAGACCGCGCAGCCTCCGTGGGAGGTAATCGGAGGAGCGGGCGGGGGGGCAAAGGAGAGAGAGGCTTTTTTTATGAACACGGGAGGGAAATTGGGCGCCTCTCAGATCCATCCGAGCCACGCCCCCTCCTCCTCCTCCTCCTCCCCCTGCCCCGGTGAGCCTGGCTGGGAGGGGAGGGAGGGGAGGGGAGAGAAAGAAACGGAGCGCGGAAAGAACGTGTCTTTTTGACCTGGGAAGATGAACGTAGCATCTCCCTCCCTCCCCGCCCTCTTCTTGTCTTCAACTACTTTAGCCGGGAAAATCCCCCTTCGACCTCAAGGGCTCAACTTCCTCCTTCGTTTCTCCAGCGTCTCCTTCTTTTCTTTGCCTCGTGGTCTCTCCATATCGCAAGAGTTCTCTTGAAATCTCAGATCCATCTGCTCTAGTCCCCAAAGCAAAAGGAGAGAGTCCGCTTTCCGGGCAAGTGACCCAGGGCGGTTTACCCTGCGCGTTTGCCGCGTCTTGTATACTTGCTACCTCCACCGGGCACTTTCTCTGTGGTCAGAATTTTTTGCCACGGTCTCTCTTGAGTAACTTGATCCCTGCTTAGCTGCTTCGGGCGCCACCGCACCCTGTGAGTGAATGGGGGCGAAGCCACCTCACGCCACCGGGAATAAAGTTACAGCAGCCCCTTGCCGAACATACGAGGTTGCAAAACTGCTCAGTTCTGTTTCCTGGTGCCTATGACCTAAGTCCCCAGACGAATTCTGGCCTGTATTTTTGCTCAGATGTAAGTTCTGTTGACTTCAACAGAACTTAGTCTCAGTTAAGTTGGCCTAGGAAGGCAGATTTAAGATTGCGTTTTACAAGCCATTGATTTCAGCTGGTTTCTGCACACACACCCCAAAGAAAAACCCAGTCCAAGCATCCTCACCTAAAGCCGTAATTCCTTTCACATTTACTTGAGAGTAAACCTCACTGACTAAATTCTCAGCAAATTTCCAAGGACCAAAGGCAACCCTGGAGCCACAGTAGGACACTCAAAGCTATAGCAATGGCCAAGGGCCAAAACTGCCTGAAGCTGGGACTGGCCCACTTTTCTTAATGAGAGAGAAGAAAGGAGGCAGGAGGTGCATCTTTCTACTTGCAAAGCCACATGGGTATAGAATTCACATCCTCTGCAGCCCCACCACTCACCAGGTTGCAGTGCTTTGGTTGTTCGTCTGCCAGGTGGTAAGGGTCAGTTTGGTTGGTGCATTCGCAGCCACAGTTGCCTCATGTCCCTTATTTTAAGAAATGTTGGGTGTCCCTTATTGTAAGGACTGAATGAGATATTAGAGGGAGAAAATCCTGTATTTTGGGTGGGCCCTTCAGAAAGACAAAAATGTGCGCATCATAATTTGTGAATGTGGACAATACATTAATTTTACAGAGAAATACATGGCTATGCGAACTGAATTTGATATTCAAATAGATCATCAACTTGGTAATAGATATTTCATGATTGTCAACCCTGCTGTCCCTGATTATTACTTTGAAAATCTGGCAACATTGTTGCATAGTTTGTTGCAGTGTGGGAAGGAGACTTAACAAAGGAAAGGGAAAATCCCCTGTGGAATTTGGTGCTGGGATTTTTGTGCCTGGTATCAGAGCCTAAATCCCCTAAAGGCACCAGAACCCATCTGATCTTGAAACCTAAGTAGAGTCAGCCCTGGTTAGTACTTTGATTGGAGATTGCCAACAAATACCAGATGCTGTAGGCTATAATTCAGAGGAAGCAACTAGCAAAACCACCCCTGTGTATTCCTTGCCTAAGAAATCCTATAAAATTCATGGGGGTCACTATAAATTCACAGGTGATTTGGGCCATTTCCGCACAAGAGGGAAGGAGCGGTTCACCACATGTCAATAGTTGTGTTTTTATACTCCAATTCAGAAATTGTGTTGTCTGCGCACGCGCGCGCACACACACACAGACACACACCATTTACATTGTATCAGTTCAGTGGCTTAGTTCCATTGAATAAGAGCATGTGGGGAACTAGCATGGCAAAGTGCTTTGAGTGTTACACTAGGAGTCTGGGAGATGAAGGTTCGAATCCCCACTCAGACATGGACACCCACTGGGTAACCTTGGGCAAGTCACACTCTCTCATCCTCAGAGGAAGGCAATGGCACACCTCAATAATTCTTGCCAAAAAAACAAAAACAAAAAACCCTATCATAGGCGCTCCATGAGCAAGAGTCACTTTGGAGGCACACGACAAAAAATACATGGTCCTTTACCCCTGTCTTAAGCTTTGTGATATTCTGTGTCACATAATCTCTGCAATGGCGGAATGTCATTTTAAGATAAGCAATAACTTGCTTCAGATTTAAACCAGCATTTTTGCTCAAAGCATAGGAATACATGATATACTCAGAAGACAATTACAGATAAACAGCTAGTATTTTACATCCCCGGATCAGCTTTGGGCCTCAGATCATACACCCACATATCCAGGAACATGTCCTCTATTAAATTGCCACTGGGTGCCAGTCCTGAGCCATTGGTTGCCAGTTTCTGGTAAGTTTCCAGCAAAGGAAGAAACAAGTATAGCCAGAGATCACAGATATGGTGCCTGTCTCAGCACACTGGAAAAGAAATTGTTGGCAAAGCACTGCACTGTCAGATGGAAATGAGTCCTAACTGACCTGAAATTTACTGTATATACAGGGCATTTTAACATGGTACAGGATGACAATAACATCTGAAACAGGCTCAAGGGAATCGGGGCACCCCAGCTGAGTGTGTTGTCAGTTGAAAGTTGGTGAAATGATTCACAATTTGAGTTTACAAGTTGAGATGTTCTGAAATGCTTTTGCACTTGTTCCTGTTTGTTTGTTTGGTTTATTGGTATTATTTCATTTATATTTCTACATGCATTTGACTACAATTTCTACATTATTTGGGCCATTATTTATTATGCAAACCTAATCCATTAGTGTATCTCATGTAACGATAAAGCTTAACATTAAAATGAACATACTTTTAGTATTGTAATTTAAAGGTGTAATTTTAATGTTCTAGTTGTTTATGTCACTACTGTTGCCATTACATTCAATGATATACGGGAATTAACAATTTATGAGTAGCATTAGTACAAAAAAATTACTAAGGATTCTGTTTGGTCTGGTATAGGAGGAGGTCCATGGGGGTGACACCACGACTTACTGCACCGGGTGTACCAAAACTAGTGATGCCACTGTCCACCGGACTGAGGATTTGGATGATGCCTTCCAATAAGCAATGACTAAATATTCAAAACAAAGAGCTCTAGTAGGTATAAGAGATTTCAACCACCCTGATAAGTGTTGGAAGTCCCATTCTGCCAAGATGTAAGGCCCAATATATTCCTCACTTGCTTGCAGACAGTTTCATTGCACAAAAGGCAGAGTTGCTAGTATAGTGTAGGGTTTTTGAGTATTGGACTACACTGGAGACCAAGGTTCAATTTCTTTTTTTTATTATTATATTCAAAGTACATAAAAGCATATATTGACATAAATATGTATATCATTATTATAATTCTTCTATTCCCCTCCCGCTTCTATATATCAAAGGTTTCCAGCTTGAATCTATTTTCCCTTTATACATATCTTATCAAATATCAATATACTCAATCCACAGACATTTACAGATTTAGCCAAAGCATTACTCTTTTCCATTCTCTTTCAAAATTTTGAACCGTTTTGTTCTTAAGGGAGTTAGCTAGTTTTTCAGTCTCTACCATATCTAACGTTTTTATTTTCCATTCATCTAATTGAATATCTGTTTTATTTTTTCCAATGTTCCAATGTTGTGCATATGTCAGCCGTGCTGCTGGGATCAAATACAATAATATCTTCTGTTGTTTTCTAATCTCCCAGTTCTGGCCTAATATATTCAATAAATAAAATTCTGGTACCATTTCAAAATTATCTTTAAAATTTTTTTGAATTTCATCATGAATTCCCTTCCAAAATTTCTTAGCCTTAGAACAAGTCCACCACATATGAAAAAAAGTCCCCACCTTTTCCCCACATTTCCAGCACTTTGCATCTCAGTTTTTGGTTATTTTTTGAAGTCTTTTTGGAGTCATCTACCACCTATGTGATATTTTATTATAATTTTCTCTTAAATTTAATTTGGAGTGAATTTTATGTCCATTTTCCATACTTTTTCCCATGCCTGTAACTCAGTTGGACGACCTATATTTTGAGCCCATTGAGTCTTTTATTGACTCAGATTCAAAGTCCCTTTTTAATAATAATTTGTAAAGCTTCGAGATTCTTTTCTTTTGATGTTCTTTCAACAGTTGATCTAGTTCATTTTCTTGCCCTTTCAAAACCATACAATTTTTGGTCCATTTTGTACCTTTCTTTCAACTGGTGCCAAGGGAACCAGTTTAGCTCATGACCTTCAGCTTTTAACTCTTCATTTTTGGATTGTCTCTTTCCCATTGTATTGTATTGTATGTATGGTAAAAGACCCAGAAAAACCCACAGCAGTGAAGATAAGCAGCCAACCAAAGGGAATGTGTTTTTACCATACATCAAAGGGGTCACTGATTGTATAGGGAAACTGATGAAGAAATATAACCTCCAAACAATCTACAGACCGACCAAGAAAATTCAACAAATGCTACGTTCAGCAAAGGACAAGAGGGATCCTCTAACTTCTGCGGGAGTTTACCGCATACCTTGCAGCTGTGGGCAGGTGTACATAGAGACTACAAAACGCAGCATCCAACACGAATCAAAGAACACGAAAGACACTGCAGACTGATCCACCCAGAAAAATCAGCAGTAGTAGAACATGTTATAAACCAACCTGGACACAGAATGCTTTTTGAAAACACAGAAATTCTGGACCATTCTGACAACTACTATGTCAGACTACACAGAGAGGCTATTAAAATCCATAAACACACGGACAATTTCAACAGGAAAGAAGAAACTCAGAAAGTAAACAAGATTTCATAGAATCATAGAATCATAGAATAATAGAGTTGGAAGAGACCCCAGGGGCCATTGAGTCCAACCCCCTGCTTTGCAGGAACACCCATCAAAGCATTCCCAACAGATGGCCAACCAACCTCTGCTTAAAAACCTCCAAAGAAGGAGACACCACCACACTTCGAGGCAGCATATTCCACTGCTGGATAGCTCTGACCGTCAGGAAGTTCTTCCTGAGGTTCAAGTGGAATCTCCTTTCCTGTAGCTTGAATCCATTGCTTCTTGTCCTAGTCTCTGGAGCAGCAGAAAACAAGCCCACTCCCTCCTCGACATGACATCGCTTCAAATATTTAAACATGGCTATCATGTCCCCTCTTAACCTTCTCTTCTGCAGACTAAACATACCCAGCTCCCTAAGCCGTTCCTCATAGGGCACGGCTTCCAGGCCCTTCACCATTTTGGTTGCCCTCCTCTGGACACGTTCCAGCTTTGGCTGCCAGTACTGAAGAACACTAAAATCAAGACTCAAAAATATGCCAATGAACACCATGCAGACTATGGAGGTCCCTCTACAGGGAACAATACAATGGGTTGCTAATGTACTTAACTTACTGTTATGCATATCCCCTGACTAACAATACGCCCATCACACAGGCCAACTGTAACACATGTGAATTGCTCCCTCCCAACAGGGGACTACACAAGTATATATACTCTGTTTCAGTTCCATGCCACCAGATCCTCTGAAGATGCCAGCCACAGATGCAGGTGACACATCAGGAGAAAATACTAATAGAACACAGCCTCAAAACTCGGAAAACCCACAACAACCTATAGATCCCACATAGTTGGAAAGAAGCAACAATTGTGCTAATCCCCAAAGGAAGATTAGTTTATAAAATTATAGACCTATTTCTTTACTGAAAAATAATTACAATTTTTTTACAACAATTTTGACATAAAAACTGAAAAGGATTTTAGAAAAATTTATTCATAAATCCGAGCTGGCTTTCTGCCAAAAAAGACAGCTAAGGGATAATACCAGATGTACAGTGAGCTGTTAACTTTTGCAAGGGTTTGGGGCACAGCATCCTTGTGAAGGTTAACAAAAAAAGTGAATAACTTCCCACCATCGAGTGCTCCCCTCTCTCTCCTCCTGTGTTCTTTCTGCGGCCGGTGAGTGAAGGGGAAAAAACCTTCCCCTTCCAGTCTTTTGCCTGACTCCCCACGTGCTCTGCCTTTTTTTTTTGCACACCTGCACAAGGACAAGCAGGAGAGGAGAGTGGAGGGAAGGTTGTCCCCCCTGCACTCTCCTGCTTGCTGCTGCCCACTCAGGCTTCCTTCTTTCTGTGTGCCTGTGTGGGCAGGAGACAGGAAAGTGGAGAGGAGAGAAGATCTCACCCCTGCACTCTCCTGCCTGCCGCCATCTGCGCAGCCTTTCTTCTTCCTGTGCATGGACAAGGGGCAGGAGAGTGGAAAGGAGGGAATCCAGCACTGCACCCTCCTGCCTGGCGCTTCCAGCATGGGCTTCCTTCTTCCTGGGCAGGGAGAGGGAGGAGACTGGAGGGGAGAGAAGGCTGGAGAGCTAAGGGGGGAAGTCTTGTGTGTCCACAAACTTTTCACCTCCCATTTACTTGCCTTTTGCCAAGGTAGTGCAACTGGGCAAAAACCCAGGGAATGGAAGGGGTAGAATGGGGGAAGACAAACGGGCATCTCGTGAATAATCAAATTCACAAAAGTCAAACCCGCAAATGCGGGGGAGAACTGTATTATTAATATCTTGGAATACCTAGACAATCATAAAGAGAAAAAGTAAGCACTCTTTTTTTTCCTTTTTGATGCTAAAAAGCTTTTGATAATTTGAATTGGAACTTTCTGTTTCGAGTTTTGGAGCAGATGAGTTTGGGAGATAATTTTGGTATTTGGATTAAGGCAATTTGTAATGTGCAGCAAGCACCAGTTTTGATTAAGTGAGTTAAAAAAGCCATGACATTCAAAAAAGGAATGACACAAGGTTGTCTACTTTCACCTTTATTGTTCATCTTGGCCTTGGAAGTTCTGAATAGAGGAATGAGACAAGAGGAAAGAATAACAGATGTAAGAATTTTAAAAAAGTTTTTTAAAATTATAGAATCTTATAGAATCTGTAAATAATTTGGGATGTTTTAGTGATTATTTTAGAAAATCCTATTGAGTGTATAGAACTGTTGTCAGAAATATAAAAGAATTTGGGGATATGGCAGGATATAAGATAAATAAGCAAAAATAATGATTCTGATGAAGAATAGGAGAAAAGAAGAACAAGTGTACTTGATGGATAAAACAGGTTTTAAAATAGGTTTTAAAATGTTGTGAAAAATAACATTACATTAAAATGTGGAATGAGATTAAGCAAGGTTTACAAAGATAGGTGAAAGTTAAGTTATTATTGTGTGGAATTTCTGTGATTAAAATAAATATTTTACTGAGGATGTTGTCCCTGTTCCAAGCTATACCTATTTTGACCACTGATCTATATGCAAACAATGGTACAGTGATTTCATTGTGGGGGTCCATCACAGACCTCCAAGCCAGACTGAGGACTTAGGTAATGCCTTTCTGGAACATGTGACCAAACATTCAGAAAGGATAGATATAGTAGTAATGGGAGATTTCAACTATCCTGATATTATCAGGTCCAACAAATGTTCCACTTGTCTTGCAGGCAATTTCATAGTCCAGAAAGTAGAGGAAGGATCAAGGAGAACAGCTGTTTTAGATCTGATCCTAACCAACAGAGATAACCTGGTATATGGAGTGAAGATGGTGGGATCCTTAGAAGGAAGTGACCATGTGCTCCTTGAATTTATTATACAGCCAAATGGGGAAGCCAAACATAGACATGCATTCTAGACTTTAAGAAAGCTGATTTCAGGAAACTTAGGGAAAAATACTGGAAGTGATCCCATGGTCAGGGATACTTAAAGAGAAGGGAGTTCATGATGGATGGGAGTTTCTTAAAACTAAGATATTGAAGCCACAATTTCTAACAATTCCAATGAGGAGGAAATATGAGAGGTGTTTAAAGAATCTGGGATGGATGTCTAAAGAACTCTCAATGGAGCTAAGATTTAAAAGGGACATGTACAAGAAATGGAAAAAGGGGGAAATCACCAAAGAGGAATTCAAACAAATTCAAATTCAATTTCAGATTCAAACAAATAGCCAGCAAGTGTAGGGAGAAAGTCAGAAAAAGCAGAAGCGCAGAATGAGCTCACACTTGCCAGAAAAGCTAAAAACAGTAAGAAAGGCCTTTTTGGATATGCCCATAGCAAAAAGAAGAACAAGGAAATGGCAGGGCCTCTGTGTGTAGAGGAAGGTGAAATGCTAGTAGTGGGGGAAAAAAGGCTGAATTATTGAGCACTTTATTTGTCTTGGTCTTCTCCCAAGAAGAAAACAATGCTCTACCTGGGGAAAATGGAGCAGATTACATGGTAGGCCAAATTCGGCACAGCATAGCTAAAGAGGTAGTACAGGAATACCTGGCTATTCTAAATGAATGTCTAAATGAATTCAAGTCTCCAAGACCAGATGAGCTGCATCCAAGCGTATTAAAAGAATTGGCAGAAGTACTCTCAGAATCCATGACAATAATCTTTGGGAATTCCTGGAGAACAGAAGTCCCAGCAGACTGAAGGAGGGCAAATATTGTCCCTGTCTTCAAAAAGGAAAAAAAGAGACCCAAACAATTACTGCCCTGAAGTTTGACATCAATACTGGGAAAGATTCTAGAGCAGATAATCAAATACAGTCTGTAAGCACTTAGAAAGGAATGCTGTGATCACTAAAAGTCAACGTGGGTTTCCCAAAAACAAGTCACTCCAGACTAAACTTATCTCTCTCTCTTTTTTTTATAGAGTTACTACCTTGGTAGATGAAGAGAATGCTGTGGACATGGCATATCTTGACTTTAGTAAAGCCTTTGACAAGGTCCCCCATGATATTCTTGCAAACAAGCTAGTAAAATCTGAGCTAGACAATGCTACTGTTAGGTGAATTTGTAACAGATTGACTAACCCCAAAGAGTGCTTAGCAATGGCTCTTCTTCATCCTGGAAAGAAGTGACTAGTGGGGTGCCACAGGGTTCTGTCCTGGGCCCACTGCTATTCAACATCTTTATCAAGGATTTGGGTGAGGGAATAGAGGGCATTCTTATCAAACTTGCAGATGACACCAAGTTAGGAGGGATAGCTAACACACTCCAGAGGACAGGATCAGAAATCAAAATAACCTTAACAGATTAGAGAGCTGGGCCAAAACTGACATGATGAATTCCAACAGGGAGAAGTGTAAGGTACTACACTTGGGCAGAAAAAATGAAATGCACAGATATAAGATGAGTGACACTTGGCTTGACCACAGTATAGGATCTAGGAGTCTTAGTAGACCACAAAGTAAACATGAGTCAGCAGTGTGATGCAGCAACTAAAACAAATGATGCGACTCTGGGCTGCATCAATAGGAGAATAGTGTGTAGGTCAAGGGAAGTGATGATACCACTCTATTCTGCTTAGATCAGATGCCACCTGGAATACTGTGCTCAGTTCTGGGCACCACATTTCAGTAAGCATATTGACAGGGTGGAATGTGTCCAGAGGAGGCTGACCAACATATTAGAAGGCCTGGAAATCATGCCATATGAGGAGTGGCTTAGGGAGTGGGGTATGTTTAGCGTGGAGAAGAGAAGGTTAGGAGGCAACATAATAGCTATGTTTAAATATTTGAAGGGATGTGATACAGAGGATGGAGCAAGCCTGTTTTCTGCTGCTCTGGAGACTAGGAAACGGAGCAATGGCTTCAAACTTCAGGAAAAGAGATTCCATCTAAACATTATGAAGAACTTTCTGACAGTAAGAGCAGTTTGACAATGGAATGCACTACCTCAGAGTTTGGTGGAGTCTCTTTTGGAGGTTTTTAACTAGGGGCTGGGTGGCAATCTATCAGGAATGCTTTGATAGGATATTCCTGAATGGCAGGAAGTTGGACTCAATGGCCCTTGTGGTCTCTTCCAATTCTATGAATCTATGATTCCAACATAGGCATCTTTTTTTCTATGAACAAACACATATTATCAGTCAGTTTTCTTATTGACTTGTGACACAGTTCTTGCAAGAAGACAGAATGGCTTGTTTAGATTTGCTTAGGAACACTAAATGCTTGGAAAAACTTTTTACCCCCAACATCTCTGCATAAAGTCTATTCTGACGCTGGCAAATGGTACCAAAAAGCAGGATGCCCTTGCCTTCATAGTCTTAGAATATACCTGGCCAGGGTTGTGTGGGAGACATATCATAGTTACTCAATGCATAGAATCCATCTCCCCATCCAGGATCATGGCCAGAATTTTGAGACTTATAATGACAGAACCGTGTGTGTGTGTGTGTGTGTGTGTGTGTGTGTGTGTGTAATTATAGCAGCACTCCCCTGCCTTGTCTTCCTGTCCTGTCCCATCCCAATGCAACCAGATTCAGAAAGAGCAGCTCATTCTGTTGATCTCAGTGCAGAATACCAACCTAATTCAATGGCCATTCTCAAAGCCAATGCAATTCTAGGCTGCCTCAATAAGAGTATAGTGTCTAGGTCAAGGGAAGTAATAGTACCACTCTGTTCTGCTAGCTGGGTATGTTTAGCTTGGAGAAAAGAAGGTTAAGAAAAAACATGATAGCTATATTTAAATATTTGAAAGGTGGAAGATGTGGAAGATGGACCAAGCTTGCTTTCTGCTACTCCAGAGACTGGGACACAGAGAAATGGCTTAAAAAGAGATTACTCTTGAACTTTTGGAAGAAGTTCCAGGGTAAGAGCAGTTCAACAGTGGAGTATGCTGATTCAGAATGTGGTGGAGTCTCTGTCTTTGGAGGTTTTTAAAAAGAGGTTGGATGGCCATCTGTTGGGGAATGCTTTGATTGCGAATTCTTGCATGACAGGGGGTTAGATTCAATGGTGTTAGTGGTCTCAACCATCTCTATGATTCTATGTAATGCAGATAAATTTCTTATTTGAGAGATAGCATTATTTTTCATCTTAAGTATATAAAGCAGTTAATTTTAGCTAAGATTCCCCCCTTTATTGATTTTGTCATTATGCCTCCTTCAAGAAGGTCAGCAAGAATCAGCACAAGCATAAACTAAGAAGTCCAAAACAAGCAAGTATCACTCTGAAGATGGGAGCTGTGTTCACCCTTAATTCCAGCTTTAGTATTCAAAGACACTCCTTCTCCACAACACATCCTTTGAGCTCACTGGTACACCAAATGAATACTTTATTTGAGGCACAGAGCTTCAGCTTTACCAAAGTTTGCAAAGATGTAAACAAAAATCAAAATAAACACTCAGTTGATAAGATATAATTAAATCCTTGTTTTCAGTGAAGTGATCACATCTCAGTAGTGTGGCATTTTAACATTTTAAATTTCCTGTCTAAGAAAAGACTGGCAAGGAAGGTTGAATGCTATTGGGGGACGAGATGGTCTATTAACTGGTCACTCAGCTGTTTTTTTTTTAAATGAATACTTTTTTAAAAAAGCAAAAAGAATGTGCTGTGTTGAAATTAAACAAGTTCCAATCCAATATGACACATTTTCATTCCTAATACTTTTTAGTAGTAATTGGTGCAAAGATTCATTAGATAACTGAAAACAATAAAACAGAACCTCAAAATAGGCAGGTGAATGGAGAGGTTATACAAATATCAAATAATAAAGTTAGAAAATATAACACAAAATTTCCAACACTATTTCTAATACTACTAAGCTTATCAGTAAAAATTAAACTATACAAAATGAAGCCTCAGAGTAATAAAACTTCAGACTTTTGGGAATGCTTTATACTAACTTGCACAGGCTTGCTAATGCCATTAAGAAAGTTGCAGTTCTTCTAGTGATATCAGAACGTTCACTAAAAAGCAGAAAGTCTATTTTGGGGGGTGACAGACCAATTGTTTTTAATAGAATAATAACCCCACAAGGTATTTTTCTCTAATTCGCTTTGACAAAGGACAACTACAAATAGTGGAGGGTCCTCAACTTTATCCAGCCCACAGTGACAGTAGCATAAATGATAAGAGAGCTAAGCTAATCAGCCATCCAGGATTGTGGAAAGCATTAGCTGAAACCTAGTTAACATTGGCTCCCTTCTTAAACATTTTTTTCAGTGTTAAACAGATAGTCCTTCGGGTCTGGGAAATGTTTAAATGGATTAAAGCATAGGTAGAATTTAATTGAAGTGAGAGATACAAAGTCTTCTTGTAAGATCTTTGGCTCATACCTTGAATTCTTTCTTTGCTGTTAAATTATCTTTCTGAGAAAAATATATTTCTGAAAAGGCAAACTTGTGAAGAAGACATGTGATATTTTGGTATCAGGATTTTTTCTTTTGAGGAACAAAGAGCCACTTCTTTCTGAAAATGTAGTTTTGCTAGGTAATTTTTTTGGCATTCCTTTCTATCTTAAGCAGAAATTAAACAAATAGATCTTCATGAGCAAGGGTTGTGATCCCGTTTCCAGTTGCAAGTACTGTAGTGGGCTATATTTTGGAGTTCCCATGACAGTTTTTAAAATTCTATTCTAGGTGCCATCCAAGTCTGCAGCAACTTGAAAACCCCCAATCTTAGATCCATATAACATCTGTGGCTGGAGGTTCTGCTTAATTAAATGCAAAATTGGGGATACCTGCCTGCCTCCTGTGGTGTACCAAAACTTAAGAATTTCACTTGTGAGCTGCTCAGTCTTGAGCTTTGTAGCCCTGACATGTGGTTGCCATGAGCCAGAAGCAGCAAATAATATACCCAAGCAAAGATTCAAGGTTACTTGTTCTAACTTATTTTGTTCAATATGCCAGTTGTGCTTCTTAGTTCCACCTCTGAAAACTATCATTTTGGTCTTGATACAATTGATTGAAAGTTTGTTGACTGAACAATATACACCCAGTTTTGCCAGGAGTCTTTTAAGTCCAGTTAGTGTATACGAGAAGAGTACCATGTCATCTGCATATAGAAGCAGGGGGACTTTCTTCCAATGAATTGATGGGGGAAGAATTTATCATTGTTCATGAGAGATACAATATTGTTAATGAAAAAATTAAAAAGGAAAGGTTCCAATATGCAACCTTGTTTTGTCCTTCTGCTGTTGGAATAGATTCTATGAGAGACCCTAGAGAGGAAAATCTCACCTTCAGGGAAGTATCAGTACAGAGTGTCCTAACAAGGAGCAAAAAGTGATGATCCATGTTGATATTAGATAGCTTGAACCACAGAAGGTCACAGTCACTAGAGTCAAAAGCAGCTTTCAGATCAACAAATACTGCATAAAGATGACTTTTCCTATATCATGAGAATTTATATACTATATGGTTCAGCACAAAGCAGATGTCCAAGGTGGAATATCCACTTCTGAATTCTGCATGTTCTTCATTAAAGATATGATTTTCTGTGGCTCAGTTCTCTAGCTTGCCTAACAGATACTGGACACATAGTTTTGTCACTATGTCTATCAGACTAATTGCTCTGTAATTTGATGGAAAATATCAATCACCTTGCCCGGGATTGCCTGGGAATCTACTGATTGTCTTATCTCCTTTTCCTCTGACTGACCAACTTTTCCTTTAACTTAAAAGCTATTTGAGAAGCACAGAGGTATTCGGCAAATATTAGCCCTTTTGTCATCTAAGACTCAAGACTGAGCAGCTCACAAGTGAAATTCTTTAGTTTTGTTGCATCACAGGAGGCAGGCAGGTATCCCCAATTTTGCATTTAATTAAGCAGAATCTCCACGTACAGATGTTATATGGATCCAAGATTTGGGGCTTTCAAGTTGCTACAGACTTGCATGGCACCCAGAATAGAATTTTAAGAACTGTCTTGGGAACTCCAAGATATAGCCCAGTACAGTACTTGCAACTGAAAACAGGATCACAACGCTTGCTCGTGAAGATCTATCTGTTTAATTTCTGCTTAAGATAGAAAGGAATGCCAAAAAAAAATTACCTAGCAAAACTACATTTTCAGGAAGAAGTGGCTCTTTGTTCCTCAGAAGAAAAACCACTAGCCCGTTCTGGACCTCATTGCTCACTCTGCAAACTCCATTGTTTACTTGGCTGGAGAGCCATTCACACCCATGCCCTCCAGGCAGAAATTGTGTATAAACCCCCCAGTTTTGGCCAGCTAGCTCACAGTACATTGATTGCTGATCACCACTCTGTCATTCTGATTCCCAATTGTGTACTGTCCTTATATGCAAGTCTAAGCCACACTGCTGCTTCTTGCTACTCTTCTGGATTGGTAAATATTGCCCCCTGCGCCCCAAATCTCACTATCTAAAGAAAAAAAAACTTTCCTCCCTTTTCCTTTGGTTAGCCTTGTGTGATTGCATGACTGTTTCAGATCCTATATGTGTGATTAATTCCCCCAATAAAACATGTTTAGCTTACTTTTGGATCTCTGGATGGTTCTTCCCTGTATAGGAACCCATAAACATTGATGTTAAAGATCTTATTAGGTTACCCCTCACACACACAAGGCCTCCTCATTGAGCTAATAATTACCCACCTTTGTACAGAAGTACTGGCATCATAGGTGGACCCCTGAGTCACCCACGTTATACTTTGATTCCATCCCACCAGGATATTTCCTGTCAAGCTGATATGGTTGAAAATTTAGCATAGTAAGGGCATTTAAGTTTAACACCAACTTAAATTTTTCTTAAGAATTTCTCAACAAATGCCATCTTCTCTTGGAGCTTTGCCCATAGGAAATTATCGTATTAAGCTTGTTATTTTGGCTTTGGCAATTTTGTATTCCTTCTTAGCTTTCCTCTTCTAGCCATCTCCCATTGATAAATCTATAACTGATTTAATAAAGGAACTTTGTCATAGAGATATCATTTATGGTGATAAAGGAATCCCTAGAACTCCTGGGGGTAGGTAGAAGAAGTCATCATTTGTTTCTATTCCATTCACAGCTGATAGGTGCTGAATGCTGTTACCAACTCTTGCATTAAAGTCTCTGACTATAATTATGACAGCAAATGAGTTAGACTCTTCCAGTAGAGAGGGAGTCCCAAAGAGAAGCCTCACAATACTTAAGTTTCTTGGGGAATATATACTTTGTACCACAACTGAGACTACTTGTCTGCTGAAATTTTAAGGACAAGGGATGGGAGTCTCCTTATGATATTTATCTGCTCACATTGGGCTTCCCATATTAGGGAGGCAAAAATCACCAAGCCCCCCAACTTCTATGTTCTAGTTGAATGGCAGGAAGAGACCAAACATTATAACCTAGTATTGTCAGCTCATTTATTTCCTTTTCAGTTATCCTTGTTTCTTGTGTTCGGATAATAATAACATAAGACAGCTGTGACACAAAAAACTCCTGATCTCCTTTATGTCATTTTCAGCTAGCAGGAGTTTGTCAGTGTGACTACTGTCCTCCCACGCCACAAAAAGTAAAGGCATTTTTGTCTGAGGTAATATCCTCAGGTTAAGTACCAGGTAGATATATTTTATCATTAATTGTTTTATTACAATGGACAGAAGTAGGAGGGGTTGGCATTATGATGGCATTTTGCCTTAACTAAATATTGGACCATGTTCTAGGCATGAACCTATTTATTTGGGAGTGTTCTTTATCTTTATTTCAGCTTCTGGTTTTAAAAGGACTTTGGCTCAAATTGTCATTAATTTCCCTTTTAGGATATTTGTTGTTACAGACTTTTAAAATGTGGCTTGACTTATCCCAAAGTTTAGATTCATAATTTAAAATCCTTTTCTTTGGGACTGTGTTTGGCTGGTAAGAGAGGCTTTGCCACTAAAGGGCTTGCTTGAATTAACATACCATGAGTAGTCAAGAGTAAGATATTATTCCAGACCTCTCTACAGGTTCTGATATTTTAAAAACCTAATTCCATGCTCTTTTTTGGTCTGTTTGAAGTATAAATGTTTGCTTCCTGAAGCAAAGCTTATTTATCTCAAAATGATCCATTAAGATCTTTCACACAGCAATAGTGAATAACTAAAATAGCAGACCCTTCTCTGACTTAGCTAACCTGTTGAGATTCACTTTCAAGATTAGGTGTGCCATGTCTGGATTTCCTTAGATTCCCTTAGGTCACAGTTTCCTGAAACTAATTTACTTTGCCCAATTATATTACTCTCTGGTAGCAGCATAGAGGATTCTTTAGTGAAACCCGCACTGTATTCATCCAGAGTCACCAAAGAAATCTCAGAATTTGGAAAGGAGATAGATGTGTCTGACTTCTGGTTGTCTTTGTCAGCTATAAGGCCCAATCCCTTCTCAGTTTCATTGCTGAGAGTTGATCTAAAGCATGGGAGCTGAGCCATAGAAAGGTCTAAGAGGAATTGTTCCTTATCTTCCAAAAATGAGCAGTTAGAAATAGTATCCTGATTGGCCTTGAAAACTCTGGCATTGTCATTGATGTGCTATCCTTAATAGTAGAAAGAGTGGCAACAGTGTTCCAAGTTTTAAGAGGGCACATATCATAGGCCATTTCCACACTAGAGTGGAAGAGCATTTCACCACGTGTCATGAGCGGTGTTTTTTACTCCGACTTACCCCAATTCCTATCTGCATGCCCTCTGGTTTCTATCAAAGTAAAGCAGAGAAAATCGTTTGTAACTTATGCATCAATTCTCGTGGAACTCCTATTCCACCCTGCTGTTGCTGATTGGTCAATTTAAAAAAAATGTCATAGAAACTGTTGCTGCGTTTTGGCACAAGTGGTGTGAATCAATGTAACACTTCTGCATGTAGGAAAAAATGCAGCAGAAATGGTTTGGGGGTGGTTTACATTGGAGTTTTTCCATTTTTACAATACATCGGTTTAATGTTGATGTTAACTGTGCTAAAACCTCAACTCGTGCGGAACCATGGAGGACAGAACGACATCAAATCGGTTTTACGTGCAGATGTAAAAGCGACAATATGACAGTACTGCGATGTATCAGCCTTGTGTGGAAAGGTCCATAGTCAATCCAGAAGTTATTTGTTCCAACTGATTAACCTTTTCAAAGATTTTCTCAGCCAGACTAGTTAGAAAACAATGATCCCATAAATACTTATATGGTGTCGTACTTTGTCCAAGTCATTGTTTACAGCCTATGACCATTGTACTCACAGGTTTTACTCACATCAGCATCCACCACTAGGTCTGATGTAAGGCTCCCCGGGAAAGGTGGGTAATATCCATTTGCCTAGGAAAGAGAAGTGTAAGGTTCCCCAAAAGACCTCGCTTTTCTCTCATCTTTTCCAATAACAGGACTTTCTAAGTTATTATTGCTTTGAGAGTGTTCCTGCATAGCAGGGGGTTGGACTGGATGGCCCGTGTGGTCTCTTCCAACTCTACATTTCTATGATTCTATGATTAGCAACAGCTTCTGATAGTTTCAGATCTCCAATCCATACTCCATCTTGGGCTATTTCATCATCCCATTCCCCTCCCTCACCCTGCCCTGCCGTTGCTGATTGGTCTGTTTTTTTAAAAACACACACATTTTTAACACATTTCTGTGTTGCTATGTTTGTGCATAGGAATATATGTTAGCTGATATGTGGAAAAAAACATTTTAACAGTCCATTACCAGATCCACTCTCTTCCTGCTATCTGTTTAACACAGGAAGACAATGATGATGGTAGCCTGTCCTTTGATGGATGGAGAGAGATAGGGATGGAAATGATGGAAGAGATAGCCTGGGAATGCCCATATCTGGACAGTTCTGCAATGTGAATTGATGCTACACTTCTGCATGTAGGCGAAAACCTAAGCAGAACCGGTTTGGGAGATTTACATCAGAGTTTTTCCATTTTTCACATACAGCGGTTTTGCATTGCAGTGAACCACAGTGAACTGTTCCAGGAGCTGAAAATGTGCAGAACCACGAGGAAAACTACGATACTAAAACGGTTCAACGTGCAGACCGGAGGGTGAGAATTCAATGCTACTATGATGTATCAACCTTGTGCGGAAATGGCCGTAAACTTAACAAGTCCTTTCCCACAGAAATTGGCAAAATACAAATTGAGGTGCACACATCACATTTAGCAATACGTATTTTGAATGTGTTCTTTGACACATTTCCCCCATCTTGATCTCCACTTCCTTTCTCATCCATTGCCAAAATTTTCCACCAGTCATCAAGATTTCATTGCTCTCAGAATACTTTTCACTCTTCCAGCCTTCTCAACCATAGTAATCTGTACTGCATTCACCTGCTTGCCAAATTTTTCATCAGGTGTTGAGGCAGTATCAGATAGCAAAATTGTATTTTCCCATATTACACAGCCTTCCTGCTTCCCTTCCTCTGGCAATATATCTTGTTGCTCCAAAGTGTCCAAATCTTGAGATGTTTGCTTCAACTCTTCACCTTCTTCAACTTGTTCAATACATATGTTGTCAATGAAAGTTGCAATCTCTTCTCTAAGGGACTTTAACAAAGACTTTGACATAGCATTTACTGTTTCTCTTATTACTATTCCTTCATCAAACATTATGTGATCTCTGCTGAGCTTGGGGTAGAGCTCCCTTCTTCTCTTGAAACACAGACATTTATCTAGGTTTAGCACTTGAACATCTGACAAACAGTAATCAACCTTACCAGTGTTTCTAAACCTTTGTCCAGTCCAGTCCAATCCAATCCAGTGCCTACATTTAATAAAACAAATAGAGTTTCTCACAATGTCTCCATCTTATAATCCAAAATTAATAAATCCACAGTGCTTAAAATTCTTAAATCCAATATAAAAAAATCACTAAGTTTTTTCAAATCTTTCAGATATTCTTATTGTTAACATGTTATTAGTTGTATTTTATTTGTGCATTATTCTCAAAACAAGTCAGCTTACCAAGGCAGGAAATTTCACAGCTGATTCCAAGATTTATTTTAGTTCCAAATGTTAATAGACAAAGTTTAAAAGCCAGAGGTTACATAAAGAAAAAGATTTATTTAAATTTTTTTTATTAAAACAGAGCAAAGAAAAAAATAACACAATATAAACACAAAAATCAACATAGTACATATCCACATAACATCAAACTGATGTTAACATTGCACTAACACAAAACAGTCCCTATAACAAACTATTCCTAAACGACATATAAAGCTACCTATTTAGATTCATCTATTATCAGATACACTTTTTAGACCAGTGGTTCTCAACCTGTGGGTCCCCAGATGTTTGTGGACTTCAGCTCCCAGAAGCCCCAGCCACTATGGTCAATGCTCAGGGCTTCTGGGAGCTGAAGTCCAAAAACATCTGGGGACCCACAGGTTGAGAACCACTGTTTTAGACCAACCTTGAGTCTAGAATTTCTACCCTTACAATGAACAATTTACATTAAAAGGACCAACCCCTCTGACAAGAAAACAGCTTGTTATTACCATTATGATTGAACCACCCTCAAAACAAGTATGAGATGAGTATATATGTTGAAGATTCCCAATATTCTCAGATGGATAGAGATAGGGAAATCTTCCTCTAAAATCAAATTGACAATTCTCATTCAAAAATATCACATATAATCTTAACAGATACAGAAAAAGATTTATGAGCCCAGTATCCTTGAAAGAGCTTTCCAGCTTTTCAGACAAATGAGAACAGAAGGGCAATATGAAGCCTTGACTACGTAAGACAGATTTCCTGACTACTCTTTGAGGTTTTCATGACAACTGCCCTTTTGGGGTTATTTTGGGTTATTTCTTATATTTCCCCTTGATCTGGGAAAATAATTTATGACTAGAGATGATCTCCAGTCAATAAATACACTGCTAACACTTCTTCCCTCTGTGGAGCTCCACTAGGGTAGAGGTGTTAGCTCTCCATCTTCTCCAGAAATCATTGTGTGGATTTTTCTTTGTGAGTTACCCTGATTTACAGAAGGGCAGTCTAAAAATATTTTAAATAACAGATAGACAGATGATAGATGGATGGATGGATGGATAGTTATAGATAGATAGATAGATAGATAGATAGATAGATAGATAGATAGATAGATAGATAGATAGATATTTTCATTTTCAGTGAAAATTTAACAGGATTCAAACTCGGTAATTTATTAATTTTTTAAAAATACTATGGGGATGCTTTTGGTAGTTGTAATCATGTATACTTCTGTGAGCATAATTAAAATTTACTGTAGTGTTCTTGCATTCCATATTCAGAAATGGTTAGTCCTCCTCTTTTCCAATAGTGCTACAATATAATACAGGAAAAGCAGAATGAAAAGCAGATGTTGCTGTTAAATGCATGAGGTGGTGCGTAGTGTTCAAATTCCATTTTTCTTCATAGACTATTTCATAGCAAGTTACTAAAATTCCCTACGCCAGTCAAGGTTAAGAGCAAGATTTACTTTTCAAAGTTTGATCATACACAAAAGTATGAATGTGTGTTTTGATAAATTGCAGTCTATCAATGTCTCTTGATAAACATGATAAGTTGTTGTTGTTGTTATATTTATTTAGATCCCACTTTTCCCCAGTCTGGCATGCAAGGCAGCTTACAAAAACTAAATGTTTGTGTTTTGCTTATTTTTTTTGTAATTTAAAATGAGTATTTTTTTTTTTTTCAAAAAGAAAAATTGAACATGCTTTCCCCATCCCTGGGTCTCAAATCCCCATCTGAATAATTTCTATCATCGAATACAGACACAGAGACAACACAATAGATAGAGAAGTGCAGTCAAAAAGGGAGACAGGGTGTCAAGGTGAATCCCTTGTTCAATGGATTCGTAAATAATTGCACCACTGATCATAGAGCCCAATTAGAGAGACAAAACACTGAGGTACTCATCTCAGTAGAGTCATATCAATGAAATGCTCTTTCAGTGTGTGTGTGTGTGTGTGTGTGTGTGTGTGTGTGTGTGTGTGTTTTCTTCAGCAGCCAGTTTACAAGGTTTTATCTATGTCTTAATGTGTAGTGAGGTTGGCAACTTCCAATTTAGAAGACCAATATGTTTAGATCTGATCTGAGAAACCAAACTGGCTCAAGTGCCAGTTTATGACAAAGAAAGCAAATGTGTGTGCTCAAAGAGAGAAATAGGGAAGTTCAAGATTGGGTCCAAGACCAATTTAACACATTGTGTTACCTCTCTCACCACAATGGTGTCATCATAAGGAATGTTAAAAACACCTCCAGCACTTGTCATAGTCCCAATTTATAGGAATTACTCAGAAGTTAATGAAGCTGCATTCTAACTTTCTGCCATGTCTCATGACAAATCTTCATAAATGATTTAAGAATAAGATTACAAATCTAGTTATAGCCCATATATATTGTGGCTCATGTAGTGGGCCTTTTGTTGTTATGACAACCCTATCCTAGCGTTTTCTTGGCAAGATTTATTCAGAGAAGTTTTGCTATTGCCTTCCTCTGAGGCTAGGAGAGTTTGACTTGCCCAAGGTTACCCAGTGCATTTCCATGGCTGAGAGGGAATTCAAACCATGGTTTTCTGGAGTCGTAGTACACCTTTCAAAATACTATGGTACATTGGCTCCTGTAGTTAGATCTAGGATTGTGTAAAACTAGAAACATTTCAGTTGCTTCTAGAACTGATATGCACCTGTAGGTACTTTTGAACAGAGATTGTAATTACAGTTGGAAATATTGTCAGGCAGCTGATGGGGGCAAGTTGAATTCTGATCCGGGATTCTCAGCGATTGAAAGAAGTCTTTGTAATTTGAGCTGAGATAATTTATGACTCTTGCTTTATCCCAAGAATTAATGATGATTTGCTTATTTTCAGTGTGGATACCTGACTTCCTCCTCATGTGAGTAAGAGCTAAAATCTCTCCACTAAAAGAAGATGCTAGATGTTCCCATGCCTGCTAGTAACTGTGATGGTAAGGAAATGCATATTAGCAAGCATTACAAGATCGTTCAACTTAATACTGCTACTTTTTGAACCTAGTCCATTTGATCCTTAGATCTGATATTTCTAGAATCCAGCCTGCTCAGACATCAATGTTTCACAATCAGTTTTGAAGTCAGTGAGCCCAAAATCTTATTTGTCAATTTAAAGTTTTAAACAGTGAAAGTTTATCAGATCCTATATGGAAACTTCTGCATCATACTTCAGATGTGGAACATGGAACCTATCTGGCAGAAGAATTGTAAAATATGCAAAGTTGGCTCCCCTCAGTATTAAAAAGAGATTGCAAATGTTAATATATGAATTGCTTCCCCCATAAGGTCAACAGTACTACCTTTCAGCTATCTGTGATATTTTTCAAATTAGAGGAAAGTTTGAATCAGCTCTTAGTGTCACCCATATTACAGGTATGGAAGACCTAGTATAATGCCCCTCCTTGCCTATTTCCTCCCTCTCTCTCTCCGTCCTTTTTTTTAAAAAAACTGCTATCACCTTACAATGGTCCTAGAAACTTTTTATCAACCAAATTCCTTCCTCTTCCTTATTTCCTAAGCAGCATCTGGCACAGACTCTGAGCTTTCAAATTGGACACCCCTTTGGCATCCCCCTTCCTCCACACAATACACTGAGAGTTATCATTGCATATGGGAAAAATCAAGATGGTAGCACAAGGTCCACTGAGATGCTACTGCCACAGTTAATAAAAAAAAAACTGTGTTAAAGGAGAATGCAAGAAACTACCTGAGAGGAAAAGTGGTGTTACTTGCTTCTGTAAAGTGGCATGAATGTGTCTAGGAAATAGGTAGCAAATGGAGTTGTTGTTGCTGTTGCTGTGTCGTTTCTGACTTGCAGCATCTCTGTGGGGAATCTATTACAGGATTTTCTGGGGATGAGAATGTGTAACAGGCGAAGTTCCAGCAGCTGGTTGTGTCAGTGGTGGACGTGATCTAGTGAGTTCCAGTAGGTCGTGATCCCCAGAAACATCGTGCTTGATGGGGGGGCTCCCCCTGTCAAGCTAGCGGACTCCCCAATCCCCGATCCACAGGGAGTCCGAAGACTCCACCAAACCAGGATTGGGACTGGCAATATGTCCTCTGGGAAACAGAGCAGCCACAGCAGATCCTGAGGTTCCAGGAGGATCATGCACTTTAGTAGAGCTGGGGAGAGGATTTACCCCCACTGGGAGCATTACATTCCCTGCATCTGGATCTCTTGTTAAGTATATAATTTGACTTTTTGAGGCCTCTACTTATAGAAGACAAGAAGCCTTTTGTGTGCTATAATGGGAACTTTCCTATAACTCTAAAGCCTTTTTGTACAACATTCAAAGGGACAGTACTTCTTTCTGGACTGCTATCAGAACAATGTATGATTTAAATTTAAGTAGTCAATCCCTTTCCTTTCCTTTCTGCTTTGTTTGTTACTATTGATCTGTGACCTAATTACTTCATTTTTTACATACTCAGATGTGAATGTGGATTTTGAACTTTCTCTTTTTTGGATTTTTAAAGGACTGACTGCTTACTTTTGATGTTGACTGTTTGTGCTGTTTGGCTATTAAATGACTTTGCTTCTGCCTTTGATTTGAACAATATTGGTTAACATTTAACAATTAACATCAATAATGGAACAAGACTTCATTTCTACTATTAAGACAATCATGTTGGATATTATGAAGTTGGAACCTGCATAATGCTGTACTGATTTTAGCATCTGCGGGAAAGTTTACAATGAGATCTCCTGTTATCTAATGTTTTGGGAACATAGCCTTATTGTTTAAGAAATACAGGAAATATTGATTTGAATCTATCATGGCTTTCATTGTGGATTGTGACATTCAAACTAAAAAGGACCTAGAAAGGTCTGAAGCTGCACCTGAATACTTTTTGCATTTTTTGGCCGAGTTAAGACAAGTTAACTTACTTATTTACTGAGAAAAAGTTTGAAATGCTTACACCACAACTGTCACGAGAGCTTAAAGATAGATTTGATGAAGACGAGGATCCTAAATCACAATAAATGGCTGAAATGGCATGTTGGCAATCAGGGGAAAAAGAAGACCCAACACAATTGCTACAAGAGTTGATGTGTGACTCAGAAATTATGCTCCAAGGTGAGATAAATACACAGAAAATGATGGAGGGAACCAATACAGCTGATTTTGGAAAGATGAAGAAGATAAGGGATGCCACAATCCAACCAGAAATTATGAAGTTGAATGCTTAAAATTATGGTGGACTGACATTATTTTGGAGAACTTATGACAACTGGCCTGTGAGTTTACAAGAATTTTTTTTTTTTTTTGAAGAAATAACGATGTACTCACTGATGGACAGATTTCCAAGGAAAAATGTTCTTTACAGCTAGGGGAAACTTGAAGAGTTATCTTTCATGTTTAAGGATGTAAAACACAGATTATGCATGGTTGTCTTGATTAAAGGCCTTCTGGGATTACTTAAATATGATCTTGTCCTTGGGAAAAAGAAAGCAGAAAGAAGTAAAAGAGGAGGAAAATGTCTGATGAACAAAAGGGTTTATGAAAATGGTTTATGATTATGAGTTACTAGAAGGAAAAGTTATGAGGGGATTGAGGATATTTGATGATGATAAAAATTGCTCTTTTTTTCTCTCCTAAAGTGTTAAATTTTAAATTCATTACTCCCACTATTGCAAGAAGAGTAATTAGAAAATAGTTTTTCTTTCTTTGTTATTTTAAAAATTCTTACTATACATAGAATTATTATTTTAAGAATTACTAATTATTAACAGAAAATAGAATAAGTTGCTGATTATCAACTATTAACTCATACTGTAAGCTTAGATTTAGTACGAAGATAAATAATAGGAAACAAGTATTTACTTCGAGTTTAGTCTATGATCTAATCATTAGTTGTTACTGTTGGATTAATATTCACTGCAGCACGGGTGGGAACCAATTTTTAGTTATATGTAGTTTTGTAGTTGTTTTGTAATTTAGTTTGGTATTTGTAGTTTTGCTTTTTTTTGCTTTCTTTTTTGATAGTGTATTGTTGTATAGTAGTAATAACAATAACAACAACGTTTATTTATAACTTATTTTATATTTGTTTTATGTGGTGTTAATGTGGCATTTCTATTTCCATGGACTTCATGTCTCCCTTTTTATTATTCGATTAAAAAAAAGTGTGATACAGTCAAGGTCACCCAGTCAGTTTCCATGGATAAGTGGGGAATCGACCCTGGTCTCCAGGTTTGTAGTCCAGTGCCAAAACCACTACACCACACTGGGCACAGCAAGAAAAGGAGTCATTACAGTGGTATAGTGCCTGCTGACTGTCTCTTGAAATCTTGGGAGATTAAGGCCATTTTCATACTACATTGTTATAGTGCTATTATTCCACTTTCAATATCCTGTGGGATCCTGGGGTTTTCAGTTTAGGAAGGGGCATTTAGAATTCTTAGCCAGAGAGCTCTTTGGCCTCAGTAAACTACAAACCCCAGGATTCCACAGGATGTTGAAAGTGGAATAATAGCACTATAACAGTGTAGTGCAAAAATGGCCTAAGATTCCAAGGTTCTTAAGTATATAATGCACCAATGAAAACATTCTGAAAGGTAAGGTCAATCATAATCTGACTCACTGGCACAACAAAAGATCTCTGCCTGGGGACAGGTAGCAGAAGGATAGTTGCAAGGTTGGTTAAGGGTCAAGGAACCCATATTAGAGCTGCTTCAGTTGCAATAAGGTGCAAGGGAGTCAGATCACTGCTTAGTGAAATTGACAGGAACTCAGCTCCCTTGAGAAACAAATATATATATAAATGAATATCGTTTTGGCTGACCATGATTTCATTTACTCCACATATGAACACAAATATACAGTTATAGAATCATGGAATCATAGAGCTGGAAGAGACCACAGGGACTACCCAGCCCAACCCCCTGCTATGCAGGAACACACACCAAAGCATTCCCAACAGATGCCATCCAGCTTCTGCTTAAAAACCTCCAAAGAAGAAGATTCTACCACACTCCGAGGCAGCATATTCCAGTGTCAGACAGCTCGGACTGTCAGGAAGTTCTTCCTGAGGTTCAGGTGGAATCTCCTTTCTTGCAGCTTGAATCCATTGCTTTATCCTAGTCTCTGGAGCAACAGAAAACAAGCCCGCTCCCTCCTTGTATTGTTTATTCTACTAAACAATTCAAGGGTAGCTCCATGGAACACATGTAGCTCCCAAAACCATTTTAATGGTTCCAGACTCTCACTCAGACCCTATGTTTAAACAAAACAAAACAACGAACCCACAGCTAAAACTGAGTTCTTGGAAGCCTCCATGGTAGTTCTCCCTCCAGCACAGAAAAATCACCAACACTCTCCCCTAATCAAAACCAAGCCAGGTGTGACTCCCCACCCTATTTCTGGCCATTTGGCACCATTTTCATGCTTGGTGCATCCCACAGTAGGATGAAGGGGTAAAAATTTGGCCGCAGACCCAATGGAACCGCTTTTTTCTGATTTAACTAAACTGTTAACTATACATTCCACAATACTTTTCCTTCTAAGTGGAATCAATTCAGTTTTCACAGTCTTGTGTTCCAATTTCTGTGCCTTCTTCTGAATAAGCTTCATAGCAGTTTAAGAAGTACCCCCAACACATGACTTCATATTTCTTTTGTGTGCACCTGGTAGAATGCATTCAAAAAGGAACTTGAAAGCGTCTCTAAAGGTTTGGATTATTGGACCAAACTCATGAGCCACATAGAATGAAATGCTGGCTGGCCAATACTAGAAAGCTGCAGAATAAAATATATGGAAAGCAGCTGATACAATGAAAGCAGTGTGTAGGTCGTCAGTATTTAATTGGAAAAATCTTTCATACACTTGCAGCCACTGCCAAGAACAACTTTTGTAGAAGGTATCTATTCTTAGTAGCAGGAGAAACCAAGGTCCACATGGCACACGGGGGCCCCCAATTCTTCTACTGGTAAAGCCAGTAAGTGCTGCTATCATCCCATTGTATATATTCAAAGAGGGCATAGTGATGTTGGCCAAATGATACAAGGGAATGGAAAGAAAATAGACAGTTATACATAAAATGTGATGTTGTGGAAATGCATGGCCCTTTTAATTGCATGGGAGAGTTTTTTTTCTCCCCTCCCTGACCCAAAAGCCATTATGGCCTAGTGGTCCAAAGAGATGGGCTGGGAATTGGGAGGACAGTTTCAAATTCCACCAGCACCCTCCTTTTATTGAGTGCCACATTAATACCTCTTGGTCTCAGTTTGCCTTTCTAAAAGAGGAGAATGGGAGTGGGAACCAAGAACCCTGGAACTGCTTTTAAGATGGGGAGCTCAACATTGGGAGCAAGTCATGATTAATTTTACCTACTTGCGGGCACATTTTTCACAAAGCAAGTAAAACACAGAGTGCATTAAATTAAAATAGCAACAATAATCAACTGAAGTAAGAAGCAAACCTACTACTATGAAAGCAATGGCAAAATGATACATTAAATTACACAGAACTGAGTGAATTAAAAAATAAAATTAATATACCAAGCAAACAGAAAAGAAGATAATATCCTATTAAGTGAATGCAAAGTTTCATATACAGTTTCTTGTTATACCCCTTGCTCTACTACACTACTTTAAAAGCAAAATCTGTGGATATATGTTAGAAGATAAAGGTTCAAGCATCCTGTTACTAACATAAGCAGGCATAATTTTGAGTTATGCATGCAAATGTCCTTTTTGTTATTGTAAATGGAGGATGTCAGCACCTTCATTTGCCATAATGTCGTCCCTGAGCCTACTATCTGTTTATAGACTAGGTGCTCCCCTCAGCACTTTGGTGGTCAGGGGATGAGAAGAGAAGAACGGGGGGGTGGCAATCATGCTCACTGAAAGTGGCAGAAAACGGAGGACCCTTGGAGGTCCTCTGGGGGCTCAGGAGGATGACATCATCTAGCTGCTGCCTGCTCACCCATCTGTCCAGTGGCTGCTTTTGAATTTGCTGTTGTCCTTCCCCCACTCCTCACCTGCTCAAGTGAGCAGAGAAGAGAAGGACACTTACCTTTGTCTGGTGGAGCTTGATGCTCTGCCCTGCAGTGCAGGAACCTGACACTTTTCTCCCCTGCTGTAGTCCAAAAGAAATTCCCCCAGCCCAACTGTTGCTGCTAATGGAAGCTCTCCTTGTGATTCAAATAGCAGCTGAGTAGTGTTGAACTCTCCCTTTCCATCTCCTATAATGGCAGTGGGGTACAACCCCCCTCCACATGGGTGCTTACATTTTTTAAAAAACCTGCACATTGATCAGATTATTATGGTTAACATCATTTCAAGATAGCTATAATAGATTGCAGTAGCTAACATATATTAAAAGAAAGCACTTTGACATACCCCACTCCCACAGCTGACTGGAGTCATTAAGCATAGGAAGTACAATAGAAAATAGGAATCTTAGCAAACTGACATTACAATTTCTTTGCCTACTTTGAATTTTCTAAAAGAGTCAAACACCCATATTACCAACAAACAGAATTAATTTCTTTGTTACAAACAAAGTATAACAAAAAGATGATCAGGTTCATTCACAATCATTTTTAGGCTCTCCATGTTATTTCGTTATTGTGTTACTTCCATATTACATGATAATCATTACAGTCTGTGTGACTTACTTCAAAAAGTAAAGTACAATCCAACCACAATAAAAATAAAAATGTGGTAGCAGAGGTAAAATTGGTTACATACTACAAAACTTGAAAGATACAATCAGCTCCTTTCATTTTCAAGATCCTAGAGGCTTCACAGCCAAAGCCCTTTAAAAAATTTCAGGAATAAAAGTCTTCCCTTGAGTGGCTCGCAAGGAGAATGGAGAAGGCAGCAGACAAGCCTCTCCGAGGAGGATGTTCTACTACAGGAATGCTACCACTGAGAAGGCTCTCTGCCTACTAGCTGCCCTCTGAATTCTGCTAGCAATGGGCCCTCAGAAAATAGCTTTGTATCCATATTGAACTTTCTTATCTCTACCTAGTTATCCCAGCAACTTAAACAAACAACAATAAAAACAAAATGAGACCAGAAGGGCTGCTGGCAAAAATGAATTCGGATGACACCAAAATAGTTTCAGGGCAAACTCTTGGAGAAAAAAACTTTAGTGCTAGACTTGAGCTCCAGTAATGTCTCAAGCAAGCCCAAATAGCTGGAGGAAAATAGGAAGAGCACATGTGGAACTAATTATTTATGAATACTCTCTGACAAAGAACATTTCTGCAGGCTTTTCGTGGGGGCTTCACTTTCAGGAAGTGGCTGTAATTACTGAGCAAGTCTAAAGTAGCCTGCTTATGACTTGCCTGTTCCAAGATTTTTTTTTTTGCAGAGTCTGAAAGAAATAAAAGGAAAGGCAGTTCAACTAAAAGAATCAGAAAGTTTACATTATTCTTTCCCTTAATGACTGTTTCACCAAAGTCTTAAAAAAAACCTAATTCACTCTGAACTGAACTTGCTGCAGCAAAACTGTACTTCTTGAGTTTTTACAGCTTTTCCATAGTGGGGCCCATTTCCTGCCCAGTTGAAGAAAAAAACCTGGCCTCAAGATGAAATGACTGCTTAACATTACACTAAAACATCTGGTACCATTTTATACACAGACCCATGTCTGAGAGCAGGCAATTCCAGCGGTCTCACCAGCGGCACAGTGCATACCCAAACCTCCCTAGGGTGACATCATCCCATATATGGATGCTCAGACCCTGCCCTCCCCCTTCTCCTGGTCCTAAATTCATTGCCAGATCCACAGTCTACTGCAAATGTGCCACGTCAAGGCTAGAAATCGCAGCACTTCAGTGCATTTCAAGGAGGGCTGCAGAATTTGAGGGAAAGCTGAGAACAAAGCCTGATGTGGGAAGGGAAGTTTTTTCCCAGAGTCGAAAGGAGGGTTAATGTGAACTTAACCCAATCCTGCTCCGTCGCCCCAGTGTTCAGACTACCTGTTCAGGACAATGCTGTTGTACAGTAGTCTGCACATTGGTTAGACTGGGCAAGGGAATGCAGCGAGATGAACTCCTGAAAATGTCAGAGAGAAGGCTGGCGTGTTTCCTTTCAGACCTTATGCACGGTGTTTTTCTTCACAGGTTTTGCATGGTAGGAAATAGGGATACTGCTCACACACACTGGAAAAGGAGGACTTCTGAGTAATGCATGGAAGACATACTGGTAAGGCCTATGTACTTTGGAAGAGCGTCTGACCTGCAGCCTGGAAATAGGTGATACTCCTTATCCTGTTCTGGCAGGCAAGGAAAGCGGAGTTCTCCTGTTGGGCTAACACACATGCAAGAGGAACAAAAAAAGGTATAGCTTAGACCACTAGGGTATGAATGAGAATTAAATGCAGCCATTGCATAGCTATTTAAAATAATGTAATTTAATTTTTTTTGAACTACTACTAATATATATGTGTTATCACTATGTAAATTATTAACAATAATTAACCCTCTGAAAAAAGTGTCTCCATCACTACTGCTACTATTTAATGGTTATATATTTCACAGTTTTAAGTTCAGTTTAAAAATATTGTTTTTACTTGTACAAAAATATGCATTATTTTAACATCAAACTTCTAAGACCCTGTTTATAGGATGCTACTTAAACATACATCTTGAATTCTATGCGCACTATACTGAAATTATTTCTTTGAAACGAGTGAAACGTCCTTCCACTTAACAGATTGCCTCTGATCCAGAGATGCCCATGTACCCAGAGATGCTGTGAGTTTTTTATTAGTTTTGTGCACAGAAAGTAGACAAACAGATCATAGATCGGTGAAAAATAAATATCTGTATGGTGCTGATTTCAGAGGGCAACATGCTTCTCTGAGTTTTGTACAATGTTTTATGCAATTATTTATGCATTCAGAGGTAGAGCTGTGGATTGTCTCTTCCCATTTGCCTGTGATGTTCTGTGGCTTTCCATACATAACCCAATTCCTCATTGGGCTGCTGTGTACATAGAAGGTACATCTGCCCCCCCGCCCCATATGTGCTTTGCCTCTTCAGGTGCAGACAAGAAATAACTGGATTCACTTTAATCTGTTTAGTATTGGAGGGTTAGCCAAATTAGAAGTACTTAAAAACATGCCATTTCTGTAAAAATGCTTTATACCTGAGCATTTATCTGAAGAAGTGGGTTATTTCCATGAAACTCGTGCAAAAAAAAAAAAGTTAGTTTTAAAGGTGCTGCCACATTTCTTTCTTTCTTTTCCTCCCTTTTGTTTCCTCCTTTTTCTTTTCTTTTTTTTTTTGGTCTTTTGAAATATTGGCCATAACCAATTCTTTATCATGAAAAAATGTTGAGAGCTTCTGGAAAGTCATGAAAATGTGAGTTACATTTTAAGTATCTGGGCTACCAATTCCACTGATAAAAAGGGAATTAAAAAGGGAATTTGTTAATAGACGTAAACATTTCCTTTGGTGAATTTCCAAGCTATTCTGTTAAGGAGAAAAAGGCAAAGGCTGAATGAAGTCTTCACAGAGAGAGTAATAGAAAAAATATGTCCTGTAACATGATCCCTTCATAGGCCTTTTTTCCCCCTTTGGGATTGGTTTTGGTAACAGACAGACACAATTTCTAAAAATTCCAAATACTTTTGTTACAATTACAAACAAAATCATACTCTCTGCATTTCAAAATGCATTATAATAATTTACAACCCACTCCCCATTCCCACTGGAAAACCTGTGTAGTCTCAAAGAATTTCCAGCCCTCTCTTTCATTGAAGCAGAAAAACATGAAACATGTGCACACATTTAACACATCTTGCTTTACAATTAACGGTTTTAGGAATGGGAGAATAGATCAGGATTGGGACTGTGGTGTGCTGTGGGGTGGGGCTACTCTTTCTCCCTGTGTTAGTTCTGACAAAAAGTTTACCCTTGTTTATCCCAGTGAAACTGGGATATCTCTCTAGAGAAAATAATGTCCTTCATGCTAAGGCAGGTTCCTTTATGGAATGAATAGCAACAGGGTCCAGGTATGCAGTGGAGAGTATTTCCAGAATTTTCAAGAGATCTCTATCAAAGGGGAAAAGGACTAAACAGACTTTCCCTATATGCCACAATATCATTGGGGGCCCTGTGGCTTTTATTTATTTATTTATTTATTTTAATTAAAGCAAAATGTGTTAAAGAAGTATTAGCATTTAACCTTTCATCTAGCTTCATTGTCTGTCTTTATTTTAGTCAAACCATTCCTGACTGCTTTGCAATAAATTATTGCTGCATTTGATTCCTAGCATGGTACCTCACTATTTGCCTAGGTAGTCCAATTCTATTCAAGTTTATTCTGATTTCATGAAACTAACTTCCAAGTAAGACATTCATGTTCTATATGAATGTTATTTATATATTTTCTATTTATTACATTTTAGCTAACACAGCCTCACTGTACAGTCAAAGTTACAACAGCAAATTCAAAAAAAGACAGTGGCATGACAACAGAGCCATACAGAAATTTCTATATTTCTTAAATTATTTGAGTTAATTTTATAACCAGCTTGTATGTTTGCAAACCTTTTTGGCTTATTACAAGGTGAGAGCAAAACTGTTTGTTTAATGATTATTTCAATAGTACAGGCAAGAAATAATGCAGAATTTTCTTAAAAATTTAAGACCACAATTTATAGTCCATTTTCTGTTCTTCTGAAACAAAAAGAAAATGCAAAGAGTGTTTCTTTTCTTTAAAAAGTCACATTAGTTAAGGCCAACATCAGGAGGACACTCATGAATAAAAAGAAGCCATTTCATAGATACAATTAATATGTAAAAATGTTCTGCATTTCCATCTCACGTCTACGCCATTCCAATTAATCAGAAGGTCCAGAGACCTCTTTTTCAAGCATGTACATGAAGAGAGGAATAACTAGCAAAGAGCAACGCATAGTGTTAGCAAAGAAGGGCATTTTGGCTTCAACACAGCAATCAGAAGTGTTTAATTTATAAACTGATCTTAAATCATTCTTTGATTAGCAGAAATTGTTGGAAGTCAACGAGCCCAGAGAAAAAGTGTCTTAATACTTCTTAATACATATTAATACTTAATGCGTGGTTGTTAAGAAATGAAATTTATCAGCATTTGGTTACAAAATTAAAGGGTTCAAATAGAGAATGCAAAATGTTATCCAACAATTTACAAAAATGTCTTGGAGCAAGCCTGATATTGTTACCTGGAATATGCAAAATGGAACTAAGGTTTATGGCTACCATTGCTGCCTAATAATTAATTGCTCTATAGACTCATATATTAATATGATGTGGAGAAAAGACAAACACCAATAAAGACAGACCGTTTCAGAACTGGCACATTAATTCTTTAAAATTTTTAAAATGTTGGGGAAGTTCATTCATTTTGTGCTATGCAGCATGCACTGTTGATCATTTTACCCAACAGAACAAATAGCATGGGAAGTAAGGACGTATCTAAGAAGTCTTAAGACATAATTTTCTTAACTGGGAAAGGACAATGAATTCAGCTAGCTGTATAATGATTCCATACAGTTATCCATATCAACAGCTAGAGATCAGATTTACTTGATCTGTTTCAGTTTTCCTTTACCCCTCCGCTGTAGTAGTTGGCTATCTGTTAACATATTTGAATTTTGAGAATATTTTTCCCCCGTGGCACAGGATGTCTGCAGACCATCCAAGTATACTTCATCTGCAACTAAAATTTAAAATAACAAGAAAGAAACAAGAAGACTTACCCAATCAGTTTTTATACATGAGAACAGTGCCAATATTTTACATTCTCTATGCTATCTGAAACTTTTTCATATTGCACATTGTGTAAAGGCTTCACATTTCTATCACTAAAAATGTTAAGCTTGCAAAACAAAAACAAAGCCGAGAAGGGCTGATAAGGGTTGGGTTATACAGGAAATAGGAGAAACACCTGTCCATTTAATCTAGAGATATGTACTTATACTACATTATTCAACTGAACACTTCCATAAGTATGGAACATTTGCAAAAGACAAGTAAAAGTTAAGAAATAAAATTTCAACATGACTCCTGAGTTTTCCATATCAATTTGTTTTTATATCATGGTTGAAATCAGATTGGTTAGTATCAACAGATGTAAGCCCACTGAATTAGTTTCTAGCTAGTCAATACAGAAGTAAACTCAGTTGATTCAGCGGGTCTACGTACTCGGGACTAACAACAATAAGATTTATGATTGATATCAGATTAACACTTTTACCAGAAGCTAAGCATTTTCTGTTGTAATATCTAGGCATCCTTTTAGGTTTTGTTATCTCCCTTTCAACATCCTCAAAACTGTAATAATGAAATTTTTAATAATGTGCCAAATTCAGAGTCTTCCATACTGGGAGCCAGCATGGTGTAGTGGTCTGAGCATTGGACTACAATCCTGAAGATCAGATTTCAGTTCCCCGTTCAGTTATGGAAACCCATTGGGTGACTTTGGCTGCATCACACACTCTCAGCCCCAGAAAACTCTATGATAGGTTCACCTTAGGATTGCCATAAGCCAGAAACGACTTAAAGGCACACACAAAAGTGTATCATATTATGACCTCACTTTAGCAGCACAGCAAAGGATGCATTTACGTTCAGACTCTAACTTACATACGCATACACATTCCCCATCTGAAAACTGAGAAAGCAATTAAATGATATTAAGCATCCCTTAGCATTGTTCTGAGCCTGTACCAAGGCCTTCAAGCTTTCAGTTTAACCTGTGTTTTGCTACTAGTTTTCCATTCTCTTCACGGCATCCTTTTTGTCTTTTGAAGATTTTCCTCAGGATATTATGTATATTGAAATATTGGAATGGCAAAATATGCCGTGAAAAAAAGCTTCTAAGTGATTTTAAAAATATGTATATCAGAATCCTATATTTTCTTCAGGTACTATGATGCTCTGTGTCCTGAATTCCAGGCAGATCTCTCAAAACCTCATATAATGCTAAGCAGCTCCTGGGATCAATGGCGGTCTGATCCCTTGCTGGTTGAGAAGCAGCTGCCTGACATTCTCACTGCCTCCCATGAATGATTTCTGACTCAGTATGCAGAACCCTGGTGACACAGTGGTTAAATGCCGGTACTGCAGCCACAAGGTTGTGAGTTCGATCCTGCTGGGCTGCAGGTTGACTCAACCTTCCATCCTTCCACAGGTTGGTAAAATGAGTACCCAGCTTGTTGGGGGCAATTAGCTAACACACTTAGAGAGCACTTAGTTGATGAGTGGTATAGAAATACACATGCTATTGCCATAAAAAGGACCCCTGTAGCAAATCCTTATCATGCCAGAAGTTGCTTGTTCAAGAGGATGGGTGGGCACATCAAGCAGCTGTTTCTCAATTGACAGGGGAATTGGACCCCTATGGATCCCAGTGGCTACTTACCAGTAAATGAGGCTTGGGGGACTTTCATGATCTCCTAAACAAGGGGCTATGTAGGGATTGTGAATACAATAGCAATTATGAATTTATAACTGTAGGATATGCATTCAGAATTGCCCAACAGAATTCAGATGAAGTCTTTCCCATCCACCTCCCTACCTCCAAATCAAATGCAAATTTCTATAGCAGTTGATTTTAATTCAATATAGCAATGTTAAGGTTATTCAGAAATGTGTGAGAGAGTACTGGATCTCTCAAGCAGAGTAATCAAATTGGAAAAGTAGAAACTGAGCAACAACCAGTCACTCACTCACTCACTCACTCACTCACTCACACACACACACACACACCCTTAGCAGAGAAACAAACTTAGTCATCTTTGTAAAACATGTAAACTTAGCTTTACTTAAGAAAAAAAACCCTCCCTGTCATAATCAAATACATGGTCTAATGGATGAAAGGGGGAAGAAGGAAAAAGTTGTGTATGGTAAAAGCCTCAAAAACAGGAAGTCACCATAATTACATACTGTACAAAATGCTTTTCAGTGCCGTATGTGCTCCTGAATTCCTATCTTGACTTTTAGGTTGGTAGAAGCTTGATTAAGCTGTCAGCTATTTTCAGTAGTTGGTCAGTAAATCATCAATTACTTCTTTTTCAGTCAGCTTGCATACCTTGTTGTAGTTTGTTGCACTGTATCTTCTTTCCTTCATCTATTGCTCCCTGTCTTTGATTCACTTTCCACATCACTTCATTCCCTTGTTCAGGGATTGGATCAGACTGCAAAGCTGTGGTGTCTCATATTTGGGCATTGTTTGCAGTTCTATAAGTTCAGTGTTTTATTCTTGATGTTCTATGAGCCATAGTGCAATAATTTCCTTGTAGGAAATCTATTTTAGTCTCTTGTTCATCAGTAACACAGTTCATCTTATCAGCTGCTTGTTCATCAAAGTAAACCACATGTCCACTAGTAATTGCCCAAGTCTTTAAGTTCATGACTTTATTATCCTTTATTTATATGCTATTATCCTTTGCCTCCAGGATCATTGCCAATTAGAATAGTCTATTCTGTTCTGGCATCTAGCTTATGTTTCTTTTATTTTGGTATGTATGCATGCAGAGCCAGCCAGCATGATAAAGAGGATTGAGCATTGAGTTATGAACTTGGGGACTGGGGTTCAGTTCCCTGCTTGACCACTGAAACCCAGTGGTTGACCTTGGGCACATCATACACTCTTAGTTCTCAAAAATCCCATGATAGATTCACCTTCAGGTTGCTGTAAATCAGAAATGACTTGAAAGCTCACAACATACACAACATAAATTATTGCACTATGGCTCATAGAACATCAAGAATAAAACACTGAACTTATAGAACTGCAAACATACACAATGCAACCAAAAGTTCTAATGTGCTCTGCCACTCTGCCATGGTGTAACTGAAATAGCATTTGTGTGGTTTGACTAGCAATTTATCCTGGAGGTATGTTGTAGTCATGGGAGCATTATCCCAGAGTCATCTAGGCGGCTCTCATTTTAATGTGCTTAAGCCTCATTTGCTTGTTGAGCTGAACACTTAATTTATATATACCCCTATTTTCAAATGTTTGCGCCAGCAGAATATTGATTTTAGTAATTATGCAGTTTCCACTTTTGAAAAGTATTTTAACACCCTCCCCTTTTAATCCAGAACAGTGTTATCTAGAACACCAAGCATATTGCAGTGCAAGTCAAGAATAAAGAAGACTCCAGTTGCAATTCAACATGACTCAACATAGCATAGTAGTTTCAGGTGTGAGCAATCCAGATGCCACCACCCTAACGTACCATACAGCATCTGAAGCTCTCTGCATGTTCATTGCATGGGTTATGGACAGTGGTCAGGATCAGAGAAGCATCTTGTTATGTCCCCATAGCCAGACATGTAATTATTACAGCATGAGTGAGATCCATCAGGGTCTTCTGGAGGTCTTAGCACTGATGTACTCATTTTATGTCTGACTACTGGGACCAAGTTGGACACTTATGTAAGTCTGACTGCTCCCCATAAGGCACAGAAAGTCCGTGTAGATAGGGGATGCTTCAGTGACTGTATGGTAAATCTGGAGGAGACTTTGGCATTGCAGAGGAAGAAAGAGAATACCCAATTCCAGTGTGAAACAAAAGGGGGGGCATATGCTGCCATAAAGAAAACAAGGGCATAGGTGTGTCACTAACGGATGTCAGCCATTATCTGCAATGTTCTGCACAATTCTATCAGATAGTTTCCAATTCAGAGTGCCACAACCAAATCCTTGCATAGGCATAAACTGTCCATTAGCAACTTGATTTTCCCCCCTTCATCCTTCTTATTAATTGTGTCAAGGAAAGTTTCAGAGAATGTATTGTGACAGGTAAAGCCAGACTTTATAATCCAAGAAGCTGATTCCTAGTTGCATCCATCCACTGCATCCATGGTGCTTTTTTCATTAAAACAGGGGTGGGCAAAGTGCTGTTCACTAGCTGCATGTGACCTCCCAGGGACCCTCATGGATCAAAAATTGCACTCAAATCCCCTCTTGGATATTGGGAGCACTATTACCACATTTTGTCACTCTCTGAACCATTTTAGATCCAAGAGAGCCTAAAGTGTGGCCTGAATTGTCCCAAGCCCTCTTAAAGGGGGAAAATGGCTTCCTCTCATTTCTACTTCGTGAGATTTGTTGCTGAGGCATCTGAGCCATGCTGCTTTTGTCTTGCAGATTTACTACTTGGGGACCTACCTAACCTTATGTGGGGGAGGGAGGATACAAAATTACCTTTTTTATCACAGTTAAAGCAACAGAGTACTCATTGGCTTTATTACAGTCCTTTTACTAACTGCCTTTATTACTATCCTATTACTAACTAGAGCTTTATTACTATCCTTTCCACTTTGAGCCATTTGTCTTTTGAGAAAGGAGAAAGATGTAGCTCTTTGTTTAATAACTTTCTTTTTGAGCTATGAGACAGTCTCATCAAATTTCAGAGAATGTATCCCATCCAGCAAATGCAAAAAATATCAAACTGTTCTATGAACGTTCAAGTAAGAAATCACACTCTCCACTCCTCAGTAAGATTAATCCATTTATTCACAATTTTTCAAACACTGTGAACAGGCAAGTTACGTAGGCCTTGCAATTCCATTTGGAATCAGGTTTCAGTTTCATTACCTTTCTGGTCCAAATTTTCTAGGATTTAGATCATATTTAGTTATCTAAGGCCATTTCTGCACTAGACTGTTCTAAGCCCCTCCCTAAACCGCAAATCCCAGGATTCCATAGGGTGTTGAAAGTGGAATATTAGCATTAGAACAGTCTAGTGCAGAAATGGCCTAATATTCCTTTGCCTGTGCTCCTCTCTTTCACAAAGATCAACTGATTATCATACAAAGAATTATATGCAAAGATCCTACATCACTGACTTAATTATGAACGCATAACTGAGTTTCATCTACTGGCCTGACCCCCTAAAACCTACTTTAACAGCCAGCAGCTGCTCCAAGTGAGGGAGGTCTGTTTTGCTGGTGACTGGGGTGCAGCAGGATGATGTTTCCATTCTGCTCCCACCAATAATCTGTGGTGTGACAAGGAATTATGACACGTCTTTCTTCTGTGTCTCACTCTCTCCGGCTGGTGGGAGGGGGGCTGTAGACCTCATTCTGCTGCACTCAGACTAAAGGCAGAACAGACGTCCAGTACTCAGACGGGCTTGCTGAAGTTTAAGATAGGATTCAGGGGGCATCTGTGATTCTTGATTACCCAAGCAGAATAGTCAAATTGGCAAGGCAGAAGCTAATCCAGTCCCACACCCACCCACTTATACAGGTCCTAGCAGAGAAAGAAACAAACTTGAAAAACATATAAAATTATTTACAAAACTTGTCATAATTAAATACATGTGCCAGTGGAGGAGAGACAGAAAGGAAAATGGCTAGAGTGAGGAAGAAAGTGGGTGTGGGAGAAGCCTCACAAACAGGAAATCACTGTAAATGTACACTACGTCTAAATTCTTACAGATCAACATTTAAATTCACAATGAATTAGTACAGACATGCAAAAGTTGCAAAACCTAACAAAAGTACAGGGAAACAGATATTTGAAATGATCAGATTCAAAATCCTGCACCACCTGTTTGCACATTTTTGATAAGTAATAAGACATAGGTTTATTTGAGAACACAATGTTTTGACAGTTTTCTACTTTATGTGCAGTGTGAGTGGCATGTGGGATTAATAACTGTCTGTTGGGATGGTAGCTTTTATACTCAGGACATTATTTTCTTTTCATTTTTAAGTATGCCTATTTTTAAACATTATTTGTTCAGAGAAAAGACATATTATGTGAAAATATTGTTTACCTGAACAGTTTCTGTTTCTGTCTTTGCAAGAGCAGCATTGTATAGTCATAGAGATTTATGCATGCAGCATATGAACCTTGCAGATATCTTTTGAACTGGATTCAAAATTGTTCTTTTGACATTTGTTTACAGTACATGTTTTGTCTCATTCCCATCTTGTATACATGGCAGGAAAATAAAAATAATAATGTGAAAACACATTTTCTGAACAAAATAAATGTCTTTTTTTGTTTGACAGCTCTCAAATGTGTTAAAAGTTTACTTTTGTATGGCCTTCCCTTGCAACGAAGTCAGTCCTGTTAAACCCAGAGCAAAGCGTTCCCTGCTGGAGCCAAGGGGCTGGCTGGACAGAGTTGTCATGTGTCTGCCTGTCTACACTTGCTGTGCAGAACATCCTCTCACCTGTACAGCAGGCACAGACAGGCAGTCACATGACAACCCAGCCTGAAAGACAGCCAGCCAATGAGAGAACCACTCTGACTAGAGCATCTTCACCACATCACTTCTGGATTTCAGTATGTTGGTTCAAGAATCAAAACCATGTATACAGTTGATTACCAGTTTGTACTGAATTTTGAAACAAGACAGAGATTAACAGTACCTACAAAATAACAATAAAACCCACTGCTGTAATTTTTTTTTACTGTGCTTTTTATAGTTCTCTTTTCCTAGTGAGTTTGAGTAGCTCATTCTGAAATTTGCTTTGTGGCACAATTGCAAAAATGGATAGCTGTCGTTTTTAGGAATAGATTTCTGTGTCTCTTAGCATTTTGGAAACAAATTTAGCAGATACAAATTTAAATAAAACACATATGTAATTCAGCATAAATCTGGTTGCAACACATTTAAAAATTGCCCTTAAGTAGTGAGAATGCAATCTATCACCTTTTTATTTTTTTCTGTTTTAAGGAACAGGCACACCTCCCCCCATGATAGGAAATGCAAATAGAAATATAAGTTGGATTTATTTGGCTGACTTAAAACCCCAGACTTCATTAGCATGATAATTGTGCAAACACCAGCACATGAACACAGGTAGCCTGGGGCAGGATATCTTTGATGCAGACTTGATGGTCTAGTTTTCCCCCTGCAGTTCTTACTTGAGAGATTGTAGGCCAAAGCCAGCAAGTAGAAAAGCACTCCTTGAAAGAAAACCCAGTTGCACTTTGCAGTGGTGCTGGTGGGACCTTTTATTGCTGGGAACCTGTTGGTTAGATTCATCCACTCACTTGTTGAATAGCAAGTTAACATGTAGGTGAATTCAGTTGATTCAGTGGATCTACTCTAGTCAAGACTAACAAGAGAATTTAGGCCTCTGTATGTATATCACAAAATCACTGCTAGGTGGATGGATGTTTGCAATTCCAGCTTCTAGTTGTCATTCATGATGCTATAGGTGCCAGCTATCATGTTTGTGATGCCCCTGGTGTACATGACAAGTGACTACAAACTGATGAATTTGTTAGAAAAAGAATTACATTTTCTGAATCCATAGATTTTGTGGTCCTTCTGCAATAGAATGCTGTAAGACATGCTGTGTAACAGAGTTATCATTCTGTAAAACAACCTTTGTCACCCACAATTTCTGAGGTCCTCTTATGACTGGGAAGCCAGCCAGTGCAACATAAGGGTGAGATGATGTAGAATTTGCAGACTAAAATGGAAACCTAGAATCATAGAAACACAGAATCATAGAGCTGGAAGAGACCACAGGGCCATCCAGTCCAACCCCTGCCATGCAGGAACCCACATCAAAGCACTCCCGACAGATGGCCATGCAGCCTCTGCTTAAAAACCTCCAAAGAAGAGACTCCTCCACACTCCGAGGCAGCATATTCCACTGCCGGACAGCTCTGATTGTCAGGAAGTTCTTCCTGAGGTTTAAGTGGAATCTCTTTTCCAGCAGTTTGAACCCATTGCTCCTTGTACTAGTCTCTGGAGCAACAGAAAACAAGCCCACTCCCTCCTTGACATAACATCCCTTCAAATATTTAAACATGGCTATCATGTCCCCTCTTAACCTTCTCTTCTGCTAACTATTGCAGCAGATACATGTAAGAATACACATAGCAAATATAAGGAGTTGGTGTTGATCTTACGTCCACTGCATAATTGTCTGGGGAACCTCAACTTATGTACTGAAACCCGTGGTTCCAGACCTCAGGCTAAGGACTTCATGGCCACTATGTCAACCATGGAATTCTCCCAATGTTTCATTGGCCCAAGACATACAGCATGACAGATCCTGAATGCGATCTTCTCAGCCAAGTAGAGGGATGATGAACAAAAGCTGATGAATTTCATATCAGTTCTCTTGGCAACCCCCTGGTGTGGCTTAGACTTTCAGCAAAATTCCCCCTCTCCAAATGGGTGGATGGGGTATCTTGTCTGCCCCTAGTGAGTCTTGAATTTCAAGAGATTCCAGAGGGCTTGGGTGTTTCCTGTTGGTTTAGCTGGCACTCTTCTCAATACCCTGATCACTTTGTGGAATACAACAATGTCCCAAGTGACTGACAGAGGAGAGCAGACTCTCCCACTTTGCGGGGCCAAAGAAGAATTTCAGTATACATCAGGACTGAGGGCAATGAAGTAAGAGGCAAAATGGAGTAAAACTAATGCAAAATTTGAGCAAATGTTGATTACACGTCTTCATCAAACATATTTTGTGGACCAAAAGATGACAAAGAAAGATTTATTCCCCATCTTGAACCGACTGTGATCATATGCATTTTACTCAGCCATTCAATGGGACATACTCTCAAGAAAACATACATAGGATGTAGCCCCAAGACCTATGTGATAATGGGGCTTCCCATTATCTAGGCTTATCAAAGGGAGATACTTCCCTCTTCAGGTAAACCAAGGGTTAATGAGGTGTTAGGATTACATCAAGGGTCACAGGGTGAGAGTTGACCAACCAAAAGGAAAGGGTCAGCATCACAGGTCACAAGGTGAGAATTGACCAACCAAAAGGAAAAGAGGTGGGCATCTTGGAGATGCTTCCAGATCCTTCCAAGGAGGAAAATATAAAACTTCTGAGAGGCCATGTGGCCAGAGAGAGAGAGAGGAAAGCTGGGTCAGTCGAGCTGGCAGGCATGCCGTGTCTCCTGGACCCCCCCCCTCCTTCAAACCATCTACGCCTATAACCTAATTGTGAGTAACTAGAAATAAGCAGTTAGTCGCGTTAGGGATGTTGTTATTTTGGGAATTGGCTGATCTTAAGAATGTATCTGTGCTTTTATATCTGTTTTTGTAACTTCTTGTAACTAGGCGTACCTGGGAGGGGGAGCCTCTCAAGTGTGATATTGTTTTGTTTATTTGCATGCCTTGATTAAACACCTTCTATAAATCTCTGTTTCTCTCCATTCCACGCCAGGGTTGGCACACGCTACATAGGACCTCTCACTCAGGGGAGGGGGAGGTGGAAGATCCTTACGCTTAGAGATTGGGCAGAGTCCCTCCTGTTCTGTCCAAGTGATTCATAATTCAGGGGGGTGGTGGCAGCATATCTGATAGAGCTGGGGAGACTGCCAGTCTTTCCAAGCGTGGGAGTCAGCTTTGGGAGGCTGGCAAGAACCCCAGTAAAATGCTGGGAGGGAATTTCCAGTCTTGCATGGTGGTAGTCAACTTAAGAGACTGGAAAGAAACCTACAGTGTCACAACCTAGCACAGCATTGAAAAGGTACACTTCTAAAAGGAAGCTATTCTTCAGTTATCTTCTAAATGAAAGAATCACGACATGGAGCCCCAGGAGAACTGGAAATTCAGGTCCTCTCCTTTCTCATTATCTATACCACTAGCCTTTGTAAGTCCTACTTCCACCCCCTGCCACAAGCCCAGCACATTCTGTAACACCATAATACCTGCAAACAAAATAACAAGGCAAATTTTCTGCCGTCTCTTTCCGGCAGCTCTTCCGCATCCTAGTTCCCACATTCTATGACTTCACCCTTTCCTTCACCTGCTCCTCTGCTTTTTTCATACCTTTCCTCCCACATAAATCTATCATTTACTGTTGTATTTCTGAGCTGGAGTGTATTGCGCCATTAGTCTTTACTTTACTTTATTATGTTAACATCTCAGAAGCTCAAGATGGTGTACATCACAGGTAGGGAAAGTACGGCCTGTGGATTACATGTGGCTCCAGGACCCAATTTACTGTCCCAAGAATGTACTGTTTGTTTCTCTTTGTCCTCCATTATCCTCACAAGGCAGAACCAGAAGTGATGTGAGGGTACTTCCGGTAATGCCTGAAGCGATGGTATAGCCTGGTGGGTGTCATTGGCACATATCCCCCCCCATGCAGCTGCTCATGGTTCCTCCTCACTCTCATCCTCACAACAACCCTATGAAGTAGGTTAGGTGGAAATAACAACTGACCTAAGGTCACCCAATGAATTTTATGCTCAAGTGGCTTTTGCGTTGGACTCACATCTATGATGACCAGAATCACTCTGTGCTTCCCTCCAGCACCCTCAGTCTCTCCTCTGACTTCTCTCTCTCTCATACAAAATCTTCAGCCCCTCTGCTGTTTCTAACATTGTAGCAGCTCATCAGCTCATAACGGGCAACAGCTGGTTTGTGTTTGCCTGAAGTTTTAATTTTTAAAGCAGGTTATGCATGAGAACTTGAGGCTATTGATGGATACCAGCTATCTTCAGTCCCAGCCATCATGGATAATGGTCAGGATGATAGAAATTGCAACCCAACATCCATAGAATTCAAAGGGGCCCCATAGGCCATCGAGTCCAACCCTCTGCTTAATGCAGGGAATCCAGCTACAGCATTGTCAGCAGGTAGCTATGTAGGCTTTTTCTTAAGATGCTCAGAGAAAGCAATAGAATGTGCATTTCTATACCGCTTATCAGCTAAGTGCTCTCTAAGCAGCTTACAATGTGCTAGCTAATTGCCCCCAAGCTGGGTACTCATTTTACCAACCTGCAGAAGGATGGAAGGCTGAGTCAACCTGGAGCCCAGCAAGATCGAACTCACAACCTTGTGGCTGCAGTACCGGCATTTAACCACTGCACCAGGGCTGGAGAAAGAGATTGTGATGTCATGGATTTTTGGTCAAAATGTTAATTTACTATTTATATTAAGATAATATGGTTATGTATGCAATATGTATTAGCAACAATAAGGTAAGGAACTATCCGAAGGGTGTGAGAGAATGGACCATTGAGACTGGTGGAATATCTGAGGGGATTTGGATATGGTTGTGAATGACAGTAGGTGGACGACAATTAATATAGTAGTTGGAGTAGTTAGAAAGAAGTGAGTGAAGCGAGGATTAGGGTTAAGAGAGTCGGTCAGGCTTAGGAATTAATGTGTGGTGTTTAAGGGTCTGAGTTAGCTAGGTAAGGACTTTGGGAGAGCATATGAGATATATCTTCAATATATTAAGTAATTACTCTGTTTTGTTATGCTGAAATTCTGCTAATAAAAGCATTGTTTTTGTATTTATATGCTTTTGGCCTCTGAGAATGCTTTATATTAGAATTCTGGATTCAGAAAAGGTGTCTGTTGTGGCAGTAGTAAAAAAGGAGACGTAATATCCACTGGAGATATAAGCTGCATAATATCTCACAGAGATATCTTGAGAACATCTAAGAGGTCCCTTCAGTTTTATGGCCACAGAAGTAGGACAGTTACATTGGTGGAAGAAGTGGAGAAATGGAAACCCCTCACTCATGGTGGTGAGATTTGTGGAAGTCCTCACATTTGGAGGCAGAGCTTTATATCATGTGGAAATACAGTGGGTTAAGTGGTAATTCCACCTGCCAAGACCCCACCACTTCTGTATATGTAATTAGTTCCATTGTTGAACAGATCGTAGAAGTTCTTTCTATCTTCAATCAAAATCTACTCTCCTGTTACTTAAAACCATCAGACCAGATTCTATCCTCTGAGGCAGCAGAGAACAAACCCGCATCTGTGGTGACAGCCATTAAGGTATTTAAAGAATGCTATCATATCATCCCTCAAGAGAAGAGAAGACTCTTCAACAAGGTGAACATGCCCAGCTCCTTAAACCTCTCCAAACCCACTCCAGCTTGTGTATATCCTTTTTAAAACGAGGTGCCCAGAACTGAATGCAGTTCTCTAGATGAGGCATGACCAATGCAGAATATAGTGGGACTATTACTTCCTTTGCCTTGGAAATGTGGTTCTATTAAGGCAGGCTAAGATAGCATTTGCCTTCTTTGCTACAGCATCACACTGCTGACTCGTGTTCAACTTATCAACAATAATCCCAAGGTCCTTTTCATGTGTAGTACTGCTGAGTCAAGTATCTTTCATCCTTTACCTGTGCATTTTGTTTTTTTGTGGCCTAAATGTAGGATTTTGCATTATCCCTACTGAATTTCATTTTACTAATTTCAACCCAATTTTCACATTTGTCAAGGTCCTTTTGAATTCTTTTCCTGGCTTCCAATGTGCTAGTTATCTCTCCCAGTTTGTGTCATCTGCAAATTTGATAAGGATTCCCTCTAACCCATCATGTAAGTCACCAATAAAAAAATACACACCAGGATAGAACCGTGTGACACTCTTCGTGAGACTTCCCTCCATTATGACTCTTTGAACATGATTTTCCAACCAATTATGGATTCATCTGACAGTTTTCCCATCTATTCCACATTTAATCAGTCTGCCAATCAAAATATCATAGGAGTATTTTATCGTTTTGCTGAAACCCACATAAATGACATATACAGCATTCCCACCACCTCCCCAAGCTGTGATCTGATCAAAAAAAGATGTAAGATTAGTTTGGCAGGACTGGTTCTTGAAAATGCTGCCTCTGCACTGCCACCTAGATACTGATAATCCGTTCTAATATTTTTCCTGGTACTGAAGTCTGGCTGACTGATCTGTAGTTCCGGAGATCAGTTTTTTCCCCGCCCTCCCTCCCCCCTTTTTAAAAAAAGGAACAAAATTTGCTCATCTGCAGTCTTTTGGTACTAATTTTCCAAAATTTCTCAGAAATGATAAGTGTCTGTGAAAGCTGACCAAATGTCCAAATATAAGTCCATTTGTAAAGTTAATATATATATCATTTATGGAAATTTACAATTAATGTGGTTACTTTCTTCCCTTTTATGTTTTTATTTTCCTGCTTTATTATACTAGAATAACATTGTATGTAACTGAGCAGCACGGGAAAGGCAAAATGCTATCAGATCACAATGAAAAAACAGAACTGCCAACACCTCTTTTGCACATGGAAACTGTGTGCTTCCATGCAGCAGCAAAAACCACGGCACGCCTCCTGAGTAGCTGAGAGCCAGTGTGGTGTAGTGGTTTGAGCACTGCACTCTGGAGACCAAGGTTTGATTCAGCCATGAAAACCCACTGGGTGACCTTGGGTGCATCTCACACTCAGCCCCAGAAAACACTGTGATAGGTTTGGCTTAGGGTTGCCGTATGTCAGAAGCGACTTGAAGGCACACAACAACAACTGAGCAGCAGACCCACTGTTTCCTTTGATTGGGTTTTTTGCAACTTCTTTATCAAGAACTCCCACCCTTGTTGGGTGTCTTTTTCCTTTAGCATCTCTAGCCAGGGGTTTTCACCCAGCATTCCTACTGATGGCTGGTGGCCACTGTATCAGTGAGGTGGTGGATCTGATCCAAATCTTAGTCCAAACTTCAAAGGAGTGGTTCAAGGTTCTGAACCTATTTTGAGGATAGGTGTTGGATAGCTTTTGCACTCTGAATAAAACTCAGGAAGGATTCACTGACATGGAAACTGTCTGCCAATGCAAACAGTGGGAAGGCCACAGGTTTCTCACCCCACTGTTTAAAGTTTCAACAAAGCTGCATGATCCCCCTGTAAGTATGTGCAAATGGCTTTCCCACACAACCTAGTAGTTTCATGACAAAGATTTTTTTAAAAGTGCCATTAATTATTGCATTGTTCCTTGGGTATGTCATTTGTCCATAAAACTATGGACATTTCATTTCAGCCCCATCTTGTGGAGCTCAATGATATCTGAATTCACTTTTCTTTTTAACAAAGATGTCCACACAAAAGCACTTATTAATTTAAACCTTAACAGACTAATTCAAATAAAAAAGCCCCCCCAAAATTGATAATACTGCAATCCACAGAAAGACATTTATCACACGATATCTTTATTTGGATCAACAAAATATGACAATAGCTTTGAAAATTTGATCACTATTTCCTAAAAATATTTGTAAATAAAAATCAAGACAGTGCCCTACTTTGATTTTGAGATCTGGGTTGTTGGAATTCAGAATTTTTTTAGTGAACGACCAAGATTATTAAGACTTTTAAATTTATAACATCCTAGTGGTAGCAGAGAAGTAGCAGGCAGAGAAGGCTTGCTTAACAGAAACCTGACCTGAAGGGAAGAAAAATATTGTTCTAGGCTGTTCCAGGAAACAGCTCAGGCTGCTTAGACATAGCATCTTTTTTGCTTATTTGATGGACAAGGCCAGCTGTTGAGCTAATTGTGTGAACTTAGAGGAATCAAGACTATATGAAAAATGAGTTGGTTTGTTTTCTGTAATTGTGGCAGCTCTGTCAGATGGTAGGCTTGGAAACAGAAATGAGAGAGACAGGGTTAGCCAGAGACTTCGCTTAAAGGCCTGAAGCTTGGAAATACTTCCTTAAGCACGATCATTAGCCTCAAATATGAACAGCAAGAGATTTAATGAGATCAGTTCCTCATAAAGGATTGGAACCTGTTTGTCATCCTCTCCTCAGAGATTGTAATCCATCTGAAGCAGATTCCTCACATGACTAAAATGGATCAATGGACTAGATTGGCTGTGCTGGCACTGCAGTGAATTAAGAGGAAAGAGAGACTTCTTAACCAGAATACAGGCACAGACGCTCTGATTGAACAGTAGTTGATGTTGAGGCTGCATGTGAAGAACATCAGCCACATCGTGAACATCAGAAGAAAATGGAAAGGCAGCTTAATAATTTTCATACTAGATAAACCATTTTTAAGCTATTAACAAATACCCTCAAACTCTGAAAAGCAATTTAAAGTAGGCTTTAACTTCTGCACAATTTCTAGACACACATACCATTGCTTACAAATCAGCCTCCATGCCCCACACTGATTGGGTACAAATTTAGATACCTAATTCAAATGCAATTCTGTAATGAGCAGAAGTTATTTGAGAAACAAATCTTGTATTTTCTCTTACATTTTGAACTTTTTCTCTCTCTTTTCTCTTGCATTTTGAACTCATATTTTGAACAAAATATAATAATTATGATTCTAAATCTATAGCATATTTGCATATGGATTAGAAAAGATGTTAACCACAACAGCAACATTTTACTCTTTCAGTCATCATTTTCTTTATATCTTGCCCTGAATACTACATCAATAGGCAGAACATTAGAGATATAACAAAACAGAACTCTTTACTTTCCTCTCAATATCCCTATGAATCCCCTAAGTAATACATAAATAAATGGAACATTGTGGGAGGAGTTTACTACAGGTCACCATACCAGGAAGAGGGGTTGATGATGCCTTTTAGAAACAAACCTCAGAAATTTCAAAGATATAAGAATTACTAGCGATGGATTTCAACTGCCCTGATATCTGCTGGGAAACTAACTCTGCTAAGCACAGGCTCTCCAACAAATTCCTGATATTCCTTGGAGATGATTTTCTATTTCAAAAAGCAGAGGAAAGAACAAGGGGATCAGCAGTCTTAGACAGGGAGCAGTTGGTCACTGAAATCAAAGTAGTCAGTAATTTAGCAGGAAGTCACGATGTAGTGCTAGAATTCACAATTGTGGGACAGGGCAAAGAAGAGTACAGTCAGCTCTCTACATTTGCAGGTTTAACTTTCATGGATTTGCAAGTTTCTCCAATCCCTGCCCCCATCTCAAGTGCTTCTTTTCTGGGGGAACATTCCCTCTTGGCAGCTCCAATCAGGTCATGCAGCCCTTTAAAGATGTGCCTCTGGTCCTCTTCCTCCTCCTCCACCAGCCACTGCCTGGCCAACTACGGATGGCTTGCGGCCCAACTTCTCAGCACCACAAACCTTCTCTCGATATCCATCCCTCTGACACCCTCCCCCCAAGGATGAGAGGCAGGAAATTCAAGGCCGTGCCAATCCACCCACTTTCCCTCTCCTTTCCTAATCTGGCTTGGACCTCACGTGCCTGTTCCTCCCACCATGCTTCAGCCCCCTTTCCATAGACGCACACACATTTTGATATTTGCAATTTTCCCACTTCTGTAACAATCCTGCATCCTGGCGAATGCGAAGGGCCAACTGTATCGTCAAAAATGGTCATTGGATTTTAGGACAGCTGATTTTAACAAGTTCAGAGAAATACTGGGTGGAATCCTATGGCTGCACATGTTAAAGGAAAAGACACTCAGCAAGGGGGGGAAGTTTTTGAAGAAGGAGTTGCAAAAAGCACAATCACAGAGAATCTCATGGAAGAAGAAAAATGGGCAACACCTGAAAAAGCTGATTTGGCTGCACAGCAAACTCAAGGAGAAAGTGAAAAGGAAGAAGGTGTATGTATAAAGGATGGAAAGCAATATAAATCACCAGGGAATAGTACAAATGCATAGCCAAAGCTTGGAGGAATCACAAGGAAAGCTAAAGCTCAGAATGAATTGAGTCTAAGTAGACAAGCATGGAGCAAGAAAAAAGGTGGTTTTCAGGTATCTCAAAGCAAAAGAATGACCAAGGAAACAGTGGGGCTGCTGTTCAATATGGATGCTAACAGATCACAATGAAAAGGCAAAACTACTTAATACCTATTTTGCTTCAGTTTTCTCCCAAAAAGATAACTGTATGCTTCCATGCAGCAGCAGAGATCTTGGCAAGGAATCTGAATTCCAAATCAAGACTGATAAGGAGATAGTCAGGAACAACTTAGTTAAGCTAAATGAACTCAGATCTCCAGGGCAAGAGACACTACATCCTAAAATGCTAAAGGAACTTGCTCATATACTCTCTGAACCACTTGCTGTCATTTTGAGAAATTCTGGATTACAGGTGAGGTGCCAAAGGACAAACATTGGAGAATGACAAACTATCCCTCTCTACAGACCAGACTTGTCAGCTCAGGAAAAGCATTAGAAAAGCTGTACAGGAGTCTGTCTGCAATAATCTTGATGACAATGCAGGGATCAGTAGGAGCCAGCGTGCATTTGCAAAGAACAAATCTTCCTCTTTTTTTAAAAAAGGCAAAAAAAAAAAAATGATCCAGGGAAGTACAGATGAGTCAGCCTGACTCCAATGTCAGGAAAAATATTAGAATGGATTATAAAGGAGCCTGTTAGCAAGTATCTTGATGACAATACAGTGCTTAGTAGGAACCAGCACAGGTTTGTCAATAACAAATCCTCTCAAATTAATACATTGTCTGTCTGTCCGTCCATCCATCTATCCGTCCATCCATCTACCTACCTGTCCGTACATCCATCCAATATAGATTTGATCAGGTTGTTAGTTTAGCAGAGGTTAGGAATGCTGTGGGTGTCATTTATCTGGATTTCAGCAAAGTGTCTGAGAAGCAACCCCCCCCCCCATAATATTTTGACTAGCAAACTGATTAAGTCTGGGATAGATGGGAACACTGTAAGATGGATCTGTGATTGGTTGAAAAACTATACTCTCAAGCAGAGTTGGCTGGCTGGCAACAACTTTCTATTAAATATATCCCTTCCCTCTTTCTCATTTTCTGTGCTTAGAGAAGGCAGATAGTGTCATCTACAACTTAAGGTATGTAAAGTGCTTTGAATACTATGAAGTACAATAGGCACAGAAGGGGGTTGGGTTTTTTGGGGGGTAGTGGTGGAAATAATGGGACGCAAGCCAGTATCTGGGCAAAACACCTCTCCACTCAGTTCAAATGCAGCACTGACTCCATTCTCACAACCACATCTATAATGAGGGTGGCTTGGATAACAAATGACACTACTTCCAACACCAGAACAGATATTTATTTAATTAAAATTGCACTTTTGTCCTCTTTTGCAAGCAGAGCTGCTCCCCACTCCAGCATCTACTGCACAAAGCAGTAGATCTCCTTCAACAGTCTGAACAGAAGACATTTGATTACGGAACAGTTTGCAAAAAAAAAAAAAAAACCACTCAGAAACAGTCACATAAAGTAAGATGGGGATTGCTATTTTCCTTAGGGTAGATAGGAGGTGGTTAACTGGGAGCAAAGTTGACTCCAGGTTAGATCTGTTGCTGGCAAGTCCAAAGCTATATAGCAGCCATTAAAAATAATGCATTTCCACACTACAGTGGACTCTCCGTACGTGCGAGGATTTTGTTCCAGAAGCCCCCACAAATAGAAAAAAAAATGACTGCTCATGTCCCATAATATTAAACGGCAGCAATGTGCACAGATGCTTCAGCACATCCACATTCACAACACTGTTGTTTTAGGTATAGGATGTGACGCTCTGTGTTAGCTTCAAGTTGCATATGTGGAAGCTGCCAATATGGTGGGGGTCTACTATACTATGAAGACTTTTGTGCCTTTTAAGGAAGAAAGAAAGGAAGAGAGAGGAAAAAAAGAAAGAAATGTGGCAGCACCGTTAAGACTATCTGGCTTTTATTTTCACATGGGCTTTTGCGGATATTAATCCATTTCTTCAGATGCAGTGCAGAATGAACCCCAGAATTCACTCTGTACTGTATCCAAAGATGTGGGCTTATATCCATGAAAGCTCATGCAAAATTAAAAACCAGCTATTTTTAAAGGTGCTGCCACATTTCTTTCTCTTCCCCTCCTTTTCATGCAAGAGACTAACAGGATACTTCTTTGAAAACTGCTTCATACCTAAATGCAGTTGTAGCTTCTAGCTAAAAATGTGCTTGAAACATTTGTGCCATCCCCCCAGGTAGCACAGCAGCAGCTCTACAGTGTGTTTTTGCTAATCCAAACAGCAAGCTCAAGACAGCAATAACAACAACAAGAGAACTCAGGTAGTATCTGAATGAATTGATCCAGAGTGTCAGAAAAGATACGGTTGAGAAAGCATACATTGGAAAAAATCTGGAAAATCATTAAGCCATCCATTTTGCAAAAAGGATCTCATACTTGTGTACTGTAAAGGTTTGTGGCTATTGTACTAATGTGAATTTTGGGGTTCAAATTTCATATAAAATAATCCAGTCTTCTGAGTGTTTGATCTGATGAGCTGCAATCCAACTCTTCTAGTGGTCAGACCACCAACCTTTCCACACTGACATCTTCTTCTGACAGGCTTGGCAACATAGGTTGTGCTTAGGTGGCTTAAGTTATGCCACCACCAGAACAGAGCGGCAGGGAACCCTTTTTACCAAATAAAAACCAGTCAGGGCATTGTTGGTCCAATGCAAGAATGGCTGCAATGGTGCAAAAGTGATTATGGGAAAGATTATGTTTGTTTCTGATGACCTTGCTCTCTTACTTTGGTTCTGGTTGTCTGTCCATCCTTGCTTGCTTCCTGGCAGCTACTCATTAGACTTGTGTGTGTACTGTCAATGTAATGCCTTCCTTTCCTCTTCATCTTGGGCACCTGGACCACCTACATACCCACTCTGATTGGTTCACCCATTTCCCAGTTCTGCTTTGGCTTCGGACAAGTTGAATTCCTACCTAGAGCCATCATGCATGTATTTGTTTTGTATGAATGCACATTTGTCTCTCACATGTTCATGAATAAACATCAACTTCTAAGTAGCACTGATCTTTCCCAATCCACAAAGCAACCGAAGATACAGGGACATTACCAATCCCTAGAGGGCAAAATATTTCTAATGTATGTACTATGCAGATGAAATAATGTGGAAGCTGTTGTCAAAGCCTCTTGGCTTACAGTTTTTTCAACAGTTCCAGCTGGAAAGGTCTGCACTGCACAACTCTGGCCCTCTAGATGTTGCTGGACTACAATCCTCAGCAGTTCTAGCCAAGTCAATGATGGGAGATGATGACAGTTGTAGTCCAGCAACATCTGAAGATGAATGTTACCTCCAAGTTGATTAAAGAGACTCTTGGCCTCTGAGTGCCACAAAATAATAAAACAAAACAAAATAAAAATAAAATGCTGAGCAACAGTGAAAATGAACCCAAAGTATTTTTCTGGAGATTCTGACTGGTTAGAAGTCACAGAAAGGTGTCAAAATCTGTTTTGATCAAAAGTGAGCACAGTTATAAATAAGGATGAAGTTATAAAAACTTTTGAAAACCAGATGAAGTAACATCTAAGTCAGAAAACATAGAACTTAACCACATTCAGCCCAATCTCCCTTCAACCAAATATTCCTCATTTAGTGGATATTCTATCATTCATTTTACTCCATCAGGTTGTGAAGACTAGAAAGCAATGGATCACTGAAACCTAAGACAACAGTGAGGATAGTTAGGGACCACACAAAATCCCCATGGAGGACTTGGAGGTCAGATGTTTGGATTCTGCTTCTCCAGCAAGAATCAAGAATGCCACTTCCCACAGTCTACATCAGAGAAGCCATACAAGGCAAAACAAACAAGCAAATAAACAAAAATCAAGGTATCTATCTGTAGGAATTACACTTTACTCTCCCTCCCTCCCTCCCTCCCTCCCTCCCTCCCACCTACCTAGAGATGAAAGAAAGGAATATGCAGTAGGGCTGACTACAGCAGTGCCAATAATTTGAACAGGCAACACTGCCATTGTTACACAGAAGCCTCTAAAACAAGGTTCCAGCTGTTTAGAATTACAGCTTCCATCATGCTTCATCACTGACAATGCTGGCTAGTACTAATGGGAACTGAAGTCCCAGTAACATTTGGAAGGCCACAAGTTGCCCACTCCAACAGAGTTTCAAAAAATAAAACATTTATAATAAAATGCTAGGATTTTTAAAAAGACTGGATTTGTAACTGGTTGACTGACCGTGCCCAAAGGGTGGTCACCAATGGCAGAGTCTCATCCTGGAGAGAAGTGACTAGCGGGGTGCCACAGGGTTCTGTCCTAGGCCCGGTGCTGTTCAATATCTTCATTAATGACTTGGATGAAGGAATAGAGGGCACGCTGATCAAATTTGCAGATGACACCAAATTGGGAGGGGTTACTAATACGCCTGATGACAGGATCAAAATTCAAAAGGACCTGGACAGACTGGAGAGCTGGGCCAAGGCTAACAAAATGAATTTGAACAGAGAGAAATGTAAGGTCCTACACTCAGGCCAAAAAAATGGTATGCAGAAATATAGGATGGGGGGACACGTGGCTGGCTAACAGTACGTGCGAAAGGGATCTAGGAGTCTTAATAGACTACAAGCTGAACATGAGTCAGCAGTGTGATGTGGCAGCCAAGAAAGCCAACGCAATTCTTGGTTGCATCAATAGGAGTATGGTGTCTAGATCGAGGGAGGTATTGGTACCACTTTATTTTGCATTGGTTAGACATCATCTTGAATACTGCGTCCAATTCTGGGCACCCCAATTCAAGAAGGATATGGATAAGCTGGAGCAGGTCCACAGGAGGGCAACCAAAATGGTGAGGGGCCTGGAAGCCACGCCCTATGAGGACAGACTTAGACAGCTGGGTATGTTTTGTCTGCAGAAGAGAAGGTTGAGAGGGGACATGATAGCCATGTTTAAATATTTGAAGGGATGTCATGTCGAGGAGGGAGTGGGCTTGTTTTCTCCTGCTCTTGAGACCAGGACAAGGAGCAATGGATGCAAGCTGCAGGAGGGGAGATTCCGCCTGAACCTCAGAAGGAATTTCCTGATGGTCAGGGCTGTCTGGCAGTGGAATGTGCTGCCACGGAGTGTGGTGGAGTCTCCTTCATTGGAGGTTTTTAAGCGGAGGCTGGATGGCCACTTGTCGGGAGTGCTTTGAGGGTTTTCCTGCATGGCAGGGGATTGGACTGGATGGCCCTTGTGGTCTCTTCCAACTCTACATTTCTATGACTCTATGATTCTAAAGGCTTACATATAACAATGAAGAATCTACTTCTGGTTTTTAAGTCTTTCCCAAAGCCAGATCAGCCAGAGATTCAGAATGATGAGTACTTATGAACACACTAAAAAGCTAATGTGCATTAAAATATCCAGGCAAGGTGAGTGGCTTGACTATAAGGGAGAGAGACACTCCTTATCATGAGCCTTCTCTGGGCCTCAGAGGGTGAGAATCTGACCCACATTGGCTTCCATTTCAGCCTTACCACTTGATGACTATGGAGAGAGGAAATTACTTATTTTTATTCAATTTTTATCTCATCTTTCTCCTAGTAATGATTAGTGAGGATGTCTTGCCATGCTGCTCATCCTTTCAACCAGAAGCAGTGCACACAGCTGGCCTGGCACCCTACAGGCATGGGCTAACCTTGGCTTAGCCACAACCCAAGAATTCAGGTGGGGCTGACAAGCACTGGCTGAAAGCATTTTGCTCCTCTTCTCTATCCAGGGAAAGGAGAGGAGAAGCAAAGCCAGGTCTTTAGTCAAAGGATCAGGGGGAGAAGCTCCATGAAGCAATTCAGCCATAGACCTGATGAATTCAAAGGGCATGATCATAACAGACATAATCAGATCCATGCAAGGGAACCCACTTTCTACCATTACGGAGCCCACTCCTGCTCCACTGTTGTTATTGTTGTGTGCCTTCAAGTTGTTTCTGACTTATGACAACCCTAAAGTGCTGGTCTTAGTCCAAGGCTCAAACCACGACAGCTCGCTGGCTCTCCCTGCTCTACTAGTTCTGGATAATTTAGCTACGAGCCCACTTTCTTCTCTAAACAAAAGCTGAAATTGATCTGAACATCCACAAATCTGCACAAACCAGGATCTCCTTTAAAAAAATACCTCTCTCTAATTGAGGATATGACCGCTAAGCTTTCACATCCCCTACATAGCTGAAAGGTGCAGTTGCTCAATTCTAGTATTGCTCCCAGGAGAAAGGGCTCTACAGGTCAAAGGGAATGACTAGAAGCTGCAAGTGCAAAGGAAACACTCATGGTCTAATACAGTAGTGGCCTCTGCTAATATGTGTAGTAGCCTCTGCTACTATGTGAGCAAGTCCATTGTATCACAAGGGGGCAACAATCCTGTACATGAATTTTCTATTAGGAGAGTAACACCATTGCTAATGATGCCATCAAAGTTCTCTGCAGAGCCAGCCCTACAGGTTCATGTCTAACACACTGAAGGTATAGAAACCCAATTTGGATCAGCAGTCTTGGTCCTATATACCAGGCAAAGCAAAATCTACTGCTTCTCTGCCAAGGGGACGCAGCATACAGAGCTCCAGTGACATTTCACTGACAGCAACACTCCACACCTCAACCTTCCAGCACTTAGTGGCTCAGAATGCACTGTCATAAACTTTAAGACTCTTCTTCTTTCACACTGAACTTTTTTTTTTTTGCTTTAAACCTTAAAAATCCATTTCATGTTATTCTGGTTACCCCACAGTAAACCAAATGCAACAGTTTTTGTAAGCAGCAAAGTAAAAACATCCAGGCCTTTTCTGCAAATCACAAAATGGGAAAGAAAGAGGACACAGATGAATCTCATCTCTAGGAGACACTCAAGCAAAGCTAGGCCGCTTTGGATACATGCACTTCTCTTGACTGCAGCTGCTGGAGACTAAAATACAGTTTGGTAAAGGTACCCCCGCTTATAGGCACTCAGTGGGTAAAATGTAGCCACAACAAACTTGCCATCAAATCTCTTCCCAGTAAGTGCCTGCTGGGCAGCTTTGGAATCACCGGCATTTGCATACTCAACGAAAACCTGGAAAGAAACAGAAAGAATATTAATCTTCTTCACATTTTTACAAAGAACAGGCAACAGCCCAAAGTAAGTTGACAGCAAGATAGATGGAAAACACATGCTAGAAACTCAGCCCCAATTCCGATTCTTTGCCAACCCCATTTCTGAAGAAACCACTGTGCCTAGATTACCCTCTGCAATTTCTTTGCTTCTGAAACTGCAGGACATGAAAGGATGATTCCTGCTTCAAATCACCTCAGGCCCAGACCCAAAAAGGTTACTAGCAGACATGGAAAGTCCCTGGCAGCATCAAGTAGTCAGAAGGGCTCAACTTTATGGCAAGCATATGGCGAGGAGCACACTGTGATCATCCTTCTTTTCCAGTAAAGTGGACAAGAAAAGGATAGTTGGCACATACAACTCCTACATGCCATACTGACATTCCTGATATCCAGTGATTCTTAAATATCCTGTAATCTATCAATAACTTAAGAAGTGGAAATGACCCCAAAGATCATCTGCCCTGCAGCATCCAGCATTAGGGAAAGGCATCTCTGGCAGGAATGGGGCCAAATTTTTGCCTTTTGCCCATACCTGGGGCTGCACTGAGCCTGAAAAAAATTGTTTTGAAAACTCATGACCACTTCTGGTTTCAGTTTTTGAACCTTAGAAGGTGGCTAGGGTTAGGTGGCCAATCTCAATACACTGAAAATTGCAGCATCTAGCATTAGGGACGGGAAACTTTGGCAGGCGTAGGGCCGGCATCATCACATTGAAAGCAACTGTTCCTGAAACCCTTCAGGAATACCAAACCCCAATTTTTCCCCTGATTCTTGGTGATAGGGGGCTGCAGTGGAGACACAAAACTTAAAGATATACATATATGCCCAAATATATATTCATTAAAGACTGCTTTCTAATTAGCTTGAAATTTGTTTCATTTACTACAAGAGCTAATGAAATCAGTCAGTGAAAATACTGATCTGGAGTTTTAATGATGTCAGTCAATCAACTGTTGTACTTTTTAAGTCTTTATATATATTTTATTGGGTGAATTATTATTATGAAGTTCTCCCTATCAAAATCTGCCTGGTGTTAATGTTTTTGTTCTGTTGCTAGTTAAGGCATTGTTCTTACAGCCTTTTGAATCTTTGCTATTTTAATCACTTTTACATGTTGCTGGTTTTAACTGCTGCCTTATTTCATGTTTGGTTTTAAATCCTCATCCTTTATTTTATTTTAGTGTGTTGGCTCTTCATTGTATTTTCATTATCTTGGCTTGGTCTGTGTCCCCCTTTTATCATATTCGTAAAATATTATTGCATTTTTAGGTTTTGGTTGTATTTCATTGCATGATTGTTTTATTTCAAGGTAACTGTATGATGCTCAAAGAAATTTGTTTGATAGGTGTTTGAGACAAACAGTAATTTTTTTAATAAAAATTATCTTTTATATTAAGTAGTTCATACATTTTATCCTTGTATCTCCAAAGTATGAACTGCTACAGGGTACAGTTTTATTTGAAATATATTTATATATGTCAGCAATAAATTATTCTAATACTACACAGAAATAACCCTACTATCCAGAAGTATGTTCCTAAATATGTACCCAAGGAGTACCTGGGCTGCTGAAACAGTTGATTCCCCCCTCTTCCCCAACTCTCATTTATTCCCAGTTAGAAGACCATAAGAGAACAACTGTGCTGTGCTATAGGGTTATAACGTGTGAGACAGAATTCTTAGTGGCTGCTCTCTTCCTAGGGAGGTCATGCTAGCTTCCCTTTGCTGTCCTTTCATTGATAAAGACAACAAGCTTTTGGGAAATGATCATTGTACAAGAAAAGGTATTTGCTTCTGTTTTCCTCTTTCTCTCATTTGTTTCTGCTTCATGTGAATTCAGACCATGCCCTAAGATCCCTATCAAGATGGACACATGAGACAGGGCCTCATCCTATCCAACAGCTGCCATGATGAATGTGTTCCCTATCATATCTATCCACAGATACATGTGTAAGTAGAAGCTGCAAACAAATACGCCTCCCTAGCCCATGTACATGAAAACAGCCCCTTCTATGAAGAATACTTAAGGTTTTGGCATGCAAACACACTGTATAGAGACGTTTCAAAACAACTATATAAAAGTGCCCTTGGAGTACTTGCAACAGTTGTCAGAACAACATAAAGTTGTACAGGACAGGGTGCTCTCTACAGGCAGAGGGCATTTACTGCTATAAACTTACAGGTTAGTCATAAGAGAAGTATATCAAAACTGAATCATACAAACACCTTAGTTGACTGTGTACTTACATGACCTTTGCCTGGACTTTCCTTAGGAACGAACAAGGAAACAATCTGTCCATACTTGCCACATTCTTCTTTTATGTCATCCACTATATCTGTGGAAATAGAAAGAAAACATACCTCTAACAGCCAATGAAGTGTACGGAGTAGAGTATAAAGACTGGATGTGGGAATCCCATTTTCAAACTGCCTGCTTAAATGAAGCACCTCATTATGTGGCTCTTGACAAGTAATTATGTCTCAGCCTAAACTACTCCATAAAGTTCGTACAAGATTAAAACACTGATCAGAGATTGTTAGAGAAGGAGAAGAAAAAAATGTTAACAAATACATGGATAATTAATAAACACATAACTATGATGACAGACTATATATTGTGTAAGAGAGCCCAGCTGGTTAAACTGTCCCATTTTGGCAGGGGGCTAAGAGTAAAGGCTTGCATAAGGTGATAATGGAAACTCCTTATGCAAGCATGTAAAAAGGAACACTGCTAGTATCACCTGGAGTTACATCAGCGTAATGCCTTAATAGGATTCCAGCAGAGACTCAACAATTTACTTTGTGTTTTCAATACAACACAAAGCCTACTAATGAAAACAAGTCCAAAAATAGCGGCACAGTTGAGGGGGGAGCCCTTTTACATTCCATGAGTATTCAACCAGGAACATAGTAGTATGTCAGAAATCTGACATGCTACAGAATTGAGGATTGTGAAATAATTCCTAACACACAAATGACAAACAAACCTGGCCAAAGAGTGGATAAAAGGCTACAAATTAATATTCATATTTTCGTGGTGAGGCTGAGAGATACGGTCATTGCAGAAAAGTATTGTTTCAATTACAGTTTCAAAGACACAGCAAGCTGGCATTCTAAATCAAAATGAATTATTTTGGAGTTAGGGAATAATGAGACTCAGAGACTTTTCCAGGCAGTGTATGGACTTGATAACAAGCACATTTTCAACCTTGCCACATCAGTAAAAAAAAAAGCAGAACAATAGCCTGATTGTATGCATTTTTTGCACAGTTACTCAAATAACTGTTCAAAGGATGTCAACCTCAGACATTATACAAAACCAGTGAAGTTACTCCAAGTAGCATTGTTAATACCTAAGTGTTGCTACCAGTTCTATGCAATAATCTGAAAAGGCTGATAAAAATCTTATTTTTCTGACTTTTGACAAGCAACAAGGATTAATCAAATTGGTCAATTTAAGGAAGAATTAAAAAACAAAAAAAATGCAAAGGGAGATGAATGAGCAGTGGCTACAAAATCTTTCGAGATGGAAGCAAATATATAGAAGGAAAGAATAAATGGTAATTGAGAGAAGAGAAGACATTCAAGTCTCAGCTTGATACCTGAGCCTTGCACATTTCAAAGTTGAGAACAAAGGAAACTTGGCTGGGATTCACAGCACAATGTATGTGCCATCTACAGCTTAGGAGGCAGAACTCTGGGAAGAAGAGGAGCTCATTTGAGGCTTATCTGCATCTCTTTCCCAGCACCCTTTGCTGAAGTTGCCCTGAGCAAAAAGAAGGCCAGACTGGGTGAGACAGGAAGCTTTTGAACCAGTAAAATGGCCAATTAAACTGCAAAGAGTTCCTACAGTTTAAAAGGATAGTAAAATTAACTGTGGGGAGAGGTAGAAGGATTTGTAGTATGCTACCATTTGTATGCAATGCCTGTCTTCTTGACAGAAAACCTCTTTGATTACACTTGAAGCAAGTCCTAACTGGTGGCTCCCTTGGAAGAGAAATTCAGGTTTGTTAGCACTTTCAAAAAATTTTTGTTTGCCAAATCTTAATTGCCTTTTGATTTCTATAGAATTTTCTAGTTGTTCTTGAACAATCTGAATTTGCTTCTGTATTGTTTTGTTTGTGGTGTCGTGTCTAAGTTCTTTTTTTTTCTTTTGATAATTTCTTGTTTTTTCATTTTTTTCTTCCATTTAGCACCCCATTTTATAAAAAGTGCTCTCTAGTTACAGCTTTGCTGGCATCCTAGATTGTTTTCCTTGGGATGTCATCAGATATATTTTCTTCAAAATACTGCTTCAAAGTTTCTTTAGCCTTATTAAGATATTTGTTTTGTAATATCAGATAATTTAATTTCCAGTTGTATTTAGGTGTTTGGGTGAAGATTTCCAGTTGAACTAGATTATGGTCTGAAGATATCTTTGGAAGCATTTCCATCTTTTTTATTTTTTTGTGTAACACTTTTGAATATAAAAATATATCTATCCTGGGTCTTGTGGGAATCTGAGTAGAATGTATATCCTTTTGAATCACCACACTTGTAATGCCAGACGTCTAAGAGAACAAGGCAATTCAGGAGGGTAAAGAACCGCATTGTCAATTTTGTCTTTGTTTGTTCTTGGCTGACGATCTATCAATTTGGGGATTAATCACTCCATTTATATCCCCCACTAATAAAACGTTCTCTTGGGTTCTTTTGTAGGAGTATTTAATCACTTCTATCTCTATTTCCTTGAAGAATTTTTCTTTGATTTCTATCAGTGTGTAGATCCCAACCACTAGTAATTTGATCTCATGAAAATTACTTCTGTTGCAATATAACGTTCTCTGGGATTGTTAAAGTTTTTTTTTCTGCAAGAAATCTTGACTTAACATAAATTATCACTCCACTTTTTTTCCCTCATATGTTGAAGCACAGCACCGCCCTAATTTAGGATTCCTTAAGTACTGTGAGTCCATATTTCAAATTCTTGTTTCCTGAAGACATAAATCAGCTTTTGCTTTTTTTTCAAATGGTGAAAGATTTATCTTTTTTTATATGCCAAATTAAGGCCTTTAATATTCCAGGAATAAAATTTAGTTGACATCTTATAACTAATACCTTTTTTTTTATCTTTGATTTGGCCGTTTATCTTATCACTTAGTTTGCCTCTTCATCTGTTTGTAGCTCTAGGCCTACATCTGATGCTTCTCCGTCAGATTCAGATTCAATGTCCTCTTCATCTTCTCCTAGTGTCTCTTGAGTTGGTTGAGAGTCCATTCTTATTTCTTCTTTCTGATTGTTTTTCCCCCTCTTTACTCATGATCTAGGTTTTTATCAAAGTCTCTTCTTAATTAATTTTTCCCACACTTCTTTTGCTTTATTTAAGGTATTAATTTTCCATTTTCTTTGTTTGTACATGAAGGATATACCTTCTATTCTATTAGTTTATTTTCGTAACTTTTTTGCAGTATTCTTTCTTTTGTTCTTGTCCTGGTCAAACAAATGATCATACCCATGGTCAATTTTTGTCTTTAGCCAGTTTTGAACTGAATCTGAACATTCTGAATACATCTGCTTCTAATCTGTGCATATGTAGCCAAGACCGGTATAAGTCTGTAATATAAATTTGCCCTTGGGGATTCCATTATCCCTCTGAGTTGTAAACATTTTTCCCTGTATCTCAGTTCCAGAAGGTCGACAAATGTTGTCTCAGAACTGAGTCTGTTTTTGTGTCCAGTTCCAGTTGCTTTGTTTTATTTTGAAGATTCTCTATGACTATTTTCACTGATGTGAAATTTTTGTTGACTTTCTTTATTTTCTTTCCTAAATTGTCCAGTTGTTTCCTTGTATCAGTCCTGATGTCCATTCTCATCTCCTTCAATTCTTGTTTTATTTTTTGTTTAAAATTTCTTAATTTTTACCTGTAGACTCATATCTGTAGGTCTGGATGCTTGTTCTAGTGATGGTCTTCTCATAAGTGCAATCTGAGATTGAATTTGAATTCGGGTTGTGGCTTTCCTCATCACTGTTGCTATCTTTTACACTTAAAATAAATAAATATAAATGTATATATGTATGTGTGTGCATGTATGCATATATATACACACACACACATACGTGTGTATGTATGTATATTTGTGTGTGTATACACGCACATACACACACACACATCCCTTTTCCTTTGCTTATTTATTTTTATTTATATTTTTTCCCCCAACTTAAATTTTAATTTCTCATTTGACCACAAATGAGGCTGTCTGATGGGGCTGTCTGATCAAATCTTCTCTTCTACCTGTCTTTTTCCCCCTCCCAGTTGGTCTAGGGCAGGTGCATTCCTTATTATCCAAGAGTTTGTTCTTAGCCCTGGCACTGGCCTTGGCTGATTAAGCACACTTCAAGGTCAAAGCACAACCCAGTCTCCCCAACAGATATTTCTGTCTTTTCTATTTACATTTGTGCCATTTTACAATCAGGTTACTTCAATTTAAATTGCTTGATTATTCTAAGAGGTAGGTCTAAATTTAAATAGTTAATTAATTGTACAGATACATAGTATTATTATGTAATACACCTTATTAAATCATTGTAGACGATAATTTCTGTAGTTTGTTAAATTGCCAGGTATAAAGGGCCTTTATAGACCTGATGTAGTTTTGAAGGTGGACATATAAATTTATATTAATTAATAATACATAAGAGAGTATCACTCAGAATAATAGCTCTAGACAATACTATTCTGAAATAACCAACTGTAAATAATATTACACAATAATTCAAGTAATTAAATATCCTAATAATAGATGTTTTGTGTACTAAGAAGGAGCCACACACTCCACAGATATAATAAAGAAATAGCAACTCCTCTATCAATGTTTGTAAAATACTCCACCTTCTCAGTTTACTACAAAATAGCAAAGTATACTCCCAATATGTCAAACCTTTATCAAAGTTATCTATACAGAAAGAAGTTAAATTATATTAAAAAATTACATCTTGAGAGTATAATACAAATGTAATGAGCAAAATCACTTTCAGGAGAAGAGAAGTTCAGGCTCTGTTTATCTGCTTAAACTGCTTGATTGTTAATTTTCTCACCTTTGTATGCAAAAAGTAAGATGAAATAACTCAGTAAGTGAAAAGTTTGTCCCTTTTAACTCTCCAAATTATTGTTAGGACAATTATGTGATGTCAAGGCAATTTCACAGTTTATGAGAGATGACAGAACTGAATGCTTTGAGAGCCTTAAATGTATTGTTCTCCTTTCCTTCTTATTCTATCTTTCCTTGCCAAGGAAAATGAAGCAAGAAGCAGTATTGTTTTGTTTTATAAAAGTCTCCTTATCTCTGTCCCAGTATGCTGTATTTCCTTAACTGCACAGTACATCTGTTCATCTTCATGTTACTGGGTCCCAAATAGCAATTTTCTACTTTCCACTTTCAAAGTTTGCCTTATGCATGCTGGATCTTAAAAAGTCTTGTTCAACTTTAGGTTATAGTTACTGTTATGGGTGAGTTTGTATCATCAAAGTGAAAGCAGCTGAATTCCTTTTAGATCAAAACACTGTAACAGCCCATTGTTTAAAAGTAAGCTACTGAATTCAAATTAACAGCACTCCAACCAAAAAGAAGAGGGAAAAAAGTATTCCTCAGTCTTATGATCATGAAGTTTAAAGTTCAGTCTGTCTGCAGAATATATTGTGGTCAAAGTTATAAAACCTTCTAACAAAAGCAGAGTTTGTCATCTAAGTGAACTGTAAAATCCAAACTTTGTTTAAAGGAGGTCTTTGGTAGTATTTGTGCTGCTCCAATCAGATGCATTTCACATGGTTGTTGAAAGCTCTTTGATCTCTTATTCTAATTCGTCGCTCTCTAGCTAGGAAGTTCCCCACCTGAAGGACCAGAGAGCGGCACCAGGTCCCCAAAGAGCGCTCCGAATCCCCTTTACTGGGGGCTTTTGGCTGGGGTAGTTGCCAGCAGAAAAAACACGACTGGACAACAACGGCGCTAAGCTGTCAGTCTCACTGCCATTAATCCTGAAGTTGGGAAAGCTGATTTTATCACGCTCTGGGAAATACTAGTAAAATCCCATAGCAAGAGATACTAAAGGAAAAAAGATAACCAGCATGGGTGGGAGTTCAGGAAGAAACAGTTGCTGAAAGCAAAATCATGAACAATTCCATGGAAGAAAAAAGTGCAAAACATCTTAATAAGCCAATGTGGCTGAAAAGCAAATTCAAGGAGGAAATGGAAAGAAAGAAAAGCATGTCTAAAGAACAGAAGGAAGAACAAATCTATAAAGAACAATATAGATATGTAGCCTAAGGTTGCAAGAATAGTGCAGTTAGTACATTTGGTTTAACTAAATGTAATGAATAGTGGCACAAGATAAAAGGAAGCAAAAATTAACTGAGTAAATCAGATAAATTTCTGTAATGTCTTGAAATGTACAATATTAATAGCTGATATTTTATTACTATCTAATTATACTGTAATTTTTTATTATTTTTCTTTTTCATTATTTTTCTTTTGTAAATTTCCATGTGTGTCTTTGTTCACTAAAAATGTAAAACTGAAAAAAAAATGATGGCAAGTGTTTCTGCAAGTACATCATCAAGTTTTTTCAGTATGATGGGATGCAATTCATCTGGTTCTGGAGATCTGAAATCCAACAGGTTTCCCAATGTTTTAGCTGGATCTCATGTTCAATATTTTTGACTCATATGATTGTCTCTTCTTCCAAATTTATTTGTAAAAGAGGTTAACAAATTTTAGATGTGGCATGTCTAAGATTACTGAATATTATCTTTTCAAATTCAGTTAAATTTTTATCCAAACTGAATCTGTCTAATTTCATGCCCATTTTAAAGTGTTTTGTTAACTGAATGTGGGGAGATCACTGGCATTTGAATCCCATATGATTCAATTCACCTCTTGTTCTTATTTTAATGTTCCCTCATGGATCCTGAATCAAACAAATTATGCCAAGTTTAGATTTTTCTAAGTAGTGAAAGATATCCCTTCTTTTGTATATTTAATTAAGTCCTTTAAGTTCCAAGACAAAATCTTAAAGAGTCATTTTCTTGCTGATCACATGGAGCAGAGGAGGAGGGGCTACTGCCAAAATGTTTACATAACAGGTCTAAAAGTTTCCAGATGCACTGTGCAAGGCACAGTAAACCCATTTGTGTGAGTCAGAGAGACCGTGAACAAGAAAGTTATTTTTCTGAAATTGATGTTTGTTCCAGCTGAAGCCTGTGGCTTCAGGTCGTTTCCTACTTATGGTGACCTTAAGCTAAACCTTGTTGCGGGGTTTTTGGAGGCTGAGAATGGGTGACATACCCAGTGGTTTTCTATGACTGAGGGGGGAATCAAACCCTCGCTCTCAGGTTGTAGTCCAAAGCCTGAACCACTAAGCCTCGCTGGACTACAACTTTCAAATCTTTCAGCCACCATGGCTACTAGTCATGCTGGATAGTGGATTCTATGAGCTGTAGTCCAAGAAAGTAACTTTTTCAAGCTTGAGTATACCCAAAAATGGATAGGAAAGAAAAAGAAACTTTTGGTGATTCCATAGAGATTGAAAACATTAGGTCTTCTCCATTAAACATACAAAAACAAACAAAAATAAAAATGAAAAAATCGGCTTCATTCCCCCCTGCTCTCACCAGAAGGCACCAGAACCCATCTGATTTTGGGAGCTAAACAGGGTTGGCTCTGGTTAGTATTTGGATAAGAGACTGCCAACAAATATGAGGTGCTGTAGGGTATATTTCTGTGGAAGGAACTGGAAAAATCATCTCTGAATATTTCTTACCGAAGAAAACCCTATGAAATTAATGGTTCACCGTAAGTTGGCAAGTGACTTGAAGGGACTCACACATAGACAAATCTGCCTCCTCCATCTAGACCAGTGGTTCTCAACCTGTGGGTCCCCAGATGTTTGTGGACTTCAGCTCCCAGAAGCCCCAGCCACTATGGTCAATGCTCAGGGCTTCTGGGAGCTGAAGTCCAAAAACATCTGGGGACCCACAGGTTGAGAACCACTGATCTAGACCCTGAGCAGTCTTGGTCACTAAAGAAAAGACCTCTCTAACCTCTGGTGCTTTGGTGAGTGGAATGTTGTTGGAGATTTACATACAGTATTTGCCTTTAATATCGTATCAGATTTTCCTCCAATTCCTATTTAAGGTGTGGAATATTAACACATTATTCTGAATATTGAGCTGGATCCAGACTAAGGTACTTTAATCTCACCAAAATCAAGGGAGCTAGATTACCTATGGCTATGCAAACCTGAATCCAACCTATTATGTAAACATTGGCCACTATGGGCACTGGAATGCTCGATCAGGCCTCTGGATGTGTTATCAGCACCCTGCTCCTCTTTCTAAGCAACACAGAACTTTCCCAGTAAAATCACTTAGAGGAACGCTTAACCTTTCCCCTGCCTACCTAATTTATATGATGTTAAACATGTGAAGTCATTCTTAAATATTCTTGCATTATTTGTCCATTCCACTCACATGAAATGTGTACATCTACACTAACATGCCTCTCTCCTATCCTGAAGCAGATTTTTCTCCCCAGTCCCTCTGTTCTCTGGAATGGAAAATACTCATTTTTCTTATCATACAAATACCACCGCTAGCGTATTTCCCAGTGTGTTCTAGAATGAGTGAAGTGCACTGACCTTCAAATTCTTCTTCACTTTGAAGAGAAGAATCACTCACAATATTTAGCAATCTTAACACAGGAGTTGGAAGCATCACCAGATCTTCAATATGTGGAGCTAATCAAAGAGCAGAGTTACAGGACAAAATCATCGCCGTATCACAGATAAACAGTAAGTAGGTACAAAGAGTTGAACTGACCCAACTTTATTCTTAGAATATTAAATGTTCTTCTTTTTTTTTAATCACATACAAATCACCACAGCAGAGATCCTGTCAGTTATGTTCAGCACTCTGTTCCCAAGCCTTGGTTCAGAACTTGATCATACAGGAAATGGAGGGGGGAAGTGAAAATTGATCCCTCAGAAGTCCACAGAAATGCCCCTTAGGAAGGCAAACATTTTGTTTTTGAATTATTGTTTCTTCATCTGGCCACAGTGATGAAAAGAAGGGATAGAAAATATTGTAAATTAAATGAACTTAAGGTTAGGACTGTGAAAATATATTTAAAACCTACCAAAAGGAATGCTGAAGAAGGGACTGCACAAGGCCTTTGAAGCAGAAGCTCGTTTTTCTTGGTCGTTATGAAGCATGCTGGAAAGGAAAAGCAGACTTTAATTTATAGTGATGTTCACTGTAAGAAAGTCCAGAGAACAGTATGACTAAAATGAATACAATCACAACTCTGTACCTTGCAAAGTGAGCCAAAAATTTCCAGAGATCATAGAATAAGGGAAGAGGATAAAAAAAAAATTAATGAACAAGGAATAATTTAAGTCTTTTTTAACATGAGTGACTTTTTTTAATTAACAGTGACATATCAGAGCTAAATCAGCCTCAGCGCCACACATTAAATTCACAGATGCAATAACTATAGATTGCTCTCATTAAAGGTGACTTCATTAACGTTATAGTTGTTGCTATTTGTTATCCACTTGGCCTCCACTTTCAGCAATCTTACAAACGAGAGACATCCAAGAGACATGGCCATCAAATGCCCTGTTCAGATCTTGTGAACTCAGGGCCATTGCTTTGTTGACTGAGTAAATCCATCTGTATTATGGTCTTACTCTTTTTGTACTTCCACTTTGTTGGGTCTTACTGTCCCTTCCAATGTAATCATGTGGTCTCGTGATAAGTGCAAAGTATGACTGCCTTAGCTTAGTTATACCGGCCTCTAGTGAGAATTCAGGCTTGATTTGTCTTCCCACCCACTTATTTGTCTTTTTGCCAGTCCACTGTAGCTATAAAACTCTCCTCCAGCACTACATTTCAAGTTGTTTTCCTGTCAGCTTTCCCTGTCCAGCCCTCACATTCATACATTGAAACTGGAAAAACTACAGTGTGGATAACTCTGACTTTTGATATTTAATGACATATCTTTGCACTTGAAGCTCTTATCTATTTCCTTCAAAATTGCCCTTCCAAGTCTTAGTCTTCTTTTGGTTTCTTGACTAATCTCCATTCTGATGTATAACTGAGCCAAGGCATAGAAACCCTTTTATGTAAAACTTTTATAATCGTTATTTTTGTTTTCTTAATATATAACTGTAACTCTGCTTTTGCATGTTCTTCCTTGACTTTTGTTAGCAGTTGTTCCAAGTCTTTCTGATAGTAATATGATGTCATCTGCATATCTTATATTGTTGATGTTCCTTCCTCCAACTGTCACACTTCCTTCCTCTGTCTTGTCCCACTCTCCATATGGTATATTCTGTATATAAATTAAACACATAAAGAGATAAAATACTTCCCGGTCTGACCCTGGCCAATCTAAAACCATTCTCTTTCTCTGTATTCTGACCTGACAGTGGCTTCTTGTCCTGAGTATGGATAGGTTATATATCATAACAACCAATTTGTGACATTCCCATTTCTTTGAGGCTGATCCATAATTTTTCATGAGGTACACAGACATTGACTTTGCTGTAATTTATAAAGTATAGGCTGATTTTCTTCTGATATTCTTTGGTGCATTCCATTAGCCAGGGTTTGTTTGCAATATGATCTCAGTGCATCTTTCCTTCTTTTTCTGAACCCAGCTTGGACATCTGGCATTTCTTGCTCTACATAAACTCTTTCCTGTAAAATCCTGAGCATCAACTTGCTTGTATGAGAGACAAGTGCAATCATCCAGTGGTTACTACAACCTCTAGTGTCTCTTTTCTTGGGGATATATATTAGATGTTTCCCATCTGTGGGCCATTGGCCTGTTCTGTGTATTTCCTGGCAGATTTTTGTTAGAATTTGTCTCTGCAGCTTGAAACCAGTTTACTGGTATGCCATCTATTCTTGGTGATTTACTCCTCCCAAATGCTTTGAGAAAGCTCACATTTCATTTTCTAAATTTGTAAGTCAAAAGGTTCCTGCTTGAAATGACATTGGCTTGTCTCTTTTATATAGTTCCTCTCTATTGCTTCCATTGTCCTTTTACTCATCTTGATCATATAATGTGTTCTCCTGTTTGTCATATAGCATCCCTACTCTTGGTTTGAATTTCCCCACACTTTCTCAGATCTTGAGGAAGAGGCCACTTGTTCTACCTTTTTTGTTGCATTCTTCTATGTCTTTGCACTAATCACTATAATTGCTCTCTTCTGTCTATGTATAAGTTGCTGAACAGCTGCATTGATGACTCTGAGCTCAGAAAAGAGAAACAAAATTTTGAAAGACTGATTAAACTCTTCAGACAGTTAATAACCAATCAGAAACATAAGTAAAAGGTGACAGCAATTGCCACCTTTTACTTGTCATCTGTCCTTAATCGTCGGAAGAGTTTTATCAGTCATTCAAAAAAACGTTTTGTTTCTTTTGTTTCTTATCCTGACTGCAGCTGTCAGTTAAGAACAGTTGAGAAGAAAAAGTAAAAAGTTACAGATAGGTCTTGTCTGCAAAGTTTCATCAATCATTCAGAAAAAAATGTTTCTTTTTGGCTGCAGATAGCCTTTCTGCAGTCTTCCTTGATAATATCCCGTGTTTCAGTCTATAGATCTTCTAATTCACAGCTGATTAGGTATAACAGTGCAAATCTGTTTGTTACATGATCTTTAAATCTTAATATTCGTTAGGTTGTATTTTCCCACTATGATTCATCTAATGTTCTTCCTCAGTTTAGTCTAATTTTGTTATTAGCACTTCATGGCCTGTTCATGCTCATGTTCGTGTTCACGCTCCTAAGTCTTGTTTTTGCAGAGACTGGATTATGGTTATATTGTTATGTTTAAGTACTGGATACCACATTAATGAATCAGCAGAAACAAAAGGGACTAGACTCCACTTCCTTATGGATGGTCCAAGTTTATACTTTAAAAAGCCCAGTGTGTTTTGGCCTGTGTATAAATGAACTGGCCTTCTTCAGGGGCTACATAAAAAACAAATATATGTATGAATTTTATGATCTTATGAGGAGGAAAAATACATATGTATAAAATTTCCAAATTCATATACTGAAATATACTATTTATATAATAAATCATATACATACCATGAATCCAATCTACAACAGGAATTTTTGGAGTTGCTGGTGCACTCTCTTTACAAGCCAAACTGACATGCAGTAACAACTTTTTGTACTTGTTATTTATACATTTCCTCAGATGGTCAAAACCAAGGGATGGTGATGTGACCAGTTTCGAGGATATCTGATGTAATCTGGCTGCAAGATTGCCTGGGTTTTTTTTTATTTTATACTTTTTAAAAAAAATTTATGTGCACAGGAGAGTGGCCTTACAGCAATGAATGGAGGCCTAAATTCTCATTAAGAGCTCCTAGAATCAAAGATTTCAGTTTTAAAATCCATTCCACTTCTTTTTTCTTAAGAATTCTCTCATTATTTCGATGTTGCATGACAGAAATCAAGCGACTAATGAAGAGGAATGGAAACAGGTAGAAGATTTTTTGTTCCCAACATAGATAAACAATTTAATGAAGGTGGTAATGATAAGGTTCCAATGTTATGCAATTACAAAAGTGTGATGGAACCATACTGTAAGAGGCAAGAAAACTATTGGTAACTAAGGGGAATGAAGAGAAACTTTAAAAATTCTCAAATATTTGACCTACACCAGAGTAAGTGAGGAAGTGACAAGAGGAGGGTGAGGGGTCATAAACTGTATCAGACCCTAAGTTAACTAGGTCATGAAATACGAATTCACAAAGGGGTCTGTAGAAAAAAAAATACTTATACATTTAATATTTGTGAATAATACTTGGGAAAGGCAAGATTGTAAACGGTTGTGGAATTGAATGATTTTATTTTGACTGATTTGAAGAATAAAAATATATATTAAAAAAAATCCCATAAGAAAGACTTTAAAATGTATATCCAATTAAAAAAAAAAGAATTCTCTCATTATTTCCACCTATTTTTCACACTGCCCAAAATTTAAAATCTGATGCAGAATGTTGTAGTTCTACAAAATGACTTATCAAAGGAGCCACCAGTCTTTTATTTCTTAAATTATAGAGATGTTCAGCTATTCATTTCATAGGGGTTTTGATGTTCTCCCCACATATTTTTTCACTTGCACTGGACAGCATATATAATGATACTACTACTACTTCAAGTGCTGAAATGGGTTAAATGTTTCCCCCCTGTGGACATTGCATATATTGTGAATATACATCCAAAATAACAGGGATTGTAAACCCTAATGACCAAAAGAGATACATTTTCACTATATGAATTTGGAAATATTATACAATTTTATACATGTGTTGCTCCTTATGATGAAGATGACGATTAATGTTATTATATACACACACAAACACACAAAGAGTGTGTGTGTATATATATAATATGTATGTGTGTTTCTAATAGTCCCTAAAGAAGACCAGTTTTTTATATACACATATATATATGTGCATGTGTGTGTATACATATAAAATATGTATGTGTGTTTCTAATATAGCCTCTAAAGAAGACCAATTAATTTATAAACAAATCGCAATGCACTGGGTTTTTTAAAGAATAAACCTGGACCATCCATAAACATGTGGAGCCCACTCTCTTTTTTATACTGTTCTGTTTTCCATAAAGTTTTAGTGATACTTTTTGGTCAGTATTTGTGTTATATCAGTTTTCTGAATTGGAAGTATTAGTTCTCTTCTAGAGAAGCACCAGTTCTCTTCTTCTGAGTACTTTTGCTACACTGCATCTCACTATTAACACCACCCCAATTTTTCTTAGATAGTGAGTTGCTCTAAAAATGAAATTGTAATTATCTGATTGAAAATGTCCAATTATCATCCACTTTACTTTGGTCACATGAAGCACTGCAATGTCTATACATTCAATTCTTTGTTTCACAATGTCTAGTTTATGCTCAGCTTCTCTGACACACTCAAATCCTCTAATCATGTTAAATGTCCATCTGAAAGAAGGACTTCATTAACTAGTAAACTCACACTTTAAGACTTCAGCGTTTACTGATGGATTGTATGTTGATGGGGAGAGGGATGCCAGCTGCATGTCTATATGTGTGTTTTTACTCTTATCAATTTTACCTATTTAAAAAAAAAAAACAAGGAAAAAAACCCCTGTAGCTATAAAAGCTCCTAGCTGAATCTCTCTCACTCACAGCTCTGTGTACCAACTCCCAGAGGATAAAAAAGATTAAAAGAAGATTTAAAGGAAATGTAAGTTGATAAAATACAAATAATTATTGCATATTTACCTATTCACTACATAGTAGATCTTAGGAGTGACACTTACAAACAAACAAAGAAACAAAAGAGCTTAAGAAAAAGGTCTGCTGGGCTAGCCTGATTCCCATCTATCCTCAAATGAGTGTGTGCTCTATTTTTCAAGATTATGATATGCCAGACTTTATCCAGTCACTGCTTCCTAACAAACGGAAGATCTAGTTTCCAAATACGTGATACAGTAATCCATTAAAAGATGAAGTACAAGCCACTTATGGGAAGCAAATGGTACTTTGGGAGCTACCTTGTTAATGGGGTCAACTGGTATGGGGCCATATCACCTTTCTGAAGCTGTCTTGAGGCTTGTCTGATAGAAGGCCCTGAAGTGGGTTTTCAATAAGCTGAGCCTCTGGGGCAAGAGAGAGAGTGGAGGGCTCAGTTCTCATTTTCTGTGAATCCATTTGCAAGCAAAGCAGGTAAAGATTTTATCAGGCAGGCTTAACTAAGTTTGTTAAGTAGTTATAATAGTTTACGTCAAAAATAAAAAATAAAAATACAGATATGGCCATTCTAACTTTTGTAAGAAATTGGACCTAAAACAGGAATAGAAATGTGCTCAATTGTCAGCTTCAAAATCAATTTGTAAAATGATCAGAGAAGCAAATCTGAGAACAAAGAAAGAAGATTCTTGTCTCTTTTGTTCACCAATCAGTCATGAAAACTCACGCAGCTTTGAACTTCAATTATGTCAGTTGTTAGCTCAAAGTGCAATTTGTTTAGTTGACATTGGTAGTGTACCCCCTTTTTTTTTTGCCACAACAATAAAGGTTATTGCTATGCTACTAGTTTTTGAAGAAGACATGGCAATGAGAACAGGGATGGCATAGATTCTGTTCACACTAATACCCCCTAGGGGGCCATCCAACCTCCTCTCCTAACCTTCAAGGATGATAATTCCACAGTCCTGGAAAGTAGCTTATTCCATGAGTGAACTGCATTTACAAGGTTGCCCTGGAGCTGAAGAATACAATCTTCTAGAAGAAGAAAACGCTACATAAGATATTCTCATTTCAAACTAACTGGAACATCCTACCTTTTGAGGAGGTCTCTGAGGTGATAGGCAGGGATGGCAGAATTTACCACAATTTTTCTGGCAAAAATGTGATCAATAATGGCAGAATTATTTGCCTAGAAAGGAGATGAAGAAATAAAAAGAAGAAGAAAAGCAACACTGATAGGAAAAACATATTTTTATTCCTAACAACTGGACAAAGGAGCGGTTGATCAAGCAGTGGTCCAGCTAACTATTACTGTCAGGCCTCCATCTCTAAGTTGGGGTACCATTAAAAGTTGCTCAACAGTACCAGGACACAATAGCAATGACACTGAGGCATGTTAAGCATATTTTATCTGCTCTTAAAACAGCCCACATAATATCTGCTGAGTCCCTCCTCTCTCAGTCATCCAGTGTTAAGAGCTCCCTGTTCAGCCAGCACCATGGCACCTAACCATACACTTTTGGCTTTTCCAAGTTGAAGGAGCAAGAAGGTTTGATTCTATGTTTCATTTCCTGTATTTGCAGAAGACTAGCTGCCCACACTATTGAGTTGGTTTCTCCCCCCTCCATTTTTTCCTAATGGAAATTAACACCCTTAGAACATCAAGCACAATCTGTTCTGCAAGCACTGAAATGTAGTCCAGATAGTCCCTGCTTGCATGGGTTTTGTAGCTGCGGGGAATATGGCCTGATGAAGGGAATGACTGTATCTTAGGAAAGAGAACAGCTGTAATTATCACCCTAGTATTGCTATTATCATTAACCTCCCCTGAAAGAATGCACAACATGTCTGCTGACGGCAGTAAGCAACTACTATCCCAGGCTGGGAGACTCTAAAAGGCACCTCCAGAAAGGATCAAGGGTTAATGCAACCTATAGCTTTAAAGCAAAGCAACTATAATGTGCACAATGCTGAAGGGTTGTATGTCATTAACAAGAGCATTTACTCTGCAAGCAGAGGGTCCAAGGATTCAGTTCACAACAGTTTCCCTGTTATAACTGGGAAGACTCCTCTCCAGAAATGCTGGAGAGCAACTACCACTCAGTCTAGGGCAGGGGTGCACAAACCAGGCCAACTATAGCCTTTAAGACCATTTTTGTGGCCCATCAATGGTATGCACACTGGGGAGAGGGAGTAGGCTTTTCTGCCTTGAAATAACCAACAGTGCCTTCCCATTCTGTCTCAAGCCTTTTAATATTCTAGCTCTGGTCACTTTCCGTTTTGAAGAAAAGCTTCTACAGATTGAAAGAAGGCCTCTAAGAATAAAAAATAAAATAAAAAAATCATCCAAATGTGGTAAAATCACCAAAGAGCCTTGGGAGACACTATTATCTATTTGGAGAAAAAAAAATCAGCACTTCTAGTTTTTGGGGGAATGGTATGTGCTAGACAGTTTATTACAGAGGTAAACAAAGTGTGGCTCAAAGACCACATGCTGTCCCACCAACTCAGGCTATTTTTGTGATGAGAATCTCCATGGGGGGAAAAAAATCTGTTCTTGGATGGCAGGTTAGTGTTGCAGGGCTTTTCAATCCACTCAGCTCCACTCTCAACACAAAAAAACAAAACACAGAGGTAGATTGCCAGCCACTCACAGTTCTTTTTTTTTAAAAATGCTATATCTATTTTGAGTATTTCTGGGTCTGGCGCAACTTATGATGGGTGTTAGAGGAAACATCTGACCCCCAGGACTGACAAAGTTGTCCATCTGGCTTAGTATTTCACTTGTATGGCAATTAAAATGGGAGTCATATAAGGTATTGCCTTTTTTTAAAAAAACAGAAGTGTAGCTGCAGTCAAAATTCAAGGAATTTGGGGATTTACCCTTCAAACAGTAATGGATCTCTCTGCAAAGTTACTCTAAAGGGACTCACCCTCCATTCTCGTGATTGGACAATATGTTTCAGTTTCATTCCTGAGAACATTTCCAGCAACACTATTCCGAGACTCCAAAGATCTACAGCAGACGTACATTCTGTTCCCCCTTGCACCCCTGTTTTGGATAGATAGTTCTGCAGCTCAGCTTCAGGAGCCCGATAACCATCTGTCTGAATATATTTGACATCCTATAGAGAAGCAAGAACATTTTTAGGACTGCAAATTATATTCAAATATCATCTTGTTGCAACTTTAGATTGCCTTCTCTTTCCACTATTCACTGCTGCATACTATCTACTTAAACTGCTTCAACACAGATCAAAAAGGGCTATAAAAAGGCATGCCTCCAGTTACTTTCAACAATTTACTGAGAAACTATTTTAGAACTATTTCTATAAAATTAAATGAAGTACAAATTTCTTGTGCAGTAGTTGGCATTTCAAATAAAATCCCAACTACTACACAAGAAATTTGTAGTTCATTTAATTTCATGGAAATGGAATTTTATGGAAATGGAAAGTTGAAGCTTGCTGCTAGAAAATTTCAGTGTTAATTAATAGGAATCAAGCCAATTTTTCACTCCAATATGCCTGATTGAAGAGAATTTGTTAACATCTCCATAAAGAGAAAGCAGAAAACAACACTCAGCCCTAAAGATTGCAGGACAAGCAGACTGAGTGATAAAAGAGAGCATTTTCTTAGGAGGAAGTCCTACGACCTATAATCACTAGTGATCTCTGGCCCAGGATGCTGTTGAAGATAAGGGTGCAGTGGGTGATGGGTTGCAAGCAGAGATCTCAGGATGCTACCGTGCTGGACACTATTAGCTTCTGTAGCAGTTTGCCCTAACTCATTACTCTCCAGACTTTAACATTTATGATTTCTACTCAGTGAACATCAAATTATTTAGCTGTAACATCAGCATTGGGTTTTTAAATCCAGCCATGAAGTTAAGAGATCTTCCAATTAGGTAACAACATCAATTCACCAAACTAGCAGGAGTAAAATAAGGATGACCAAGAATAAATTCAAAGTATTTTAGTAGACTAAAAGAACTGCAAAACAGGGCATCATCATAGTCAACAGTGATGAAAGTTGGTTGAGATCATTTGTTTCTTTTACTTTAAGAATGTTTATGTTTCAATGAAAGCATGCATGCATGCATAAAAAAAATGAACAGTCACAGTAACAACTGACGAGAACAGGTAAACAGTTTTGCAGATAATAGAAGAGCTTCTTAAAGTTGGAAGTGTTTTTCCCTGTGCTGTAGGCACCTCTTTTTTTTGGGGGGGGGGTTCCTCAGTTTCTGCTAGCTTGTTCAAAATGACAAGCCCTACAAATGCAGCTCACTAGATGCAAAAGCTGAGACATGCACACCACAAACAGTGATCCCTTTAAAGGGAATTACAAAAGAAAAAGCCTAAGAAAAGCAAAAGTATAAAGCTGCATTTAAGTGTCAGGTGACCCTAAACACTCAGACCTGCTTCTTGCCCCATGTTTGCTTCTCTGACGTTTCTTGCCACTGAAGAAGAAAAGCTCAAGAAATATTGCCTAACAGATTCTAGTGTGGTATGACCAACCTGATTCCCTTCCTTGAAGCTGAGTCCAAAATCAATGAGCTTGAAACACTCCTCCTCGGCACTCCAGAGGATGTTGCGTGGCTTTAGGTCGGCATGCACATAGCCTTTGTGATGGAGGAATGCCAGGGCTTCCAGGATGTCTCGGGCACAGTGCTGGGTGACCCACATGGAGCAGCCATGCTGACTGGAATGCACAAGCAGTTCTGACACACTGACGTCCAGCAGCTCTAATAAAAGGCAGTATGATGGGCTTCTGGCAGAACAGCAGTTGGTAAACACACCATAGAGGGTCACTACAAGCAGAAAATATCCAAAATATGTTGGCAGGAGTTGTACAGTGTAGAATCATCAAACTTCAGAAGCAGTTCTCCTGCTAGCCCTTGAGCAATTCCCCAAAATAACCTGTTTGGAAGATACCAGCTTCAGTTCTCCCAAGTACTTCTGCTAGACTCAATGAGTTGAGCTATCTGTCTACTCAAGAACCAAGTAAATGTACTCTGTTTTTTCTCAGAAACGAATCTTCCAATGTGGAAATGAATTTCCACCATTCTGACTCTCAACACTGATAGATGAAGTAAAACTGACAAAGGGAAAGTAAGATGTACAAAATAGTCTTAGATTATGACGAACAAAATTTTCATTGTATTGTAATGGTTCAGGTCACTGCTATTATTAAAAATATTTATAGCCTACCCTCCATTAAAATCTGACTGATTTTGTGTCATTGACGACATTAATCTGGGCACAACAGTGAAGAGTCTGCCACTGTCATGGCTGGCAATTATACCATAGGAAGGCCCAGTGCTCCTCATGAATAACCCAGGTGAAGTATTTCTTGCTATGCCTTGGTTGCTGTGCATATGCGCCTTCAGGTTGCTTGCCCACATATGGCAACCCCACGAATTTCATAGGATTTTCTTAGGCAAGGAATACTCAAGAGGTGATTTTGCCTGTTCCTGCCTCTGAAACAGAGCTTACAGTAGCTGGTACTCCTTGGTGGTCTCCCAGCCAAGTACTTTCCAGAGCTGACCCTGCTTAGCTTCCAAAATCAGACAGGATCTGGTGGCTTTAGAGTATTTCAGGCCCATACACATGCTTACTGGAGCCGCATAGCATACGTGCTTGCTCTACATAGGCTCGGAAGCAGCTCTGACTTCTATACCCCCAGCAGGCAGCTCTACTGTTTACGAAGCCGCTCCTGGCCAGGCCTGAACCCCGAAGTGCCTGAGCTGCCCCATGATCACTGGGTCCGAAAAGGGCCATTTCCGCACTCGACTGTGATGGTGCAATTATTCCACTTCCAGCATCCTATGGAATCCTGAGGTTTGCAGTTGAGGGAGGAGCCTCAAAGCCCCCCTTTCCTCAAAGTACCCTCCCTAAACTGCAAACCTCAGGATTCCATAGGATGCTGGAAGTGGAATAATTGCACCATCACAGTCGAGTGAGGAAACCGCCAAGGACTCCCAGAGCAACTCGAAAGGAGCCCCCGAGCAGCTTCAGCGGCTCTTTCCGCACCCTCTGCAGGGAGGCGAGCGGGAGGGAAGGACGGCTGCCCCCCCCGCACCGCCCCGCGCCTCCTCCCGGCGGCTGCAGCGGCCTCCCCGGCTCCCTCCCGGTCTCTCCGGCGCCGCCCCTCACCAATGTTGCGGTGGCCCCGCAGCTCCTCCAGGGCGGCGCGTTCCTTGCGGAAGCCGTAGTCTCCGCCCCCTCCTTCGCCGGGCTTTTCGGGGGCCGGTAGCCCAGAACCCGGCGGCAGGAACTGCTTGACGGCGGCCGGGGGACGCGGGGGTCACCGACGCAGCGGGCCTGGAAGACGGCGGCCGAGGAGCCGCTGCCCAGCGGGGCCTCCACCTGCCACATCCGGCCCAGCGCTTCCACCACCGCCGGCCCCGCCGCCGCCGCCATCCTGCGAGGCGAAGGGCAGGCCGGGCGGGCGGGCGCGTCACAGCCCCATGCTCCGGCGGCCGAGCCGGGCGCAGGCGAGGAGGGCCCTCCCCCTCGGCCACGTCAGGCGCCGGCGACTCGGCCCCGCTCGGGCTTCGTGACGCGGCGGCGGCGGCGCGCCCGCCTCGGTCTGCGGGCGCTGGGGCTCCTTCTGTGGCCCGCGGGGGTTCTTTTAAAGGGAACGCAGGTGACACTTCTCCGCTGACAAAACCTCTGGCAATGGCGAAGCTCCTTATAAAGTCTCTTGATGTCTGCTCGGTCCCCCCTCTCCTCTGTCTAGCTGAAATTGTTTAGCAGCGTTAGTATTGGAGGAATCGTGAAGAAGGAGGGCTGGAGAAACGCAGATTTTGGATGCCCGGTGTCAGCGGCGGGTCTGTAATATGCATTGCAGTAAAGGTTGAGGTTGGAAAGAATGGGATTCTTGCTCTGCAGTGTGTCTACCTTTCTGCAATAAGCAAAGTGAACAGCAGCTGCTTCCAGAATCCCTTACCGAGCAGGCAAAGGGCAGCGAAAGAGAAAACCAGTCAGGTTGTCTCACCTGGTACCCCCAGCGTGCTAGACAGACACCAAAATGGAAATAATAAAAAGTGGAGGCTGTTGGGGGGGGATCTCCGGATGCATTTTGAACGAAGCTTTCAAGTGATCTCTAGAAGGATGAAAATGTTTTGTTTACTTGGACTGTATAATACTTACTTGACCTGGTCGTTTCATTTCACACATGCACATTGTTAATTGTGGATAAAAACATATTGAGCAGCTCTTTGTGGCAAAGGAACTTATCCTTTCCATGTTATTTCTGTCTCTGGTACCATTTTTTCTCTCAAAGATTTAATGTCCAAGAAGACAAAGTGGAATGTTGGGTATTAAACCTGTGACCTTCTGTAGGCTAATTTTTTTTAAAAGTCCTCTTCTCTTTTAAGGAGCTATGTGCATGTATGTGCCTTCAAATTGCCTGGTGACTTAGGCAACTCCTTCTCAGTTGTCTCCACAGTGCTTTAGTATCTTCTTTAACTACTGAGTACTCCTTGGCAAGAACTTCATAGGTAATTTGGACATACGTCCAGCTTGGGTGGGACAGGTTGGGGAGATGACCTTAATGTATTGACTGTTCCTGACATCTTTCCATATTGCCAAATCACCCATTCTGTATCCTGGCATTGTGGTATGGTATAAATGGCATCAAATCAATAAAAACCTCAAGACTAAGTTTTATTTGACATAAGCTTCTATAAGAATATGATCCGTTTTATCAGATACATCTGATCTGAATTTGTTGAAAAAAGTGTGCAGTTCTTGATTACTTCCTCAGTGTTTTTTTTCGACATGTTGTTTCACTTAGCATCAGTTGCATTTGATAAAACAGGTAGTAGTCTATAAAAGCTTATGCCAAGTACAATAATTTTTAAGATGATACATGACTCTTTGTTGGTTTTTCCCTAAACAGACTAGGCCAGCTATCTCTTCTCTCCAAAACGAATCAGTAGGTTTGGCCTATTTCTGCACTGGATTGTTGTAGCGCTATTATTCCACTTTCAACATCCTATGGAATCCTGGGGCCTTTGAGGCCCCTCCCTAAACTGCAAACCCCAGGATTCCATAGGATGTTGAAAGTGGAATAATAGTGCTATAACAAACTAGTGCGGAAATGGTCTTGGTGTGTAACTTCACCAGTACATTCTGTTTACAACTGCTATCAATTATATTCAGTTTATCATGACCCTTTTCTCTATGCCACACCATAGACTTCTGTGGGATGGAATGAGGTGTTGGTATCAACCTTCGGCTTTTTGTGCATACAAATGGATTTCAGATGTGACTGCTAACATGGGAAATGAAAACCTTGCCACTGGCTGCAGTGCATGGCAACTGCTGATCAGATTCGGGGCGGAGGGGAAGTTATCAGTTCATATAGTCATAGAATTTTAAGAATTGAAAGAGATAACAAGGGCCATTTAGTACAACCCCCTGCAATGCAGGCATACACAACTAAAGCTGTCCTGAAAGATGCCCATCCAAACTCTGTTTAAAGACCTCCAAAGATGGAGAGTTCATCATTCTCCTAGGTAGTCTATTCCACTGGTGAACAACTTTTGCATTAAAAAAAAGTTCTTCCGAGTGTTTAGATCTTTTTTCTTGTAATTTGAAACCATTGGTTCATGTTTTGCTCTCTGGCGCAGAAGGTAACAAGCTTGCTCCATTTTCTACATCCCCCAGATATTTAAAGATAGCTATCATGTCCCCTCTTGGACTTCCCTTCTCTAAGCTAAACGTACCCAGCTTCCTCAGTCATTCCTCATAAGGCTTGGGTTTCCAGATCTTTGATCATGTTGGTCACTGTTCCCTAGACACATTCCAGCTTGCTGATATCCTTGAACTGCAGTGCCCAGAACAGAACACAGTATTCCAGGTGAGGTCTGATCAAAGCAGAATAAAGTAGGATTACTACTTCCCTTGACTGGACACTCTATTCTTGTTGATGGAACCCGGAATTCCTAATACAAAAACTTGAAAGAGAGCTGGACAAAATAAAACCTTGGAAGAAAAAGAAGTTATCATTTATGCAGGGATACCTTAATGCCCCCAAAGATTATTGTGTAGGAAGTGAAGCATCTACTAACAAAGTGACTCCATTTATCCATTCATTTGTAAAGCAGGTTAATATCATCAAATGGATTTAAAATGAGGTAGTACAACAAACTGATAAACCCAATTCACACCACAAAACAAAGCAAATGAGTAACTACGCTAGCTAATTTTTATCAACCAGCAAGAATTTTACAAGCTTTTGGAAGATCAGGGAGAACTGCTAAGGTGAGGCTTATCTGGGAAGCTGGGAGTTAAGAAGGTCCTGGAAGAGGAGTGAGGAATCTGCACCCTCCAACACGGAATGCTAATCCTATGATCCCTGACTATTCTAGAGGTGATGGGACTTGCAGTCCAACAGCACCCAAAGGATCAAAAGTTTTCCACTCCTTTCCTATACCTTCCCCCCTTTACCTGCACATACCCTATAGAAGGGCCTTCTTAGCACAGCTTAAATAGGACTACACAGGAAGCTGTACTCCTTAGAGGTCCTGTACCTAGTTCTAGGTTGTTAGAGTTTAGTAAAACAAGCAACAATTTTCACTATGTGCAACTATCTTTTATTAGGCAATATGAACAATCCTTAACATGTTTAGATTACAGAACTAAAGAAAGGCCAGTTTGTTTTCTTATTGCTTTTTTATTTATTTTGAAGATAATATTATTTTTAGGTACTAGTTCTGTTGCAATTTTTGCGCAAAATTTTGTTGCAAAAAAATTTAAAATTCTGTAGAACAGCATGAAGAAGGTAAAAGGAACCATCCTGAATCAAATGAAAAACTATTCTGTTCCCAAAGCAGGCAGCCAGATGCCCTTATGGAAAGCTCATAGAGCTACAGCACCCTCTGCCTCATGCTTCCCAGCAACAGATATCCACAGGCACAGTGCTGCAAGTACCACAGGAAATAAGTATTGGTAGCCACTGACAGCTTCATTCTCCATGACTATAATAGCACATAGGAGGTATACGTATAGATACATGTATATGAGACAGAGTGATGGCCTTGAATATAGGAAGTATGAATACATTTCAAGAGAAATTTATTCAAATCTCTTATAGTTTCTATTAATTCTTCTCAAAAATTTTAGGCTACAGACCTGTGCACAGTCACTTGCAAAGAAGCCCTTGTTGAACATGGCCTTCCTAGTAAATGCGCACAGGGCAAGGCCGCAGAATGAATTCAATTTGCCTAGGTGCTCCTAGTCAGTTGAACGGCAGATCAGGGAATAGGGATAATACCTCTGCTGAATGTAGTTACGCTCCCCGTGAAATCTCAGGCTCATAGTTTGTGTATTCTCCTAGACTCAACTCCGAGCCTGGATGTCTAGGTTTCAACCGTGGTCAGGGGTGCAACTAAAACTAGCGCCCCAGCTGCACCCATTCCTTGAGACATCAGATCTGGCTACAGTGACACATTGCTTTGATTATACCCCATTTGAACTACTGTAAAACACTCTATGTGGAGCTGCCTTTGGAAACCCTTCAGAAGCTTCAGTGGGTCCAAAATGCTGCAGATGGAATGCTGACCAGGGCCAGATACAGGTAGCATATAACTCCCTTGTTAAATCAGCTTCACTGCCTCCCAGTTCTTTTGGGGCAATTCAAAATACTGATTGTTTGATTGAATGATTATTTATTTATTGCATTTGTATGCCATCCTTCCAGAAACAATCAATTAAAAACGTTCACAATAAAATTTAAAAACAATTAAAATCACCACATAAAGCAGTATACAATCATTCTGAAAACATACAAAATTTTAAGAAGGTAAATAAAACATCTCAGTAAAAAGCTCTCCTATGTTAAAAGCCTGCTTAAACAAAAATGCCTTTGCCTACTGCCAAAAGGAAAGCAGGGAGCGCGCCAGCCTAGCCTCCCACGGAAGAGAGTTCCAGAGGGTGGGAGCAGCCAGAGATCATGACCTATAAAGTCCAGACTATCTGAAAGACCCATCTTCCCATATGAACCTGCCACAGGGGAAAGCTTTCAGTCCCACCACTATCACAGGCTATCTTGGTGAGGACGTCAGACAAAGCCTTATCAGTGGCTGCATCTACCCTGTGGAACTCTCTTCCAAGGGAGGTTAGGATGGCCCCCTTCCCGCTTTCCTTTCACCAGGAGGTGAAGACCTTTATATTTAAGTAGGCTTTTAATATGTAAGGAGGAAAACTTCTCATTGGGACTTTTTTTTTAACTTTTGTATGTCTTTTAAATGGTTTTATACTGTTTAATGTAGGGATTTTTAATTGTTTTTAAACATTTATTGTTAAAGTTTTTTAATTGATCCTCTTGGGATGTGCCAAGGGTCCCACTCTGGGAGAAAGGCAGCATACAAATGAAATTAAATTGAAATTAAAAATGTCTCTATAACTGCCTCTAAATGCTCAAAAACTGGGAGAGCTGGATATCTAACCCAATCCTAGGCAGGGTTCTCATACTCAAGTTTGTTGATGCCAGTGGGTTTCTTTAAGCTTTTAACTACTGAAGAACGAGCTCTCATTCCCCCCCCCCCGACAGATACTCTAATGCCTCTAAAAACTGAACAGTAGCAATATGGAGAGTCAGAGTGCACTTCATATAGAAGCAGTAATCATGGAGAAAGCTTTATTTTCTACTGAATTTCTGCCTGCCATAAAACTACTGAGAGTACAGCTAAATAGATTTACCTCCAAAAAGTCATACAATCATTTTTCACAAATTTTGCTGAGGAATAGCCTTCAATTATTTTTTTATAAATATATGGAATCCAATTATGTTTTATTTGAGTTGCTAATAAAAAAAATAAACATGCAACCTTATTTAGTATTTCGTAGTACTGAAATGCAGTGGAATACAGGGGTGGGGAGTTCAAACCCCCTTCTTCCAGGAATCACTTCTCACACCAGTTTTTCTGCCAAGGTGCTCCCACTAACTGCAGAGAATCCAGTGTCACACCATCAGTTCATATCTCTGGTGAGATTCAGTTATCAGCCCCATGAACTAAAAGTGTGACCCCAAACACACCTATACAGTGCAGAGAAATATCAATGGCAGTGGTGAGCAAGCAGTCTTTCTGGGAAGCTTGAGTGGAACTCAGTGGACTTCTCACAGAGGGACAATAAAACGCTTGTGCAAAATGCAGAGTGATCTGGAAGACAATTTGAAAACTACTAGGGGTGCTCCCAGCTGTAGGGTACTTAACTCCAAAGGCACCATTCAATTTTTCCCTTCTGCAGATTTTTAGTGGAAATAAAAAAGATGAATAGTGGGGAAATGGAAAAGGCTTAAAATGGAAGAAAACACCGTCTGGACACAAACACGCTCCATATCCTTAAACCTCCATATTTGAGGCAGAACAACTGGAGCGGCAGTCAAACTAGAGTCCAGCAGCAGGGCTACCATGTAACCTGGAGGAGCTGCAGGAGGACCAGCAGTAAAATCCAGAATGGTTCACCACCCCTCATTGTGGCTACCTTGGCTGCACGATAAAGCCTTCTCTGGAAGCTCCTTTGGGGTCTGATTGACACAATTTGATGGCAGGCATGCAGTGCTATTTAGCAGTACTGGGTAGTTCAGATAGTACTTCTTCTGTCTTATAACTTTTAATAAATAACATGCCATCATAATAAACAACATACCATCATAATTAGTATTGGATAGTAGCTGACAACTTATGAGATTACTTATTTGAAACCTAAAATCAAGAAGTCTTTCAACACTCAAATAAGGAAATAGTGGGAATTTATTTTCAAATATTTGGTCCTGAACTCTGCCAAAAAAATTGCAACATGGGAATTGTGGGAATAATCTAGACATGAAAGGATTTTTTTTAAAGCAGCTGAGAACACTATTTGGAAATTATAGGAGCACCGCCAAGTAATTGTATTGCCAGAGCTTACTAAAAATTGAAGTGTTCCTATACGAAGAGGTTGACACCATTAAAATGGCATTTCCAGACCACATTACTGAATATGCACGCCACCATCCCAAATGTTCTTAGGCATTTTTATCACATGTCAGATGAAAGGAGCTTTTTGAAATCTCCTTGCAGCCTCAAGGAGCCTCCAGCTACCTATACAGTGAGATTACAGGAAGCAGGTTAGTTGCAACTCACCCTGCTCACCCAAAGTTCTCCCCTCTTTTGCACCAAAATATCCAGTGCTGAGTCTGGGTAGCAAATGAAGGATATTAAGATCAGTGCCAAAGATGTCTATAAAAGTTATAGGGTGGACTGGTAACAGAAAAGGTGCTAGCTAGCAAGACTGGATGGCCATCTGTTGGGAGTGCTTTGATTATGTACCCATACATGGCAGAGGGTTGAACTAGATGGCTCTTGTGGTCTCTTCCAACTCTATGATTCTATGATTTTCTGGAAGACATTAGAATGGCATTTGAGCAGGATGCTACTCAGATCTAGATTTCCTCTGAATCATGGGTTAGATTTCTTGCTATACTTACTTAGAATAGCAAATTGACAAAAAACCCTTTAAGGTCTCTGGGCATCTGGATGAACAGAGCTACAGAGCTCCAACTGAAGTTGTGCATGGAAGTATTATCAGAAATCTGTCTCTCAGATACAGAAAGTAAGTGTATCTCCAGATACAAATAAGCAAGAGGACAAATGTGATTGCAAGCTTGCCTTTGAGAAGATAAGTAGAGGGGGCCTTGTTTCTCATGCTAAGGCATTTGTTCATAAAGAGGAGTTAAAGTGCTGTCATGTGTAGAACTTCAACAAGAGCTACAGCAAAACAAGATTACCCATTGACATGTGACACCACTGACACGGAGAAACACAATGCGCTAACAGGTCAAGGCCAACAATGAAGGGAACAGATTACTGCTCTCAGAGCAGGCGGATTACTCTCTGAGTACTCTCACTTCAAAGGGCACTCTGAGCCATCAACCATCAATGAAACAGTTGTGATCAGAATCAAGGATGGAAGGGTTGACATGACGCACTGCTCTGTTTGAAGAATGCAAAAGCATGTGCCTGCTGTGCACAGGGGACAGATCCCATGCACGTGTGTGTTGTGCAAATATGCACATGTTCCAGTTGTAAAGATTATCTTTCCTCAGATGGTTCCCATACAATCTGTATTGAGGGCCTGATACCATACGAGCAAAAACTGGCCATCTCCCATCAGCTGGCTTCCCAAGATGTGTATAAGCATGTTCAGCTGTTAAAAAAGTACTCACTTTTGCCCTAAGATGCTTGCTACTCCAATGTCTTGAGGAAAGCAAGTTGCCCTCAGGATATACGGTATTAGTTCTGATATTTGGCTCAGTACATTTTACAAAAGAACAGATATAATGACAGACCTATGCAAGCTATATAGATAAAGTACACCTGCAGTGGCTGGTGAAAGGAGGCAATTTTACTCAAAGGACAGCAAGTCTAGGTTGTGCTCTTCACTTTCTAGAGTGGATATCTTTGCCTTTGACAGCTCCATGCCAATTTGCAACTGGCAATCAGAAATATTCTTCCCAGCACTCAAGTTGAGTCCATGAGCCACAACTTCTTGGAAAGCAGAAGAGAGTATTTGGGAAGCAGTGCATATCTTGGGCTCCGTGTTCACCTTATGAATGAGATCAGGCACATCAAATATCCTACAATGATCAGTACTAGTATCTTCTGGTGTCAATGAATTAGTTTCTCTCCAGTCTCCCTTTGCCCTCATATGTTGGTGTGAACATTCTTGGGTCTCTTCAGAAGAGAAGTCTACCAATGGTTGAGAAGCAATCAGCATATCTCGAGTGGTCTTCGGTGCTCTTGGGCTGCGCTTTTTAGTAATCAGTGGAGGTGGATTCAGCTGAGGAATGGAGTCACGTGGTGCCTGCCTACAAGCACAAGAGATATGGTTAAAGGAAGGACTGCCTGAACTGTGCACTGCCAGATCCTTCAACAAGAATGACTTGGAGCTAACAGGTTTCTAGCTCGTATTATCAGTTTCTTGGCTGGTGCGAAAAGCTGTCCTTGACAGTTAAGAAATGCCTGCCACTTCAAACACAGCTTAAACATGAGGCCTTCTGAAAAAATAAATGAACTGAGGTAAGCATTTCTCCTAGCAGGATAGCACAGAGGTGGCTAGCACCATGGTCGGGGTGATTTTTTTCCCTGCTGCTAAGTCAGGAGGAATCCCTCAGCCTATTGAGGTGTGATACTTTCTGGCATGCTGTTTGGGTCTCCTGAACTTCTAAGTAGCCTTTTCTATGATCCTGCCATAGCAGAAGTCATACCAGGAATTGTGGTTGAATTGGGCAAAGACAGCAAGAGGAGAAGGAAGAGGGGAAGGCCAGCAACATTCTTGATGTGGCATGTGTGAGTTGGGAAGCCTGCAAAGAATAGTTGCCATTAAGGCTTATGAAGCCACTTACCCCTCTGATTTGTCTTGACCTTCCTGCAGCACGTTGTGTGCACAGAAGAGCGCTGCCCCTGAATCCTTGTTGACCTCTGTTACCCCCATGTTGCTATGGTTGGCGGGCTCTTTCCTGCGCAGGAAATCATTGACTTTTGCACCCACAGTCTTGCCAAGGTTCTTGATGGGCTGACTTCCTCTGCCCCAGTCCAACTGGCCTTGAAGATTCATGCTGGGGAAAGACTGGGAGTGCGGGGAGGCAGGTTTTGTGACTGGCAGCTTTGGCACAGGGGTAGTGTTTGAATTCTCTAACATGCTTTGGTCAACTGCAAAAGAAAGAAAACAGCACTTGCATGACTGGGGCAAGTTTCAGGCAGATGAATCTTGCATCGTTTACTTTGACAGATATCCAGCAGAACAGGCTAAATCCAACTATATTAATAGGACTAAAAGAAACAGTGACAAAGAATTTCCATCTATTTCTGTGGATCTCCTCTAACTGGGACTAATATTGAATTTTACCTACAGACAGAACCACCCCAAAACATTGTTTGCCATATACAGACTGCAGGATCTGGGACCCAGGGCTCGCTCACAATATTTTGCTCCTTGAGGTAAATAACAAACTAAAGCTGATTGGCAGTTCGGTCTTTCTTTAACATTGGCAATGGGACAGCACCCTCTGTTGCACCCGAAGGAAGTGGGTTAGTTTAGGGGACAAAGGGAGGGCAATCTGTCCTCCAACTGTTTGTTGCCACCTCCCAGAGACTCCCCCAACTCTGCCTCTCTCTTTCTCTTAGGCCCTTTCTGCACCTTTGTAGCTCTGCACCTCAGTCCAGTTCAAAGCAACTGGAACTGATCACGCAGCGTGCTTTTTAAAAACCTCTTTTCATGTTGCTTCGTCCCCACACTCTGGTGCAGATTTGCAGGTGCGCACAAGTGCATGCCTGCAGATCTGCTGGGGGCGGGCTTTAGGCTGGCGAGCTTCTCCGGTTGGTGGAGAGCCTCCACCAACTGGAAGCCGCCATTTTGGACGCCGGAGCAGTGAGGAGCGATGAGCTCGCACTGCTCCTCATCCCAACGGACTCGCCCGGACGTTGAAGAAGTCTGGTGAGTAGCATTTTTTCGCGGTTCCTTTCCCGCGTGCGGAAAGGGTCTTAGACAGACTTCTGCCTCTCATGTTTATCTGTGCATCCAAATATGTGCATCTGGTATATTTTCAGGCTATGTGATTCTTCCCTCATGACTCTCAGTTCCTCTGATTTCTCCACTACTGAGCTAGCTATGCTGTTCTCAGTATTTCCTGCAGGAACAAACTCAGCACTGAATCTTCTGGAAGGTGGCTTTCTGGACATGATTGCCCAAAAACAAATAGGATTTCTTTTTTCCTACGGACAGCCTATCCAGGATATTAAACGTAGCTTCAGCTAAGGATAAATCTGACCCTCTGCCTTAGCTCAGTTTGTCAGAATCTTCTTTGTTCCAGCAGTTCTCTCGCACATATAAAAGGTACTAATGAATAAATGTAGTAGAGGCAGCTATAAATAATATAGCCCCAACAGTGGATTTTCAGAATTTTATATACAATAAACAGGCAAGTTTTTGTACTCAAGGATGGGTAAGAGACAAAGGTTGCAAGAGATGCACATGAGCAAATGCAATGGCACTTGCAAGCAATTCAAATTAATTATTTAAATTGAAGAAATATTCTACAAATGACTCCAAGTAATTTGGGTATATTCTGAGCAGCCTCCCACTGGCATTGGGGGATTCAACTACTGGCTTATGCCTGTCCTACAATGTGATTAGCTAAGTGGAAGTTTAATGTCTTATGCATCAAATAAATATAATATATAATTTGCAGAGATTAGTGTAGTTGCACCTAATATTCATTCTGAGAGTAATTTCAGTCTAAATACTTGTATGAATATTTATTTGATATATATTTATATACCACTGAGAAACTACATATGACAACTATAATATTTAGGGAGATCTTATATTTATGGATGAATTTATTGAACAATTTTAATTTATAAGTCAGGGTCCCCAATTATTTTGATGGAATATTTAAATGCACACATTTTTTTTCAAAGAAGAAATGCCTTCTAAATGAGATTAATATGCATAATTTAGTTGGCCACCTGGCCCTCTAACTGCAGAAAGAGAATCAAAGATAGTATGATTAATGATAATGGTAAAATATTTCATACCATAATTATGACATATAATTCCTACATTCGTAATGAGAATCACTGGTAATAAGCTTGGTAATTTTTTTTTTAACTGGGGGGAAGTAAGACACCCCATAGAACAAATGAATTCTTTCAAATATCTAGGTTTATGTTAATTCTTTTTCAAGGTTTTATTGTGATAAAGGAAGGTAAAGGAGGCAGTTAGATAATATGCCTTAACATCTACCTCGTTATTTACTGGTTGCTCTAATTCACTAGGGCACACCTGAAGCCTTGTCTAAAGATTAAGATCTATTGCAGTGGTTCTCAACCTGTGGGTCCCCAGATGTTCGTGGACTTCAGCTCCCAGAAGCCCCAGCCACTAGGGTCAATGCTCAGGGCTTCTGGGAGCTGAAGTCCACGAACATCTGGGGACCCACAGGTTGAGAACCACTGATCTATTGTTTAATAATCTGCTTTTATTGAGAGTCAGATCTCTTTATATTTCTGAAAAGATGCTACGCTTTGCTTTTAGAGCAGCAGCTTTAAGCAATAAAGTTTGTGATAATGACAAATTCTTGGACAAGCAAATTCTACTTGTGAGAATGTTTAGTTTTATTATCATGTTTCATTTTGTTTATTTATTTGCTCATTGGGATTAGGGATGAGCGCATAATCTCTATTTCTGTGTTCTGTAGATTTACTCTTCTTATTGTATCACATTTGAATTCTAGTTTAACTAGCAGAATTTACAAAACGAGTTATGGAACTGGAGTTTGTGCTGCTTGCTGAGCTTTTTGGCTTTCTTCCACTTGTTGATCTTAATTTCCTCTGTACACTGAAAATGCATACTGAAAAAACACTGCAATAAGAGTCTGAATGGGTGATATGTACAATTTTGTCAAGTTTCTTTTTGTGTATTGTTTCACTGACGTGTTCATGTTGTCCTGTATGAAGAAATACCCATTTTTATCTGTCTAGAATCTCTTGTTATTCAGCTTCATTGGATGACTCATGGTTCCAGAATTATGACTTACTTATCTAAGCTAAACAGTCCCAAATACTGTAACATTTCCCCACCCTTTCCTCTTTGGCCCTTCATTATTTTTATTCCCTTCTCTGTGCCTTTTCAATGTCTACAATACATTTTGAAGAGTCATCACAAGACCTGTGCAAAGGATTTTAAGTATGGCTGCATATAGAAAGATGTTACGGTTTTGGAAAATTTATTTTATCTATTTTTCAATTCCTTTTCTATGCCCAACATGCAATTTACATTTTTTTCCAGCAACTGAATGGTGGGGACACATTTTTATCAAAATATCAAGATCCCTGTTTTGTTTTTTCTGGTTAGCCAATACTAGCTCAGACCCATCAGCATATAAGTGACGCCGGGAGTTTTGCCACTTTACACTTGCATATTTTGAACCACATTTGCCATTTCAATGCCTGCTTCTTCAGTTTAATTACCTTAATTGATTTGGTGACACCAGCAAACCTGACCCTCACTGCACACAATTAGTTCCTGTTCATTTATTCCTACTTTCTGCTTTCTATTCTAATCAGTCTCCAGTCCCCAAGAAGGCTTCATTAAGTCTAATATGATTGTTCAGCAGTCTTTGACAAGCTTATTACAAACCAAATAAATATTATCCAGAATAAAGTATTTTGTGGGAAAGGGCTAACACACTGTTATCATAGAATCATAGAGTTGGAAGAGACCACACGGGCCATCCAATCTAACCCCTTGCCATGCAGGAACACACATCAAAGCACTCCCAACAGATGGCCATCCAGATTTTGCTTAAAAACTTCCAAAGAATGGGACTCTACCACACTCCAGGGCAGCATATTCCACTGCTGGACAGCTCTAACTGTCAGGAAGTTCTTCCTGAGGCTCAGATGAAATCTCCTTTCCTGCATCTTGATCCTTATCCTAGTCTCTGCAGCAGCGGAAAACAAGCCCGCTCCCTCCTCAACATTACATCCCTTCAAATATTTAAACATGGCTATCATGTCCTCTCTCAACCTTCTCTTCTGCAGACTAAACATACCCAGCCCTCTAAGCTGTTCCTCATAGGGCATGGCTTCTAGACCCTTCACTATTTTAGTCGCCCTCCTCTGGACATGCTCCAGCTTGTCAATATCCTTCTTAAAATTGAGGTGCCCAGAACTGGACACAGTATTCCAAATAAGATCTAACCAAAACAGAATAGAGTGGTACCATTACCTCCTTTGATCTAGACACCATACTCCTACTGATGCAATCAAGAATCAGTTTGGCTTTCTTGGCTGCTGCATCACTGCTGACTCATGTTCAGCTTGTGATCTACCAAGACTCCTAGATCCCTTTCACATGAACTGCTATCCAGCCACATGTCCCCCATCCTATATTTGTGCATTCCATTTTTTTATTTTTTTTTGCCTAAGTGGAGGACCTTACATTTCTCTCTTTTGAAATTCATTTTGTTAGCTTTGGCCCAGCTCTCCAATCTGTCAAGGTCATTTTGAATGCTGATCCTGACCTCTGGCATATTAGCAACCTCTCCCAATTGGGTGTCATCTGCAAATTTGATCAGCATGCCCTCTACGTCTTCATCCAAGTCATTGATCAAGATGTTGAATAGCATTGGGTCCAGGACAGAACCCTGTGGCACCCACTAGTTACTTCTCTCCAAGATGAAAAGCAGCCATTGGTGAGCACCCTCTGGGTTTGGAACGTCAACCAATTACTAATCCACCTAACAATAGCACTGTCCAGCCCACATTTTGCTAGCTTCTTTGCAAGAATGTCATGGGGAACTTTGTCAAAGGCCTTACTGAAATCAAGATATGCTATGTCCACAGCATTCCCTTCATCTATCAAGCTTGTAACTCTGTCTTAAAAAGAGATAAGATTATTCTGGCATGACTTATTTTTGAGAAATCCATATTGACTTTTAGCGATTACGGCATTGCTTTCTAAGTAATTACAAACTGATTGTTTAATTATCTGCTCTAGAATCTTTCCTGGTATTGATGTCAGGCTGACTGGGCAATAATTACTTGGGTCCTCTTTCTATCCCTTCTTGAAGATGGGGACAACCTTTGCCCTCCTCCAGTCTGCTGGGACTTCTCCTGTTTTCCAAGAGTTCTCAAAGATTATTGTGAGCGGTTCTAAAATGACTTCTGCCAGTTCCTTTAATATCCTTAGATGTAATTCATCTGGCCCTGAAGACTTGAATTCATCTAGTGTAGCCAGGTACTCCTGTACTACTTTTCTACCTAACTGAGGCAAATATTAATTATTAATAAGCTTTAAAATGCTAATTCAGTTATGCTTGACTTGAAAAGGGACATTTTTGATATTTAAAAGTAATTTAATGTTTAAATTTACTAAATTTACTACTACACTAAAAGTTTCACTAGAACAAAAGTGAAAAAGCCATCTAAGTTTTTATACTTTCTCGCTCTAGACTCTGTTTTGAGCTTGAAAGAGAAGAGATCAGCTGCAGATCATCCCCTAACCACATATTTAATTGCTCAAAGAGTATAATTGATACTCAGAGGTAGAAAATAAGAAAGAAACAGACAGTACGATGTCTTAGAAAGCAGAAACAGTTACCAAAGTTGGACGAATGAATGAGGTTTATGGTAGTATAATGGTGTAAGGAAGATGAAAGAAGAAGAGAGACTTAATGTAAAAGAAAATGAGTCACACGATTTGGTTTTTTTTTAATTGTGATTACATACACTACATAGAACATGTGCACGACATAATACAGAACAAATACATAAACTACATAAACTAAAAAAGCCTAAAACACTACAAACACATATACCCCCTAATTAAATGTGGTGGTATAAACCAAATCATATATATCGAAAATGTGTTACATAGTTATACGAACTTTTTATAAGTTTCTATAAACTTTTCTTCATATTTCCGTGTTCTCAATTATGCCTTCTTCTATATTCCACAACATTTCTTAAATCTTAAAAAAAACAGGAAAAGTAGAATCAACGACACTGGTCATACCACCACCCCTTCCACTTAACCCTCCCCCGCCGAAACTCAGAGATATACATGCTTAGCAAACTCCTTCCAGTCTCTAATCAACAACAACAACAACAAAAAATTGATCTTAGTTATTATATTATATCAACTGATTATTGTATTCCACCTTTCCATTCCTTCCTTATCTTCATTATCATCATATTGTCGTATTATAACAAGACCTCTAATTTTCCAGACACAATTCAAACCCTTATAGATCAATTGCCTAAAAACATAGTAGCATTCTTTCCCCAATAGGATTCCCAAAGGGAGGATATTATCTTCCATTCTTCAATGGTTTTCTTTTCCCCTCACCTTCCAATGACTCTATTACCATATCCACCATATCAAATAGTTTTAATAGCCAATCTTCTAGTCTTGGGGGCTTTTTTTGTTTCCACACTTGGGCGTAGCACAACCTAGCAGCTGTTATCATATATATTATTTTCTTTTGGGATATCATTATATGTAAATCTTCTATCATATTAAGTAAATATACTTTAGGCGATAACAAAAACAATTTTTAAGGCAACTTGAATGTTGTTACATATACGCGTCCAGAAACTTTTAGCTTCTTCACATTGTCACCAGATATGGTAAAAAGTGCCTTTCATGTCGCATTTCCAAAATGTATCTTTCTGATTGTTTTGCATCTTAGAAATTTGGACTGGGGTAATATACCATCTGTGAAGCATATTATAAAAATTTTCTCTTAAACTAGATAGTTTTAATAATCTCCAGGTATTTCTCCATGAGCTTTCCCACTGTTCCATAGTAATTACACAGTTCATATTTTGGGCCCACTTTACCATGGTCCTTTTAACTGTTTCCTCCTTATTGAACAGAGTTAGCAGTATACTATAAATTTGACTTATTTTATGTTTTCCTCCTGGCTTTAATATTCTATCAAACTGTCTTTCTTTAATTTCAAATCCCTCCTCTTCCTTATCCTTTTTATATCTTTCTTTTAATTGTGTGAATAATAACCAGTGCGTTTGCCATCCATGGGCCTCTAATTCGTCTTTAGTTTTAAAATTTACATTATCTCCTTGTACATTTAAAGTATCCTTATATGTAATCCAAATTTCTGTTTTAGGAATTTCTCTTTTATAGAAGGCCTCATGAGCTGATACCCATAATGGAGTTTTTAAATACAATTGCTTTTTATATTTTAACCATGCATTTAATAATGATTTTCTCAAATAGTGTGATCCAAATTCCTTATCTATAGCTGATTTGCCGTACCAAACGTAGGCTTGCCAGCCAAAGTATAGATCATCGCCTTCTAGAGTTAGGATTCTAGTATTTTTCAAAGTTATCCATTCAGTCATCCAATCTAAACAATCTGCAATGTAATATAGTCTTAAATTAGGTAGGCCCATACCCCCTCTCTCTCTACTATCTTCTAATACCTTATTCTCGGTGCTTACCCTTCCATATGAACTTCCGGAATTCCTGATTCCAACCTTTAAAGGGTTTATTATTCATTATAATTGGGAGATTTTGAAATAAAAAGTTTATTTTTGGAAGGAGACTCATCTTAACAACTGATATTCTACCTAATATTGATAAATCCATTTTTTGCCATCTTCTAAGTTTCTCCTGTACTTCCAACCATACCTTTTTATAGTTGTTCTCAAATAAATCTACATTATTCCTTGTAATGTATATCCCCAGATATCTAACTTTCTTGACCGACAGGAAACCCGTTTTATTTATTAACTCTTGTTCTTCCTTCTCTTGTATATTTTTAACAATTATTTGGGTCTTCTGCTTATTGATTTTATAACCCAATACATTACCAAATTCCATTAATCTACTCATTAATATATCCACACTAGTTGAGAGATCTTCCAAAATAACTACCAAGTCGTCCGCATAGGCACTGACTTTGTATTCTTGGTTCTTAATTTTTACTCCTTGAATTTGTTTATCTTGCCTTATCTTATGATTAAATATTTCTAATACCAAAATGAATAACAATGGAGCCAAAGGGCATCCTTGTCTTACTCCTCTGCTTATCTTAATATATTGTGTTGTTTCACCATTTATTATCTGGGCCCTTTGATCATTATATATAGCCCTTATCCATTCTATGTACTATGATCCCAAATTTATGGCATTTATTGTTTGATCTAAGAATTCCCAATTTACTCTATTGAAAGCTTTCTCCGCGTCGAGAAAGCACAGTGCCATTTTCCTTTCATTATATTTATGGAAGTACTCTATTACATTCAGTACTGTCCGTATATTATTTTTTATCGATCTACCTGGTAGAAAACCCGTCTGATCTGTGTGAACTATTACCCGCATAATTTTCTTTAATCTCTCTGTTAATATTGTCGCGAATATTTTGTAGTCAACAGTTAATAATGATATAGGTCTATAACTACCTAATTCTTTTGGATCCTTTCCCTCCTTTTGAATCAAAGTGATATTGGCTTCTCCCTATGATGGGTGTGTATTTTTAGTAGTTCCATTCATTATTTCTTGTAGCGGATTTACTAGCTGCTCACAGAAGGTTTTATAAAAAAGTGCCGAAAGGCCATCTAGCCCAGAGTTTTCCGATTTTTGTTTACGAATAGCCTGAATTATCTCCTCCTTAGTTATAACCTGGTTTAATTGTTGTCTTTGTTTATCAGAGATTTTTAATATCTCCCCTTCACTTAAGTATTTCTCTATGTTACCTCTTAATTGGGATGTCCCTGTATCTGCATATAAATTCCTACAAAACCTTTCAGAAGCTTTCTTTATATCCTCCTGTTTAATCAATATTCTTTTTTTGTCAGCTATCTGCACTATTTAAGCGTTTCTCTCTCTCTTTCGAATTTTGTAAGCCAGCCATTTATTTGACTTATTTGCGAAGAAGAAATTCTTTTGTTTTATAAATTTCAATTTCGTTTCAATTTCATAAGCGATACTTGTTTTTGTAAAACCTTAATTTGATCTGAAATTTTTATGTTAGTGGGAGCGCTTTTTAACAGACTTTCTAATTGCTGTATTTACTTTATTAGGACCTGTTCTTTTTCCTTTTTCTGTTTACTAAGTTTTATACCCTGTTGTATTAGGAAACCCCACATCACAGCCTTTCCGGCATCTTACACTATTCCCATAGGTACACCCTTATTCATATTTTCTAAGAAATAGCTTTCCAACACTTTTTTACCTTTTTCTATTATTTTTTCATCTTTCAATAGGTTCTCATTTATACGCCATCTATATTCTGATTTCCTATCTTCCATTGTTAACACCAGAGGAGCATGATCTGATCTTATCCTTGGAAGAGTTTCCATTTTACGTAGCTGCCTAACAATTGATTTGGTACACCAGATCATATCTATTCTTGACCAGGTTTTATGCGTTTCAGAAAAATAAGTATATTCCTTCTGATTTCCATGTAGGCTTCTCCGAGCATCTACTAATGTTAGATTTTCAGCCAAGTCAAAGAAAGCTTTAGGTAATTTTCCAACATTCTTCTTTTTCCCTTTAGATATGGATCTATCTATTTCTGGTTGATTAATACCATTATAATCTCCCATGATTATTACATTTTGGCATTCTACTTCCCCTATTTTTCCCAGAAGCTTCTCATAAAAATCATTTTTGTTCTCCAATGGCGCATAAATCCCTACCAATAAGATTTTCATACTTAACAAGTTAATTTCAACCCCTGCGTATCTTCCATGGTCATCATTTAGGACTTCTCTTGCCTCATATTTAGGGTTCACATATAGGGCAACCCCCCCTTTTTTTATCTATTCCTGAGGAGAACCTAATTTGGTATTAACCAAAGCTTGTTTCCCTGATCTTGTAATATGGGTTTCCTGAAGACAACAAATATCATTCTTTTGCTTTTCCAAATAATGAAAGATCTTTTTCCTCTTTATTATTGAATTTAATCCCCTAATATTCCAGGAAAATAATTTTACCTTCATACTATTCTAATTTTAATTCTAGTCTATTCTATTATCTCAGACTCCGATGAAATCTCCTCCACACCTTCTTGTTCAGATTCTTCTTGTTCGTGCTCCTGCTGTATTGTTTCTTGCTCCTCTTCTTGTTCTTGATAATCTTGTTTCCCTTCCTGGTCTCGATACTTCTGGGGGCACTCTCTCCAAGGAGTCCTTCTTGTCTCTCTGTAGTTGTTCTTGAATTTTCCTTTCTTTCTCCACCAGGTCTCTTCCTTCTCTTCTCTTCATTCCTCTCTGCCGCCCTTGACTCCTTCCCCTGTTTTCCCTTGTTTTCTTCTTTAAATCTTTTCAAAAAATCCTCTGCTTTGAAAACCGAGTTAACTGTATATCTTCTTTGCTTATAAGTAAATATTACCCCTTCAAATTTTCCCCATCTATAGGAAATTTCATTCCTCTTCAATTCTTGTATCAGAGAGGTGTAATCTTTTCTTTTCTTCAAAACTTGTGACAGCATGTCTTTAAAAATTTTCAATTCTGTATCTTCTATTACCAATTTCTTCATGTAACTTTGTTGTATAATCAATTCCTTAACCCTTTCACGTACCAGATAGACCACAATGCTCGTAAAAGGCACCTTCCTTTTATGAGCAATCAGAGAATTAATTCGAAAAATCCTATCAGTTTCAATATCCATTTGTTCTATTGGCCAGTCCAAGAATCTGGCCAATGCTGGAGTGAGTCTATCATACAAATCTTCCTCTGCCAATTCTTCCAGTCCTCTGATCTTCATGCATTTCTTTCTATATTTTATTTCTGCCAGGGTATTTTGCCTTTCTGTCTGTTCTATCTTGCCCTCTAAGTCTTCTGTTCTTTCATCCAGAACCTTTGTTTTTCCCTTCAGCTCCTCCAAACCTTCATTCATACTTCTTATGTCTTTTGTAACAGTATCCAATCTATGTACCAGATTTTCCATTTCTTTCTTAATTTCTCTTACTTCTCTCTTCACTTCAGTCGTAAATTCTCTCATCTCCGAGTGCATATCAATTCTTATTTTTTTGACTTCTTCCAGCAAAAGTTGGTTTGGATCCATTTCTCCTGAGGCTCTTCTTTGTGTCAGGGTGTATATTTGTGTTTGTACAACCTTCCTTTTTCCTGCCACCATCTTCTGATTGTTCACTCCTCCTCACTTAAAGGCTAACTTCGTTTTGTAGAGTATTCTTAATTTTAGATGAAATCCAAAGGAGGGGGGGTTATTTCAACTAATATAGATTTTAAAACATTAAGTAAATTTAAATGAATTAAATGAATTGAGTTGGTATAATTTTAGATATTAAATTATAAAATTAAATGCCCACTAATTAAACTTATATGTAAAATATAAAAGTTCTACTAGTAATATCACCCAGAACCACTAGATGGGGCTATATTCCTGTTTTACAATTGTAGTTTCTCTTTTGTCCTGCACCTAAAGAGTTAACAACGTATATTTACTCTACCAAGACTGAGGTACCATAACAATGAAAAAGCGCCAGCTGTTCCCAACTGCTGGCCTTGAATGCTATCTTCAGCTTATTGCATGAAAAATATACAACTAAGTGAGCTTATCACATGAAAAGAAAAAGAAAAAAAAGATGTCCCAACAAAAAATTTGACTAACGCTCAAAATGTGCTCAATAATTGCTAAGTCACAGAGTCTAAACTTCAGAACAATTCAAAACAATTATTATTTATCAGTTTACAAATTTACAGATGTAATGAAAAATAAACAATAGAAATAAAGATGTGAAAAAAAATTTAAGGAAGAGAGAACTCCAGCAGCATATCTTGCTGAGTCAACAGGCTAATGCAAATCAGCTATTCTCCTTACAGATGTGACTATCTCCCACACCCAAGCATAACACAGCGATCACTTATTGGTTAAGGTCCCACTTATTAGTTAATGATTATAATTATAGATAATTAGAAGCTAAATCATAAATAATTGCAAGATAGGCGGGAAGAGCAAAAATGCTATATAACAATCTATGTATTCAGCAAGGTTCTTCTTTCTCTGAAGCCACTTTCCTTTCCCCCGTCACTGATTCAGTGTGTCAGAGCGGTAACTTCCAAGGCTTCCTGGGCTTCAAACTATCCTATCTCCCGTCTCTTGCTTCTCGTCTCCGGCTCCCGCTCGGACTCTTCTCCGCTTGCCCCCGTCAGCCATCTCCGCTTGCCCCCGTCTGCAGTCTACAGTCTTCCCCTTCTTTACCTTTCTCTGCCATCACCAACTTTTATCTCTTCTCATCAAACTTTACAGTTCATACAGATCGTAATCCAGTTACAAAAGCATATGTTTGTCGCAAAATCTTCCTATTATGTAACACAAGTCTCAATTCCGAGTTCCTTAATCATACTTCTCTCCCGTTCAGGTCAACTTCAAAATAATTTTGGTTATCTTTTTCTCAGTCTATAAATGTCTTGTATATGTCTTATATAGCTTGGACTCTCATTATTCTACTGTCCCAGTAGGTTCTCCAAGCCCCCAAAGAAATCCTGCCAGCAGAGATCTCGCACGCTGGCAGCCCAATTTACATTAACTAGCGTTTTATCTCCAATAATCCAGATTTGTCCAAATTTGTTCCTATTAGTCCAGACTATGTTAAATGTCTCCAGATGTATCATGGATTTGAGGATTCTTCAAAATCTTATCAGTATTATCCATGTATATTGTCTAAATCCTCCACCATTTAAGAGGGAAAGTGTCCAGTATTTAGATGACCACACCACGTAAATGGAACTGTTTCTTCTGTATCCTATTAATAATCCTATAAGATGGGTGGTGTTGATGTGAAGGAGATTCCCAAAGGTCTTTAAAGTTTCGGCAGCGAAGAAAAAGAACAGCACTTACTTATTGAAATAACCCTCTATTTGTTATGCCAGTTGTGGCGTAGCTGCGTGAGGTCTTGTAGCTCCTTGACCCATCGGCTGCTTTAGTACCCCGCTTCACTCTGAAGTTTCCTGGGGACCATGTACCGAACCCGGTCTAAGCCGGAGCCCCTCCAAATTCCCTCTTCCAAGGGAGTAAATTGCCCCATTTCTATCTGTCAGAACGGGCAATCGATCTCACGCGCCGGCCGTCAGTCTCGCAGCTGTGCGAGGTGGCAGCCACTCGCTACGCCATCTTGCTTCCCTCACGATTTGGTTTTCTTCAGAGGCACTTAGCACTCAGTAAGATGAACAGAGGAAACAAGTAGGGGGATTAAGCTAGGCCTGAAAGCTAGAGAGATCAACAATTTGATGGGACAGTAGGGCAAAACAGACTAGGGTTTAGAATGTGGACAAGAATAAGCTGGAGATTGCAGTGGCCATTTGTGCACTAGCCTGTTATAGTGCTATTATTCTACTTTCAATATCCTGTGGAATCCTGAGGTTTGCAGTTTAGGGAGGGACAAACCCTAGGATTCCACAGGATATTGAAAGTGGAATAATAGCACTATAACAGGCTAGTGCACAAATGGCCAATGTCTATGGATCCAGATAATCTCTTACTCTTTTCTTTTTAATTCCTCTTTTTTTATTTGTGATCCTGTGGTCAGTTTGCCTTTTTTTTTTTAAATTGTCATTAATGCCTGTCATATTGTTGTTGGTGTGTGCCTTCAAGTTGTATCTAATTTATGGTGACCTTAAGGCAAACCTACCATGGAGTTTTCTGGGGCCCAGAGTGTGTGACTTGCCAAGGGTCACCCAGTGGGTTTCCATGGCTAAGCTAGGAATCAAACCTTGGTCTCCAGGGTCACAGTCCTATGCTCAAACCACTACGCCAGGTCATATTACAACGCCATGTCATGGCCTATGAAGATGAAGCTGTAGTACATTGTGAACGACACAAAACTACCTTATTTAGCAAATTTAACACAACATACTTTGCAGCCTTCCGACAAGTGTCTCACTTAATGAAGATTTTGGCATCAGATCCATGCAGAAGAGTGTTCTCATCATCACTACTAATCAGGTGCTACAAAGCCAGACTGGGCAGCCATTCTGTGATGCCAGAAAATGTGATGTCATAATGCCAACTATCTAGATAGTCATTTCCACTGACAGCCTTCCTATAACAAAAAGACCTGTTTAGTTTAGCAGCATCTGAGAGGAAATGGATCCTTTTTCCTTATTGATAATCTCTGGGCCATATCTGATCCCAAAGAAGACAAGTGCCCTATAAATACAACCAGGTCACCAGGTAAACTAGGGTAGGAGAAAAGAGATGCCCATTGAATCTGAAAAATTCTGAACAGTGATATTTTTTCCAAAATGAAACATGAAGAGATAAAAGAGATAGTAATCTGATAGTTTGGGCCACCAGAGGAGTTTCTAGAGGAATTCTATCTTGGAGCATTTAACGTGGTAAAGTACCACACAGCACTAATCTGTTAGAAAGATGGCTCTGATTCTGGACAATGTCAAACTACTGGAAATATAGTCATAGTTTCTACTGATTTGACACACAGGAATTTCAAAGACACCATCCATAACTGGGGTGTGTAGTTTGGCCTTGCATCAATGCAGCATGTATAGTTACAGATAGAGGTTATTTTGGGATGCTAGCAATTGGCAGAACATCTGGTTTTTTTAGGCAAAAATCACAGCTTCAGCATCTCTACATGTGCCCCAGTAAGTGCTTCCCTCCCAGGCAAGATGCAGTCTAGTCCATAGCCAGACAGAGTATTGCCTTGGCTTCCAAGTGGCAACCACTGCAGCAGAATGGATACAAACACATGGCCTACTGCTGGAAGTTTGCTACATTGCATTCGCTCAAGACCCACATCAAGTGTGGGTGACTTTAGCTGCAAGGTCTATTGCAAGTAGCTCAAAGACCTGTGAGAGAAGGAACACAGCTGCTGGCTCAGTGATTGCTCTGCAGACTGTGGCAGAAGTGCTCAAATAGCTCTGCCTGCATGTGGGAAACACAATGGACACCAGCCATCACCTCTTTCCTGACTGATGGCAAATAAAGCAAATTATTTGTATCATTGAGTATATTCTTCCAACAGGCCTGGCCTCACCCCTGCTGCTATAACCTCCTTGTTCTATGTCAGCTCCATTCCTCTATTCAGCTAAAGGAAAGTACAGATTAAATAGCTCAGATCCAATCTGACTTGGATGCTGTAACTGATACAGACGCAGTGGATGTAATTTTGGCCTCTGCTTGTCCAGTGACAATGGATATGTAGCAATTGGGCAACCTGAGAATGTGGACAGGATTCTTGGAGAGGTAAGAGCCACCACATGTAAGTTAGATTCTTCCCTTTCTTGGCTTATTAAAAAGTCTAGAGGGACCAGCTGAGTTGCATAAAGGAAGTGGTTAATACCTCATTAAAATAAGGCAGAGTTCTAGCTTGCCTGAAGGAGGCTGTTATAAAACTATCATTTAAAAAACCCTCTGTCCCACAATCCTCACAGGTACATTTGTTGGGAACATGAAAAACAGCCTTCTCAGTGGCTGCCCCAGGCTCTGGAACGCCCTTCTCAGAGAAGACACCATCCTTAATCTGGTTTTAATTTTTCTGATTGTTTAATCTCTTTTGAACCTTTGTATCATGTTTAGTGACTAGATAAAAAAGCAGAAAAACAGACACTCAGGAACATGTGGGTGGCAGTGTGAATATGGCCATTTCTGCACTAGAGTGTTATAGTGCTATTATTCCACTTTCAACATCCTATGGAATCCTTTGAGTTTCCCTTTGAGGCCCCTCCCCTAAACTGCAAACCCCAGGATTCCATAGGATGTTGAAAGTGGAATAATAGCACTATAACACTCTAGTGTGGAAATGGCCTATGTCTCAGCACCCTGGCGGCATGTCTGGGGATTCTGGCCCATTTAAGGCTTCCAGAGACAGACATTTAAAGACAAGTATTTTATGTCTACACTAAACACATTTGCTTTGGGAAACACTTTATGTATACATAGTGTATCTGTTTGTTGTGTCAAGTATGGAGCAGCTCTAACATTCTAATGAGCCTACCAGTCTCCTGGCAGCTGATTCTATACAAGGGAGGGTTAAGAGGCAGCATGCTTGGTCCCATTCTGCTAAAAGCCCTTGCCAGCTGTGAATGGAGGAGAGCTACTGTCCTTTATTTGGTGGTGAGAGTGGGGGAACCTTCAATCCAACATGGACAGTGTAAAAAACCCTTCTTACAAGGATGAGGCTATTTCTAAAAAACTCGTTAAGCTTGGAAAATGTTGAATCATAAAAAGGAAGGAGAGAGGAGGAGATACAAAGAAACCTATTACCACTTTTAAAACTAATTTATTTTATTTTATATTTTTAAATATGTTTGAATAAAATGTGCATTTTATGTATTCAAAGACCTGAATTTTGAAAGGCCTGAAGGTTTAGGATGAAGATCATAAGCTGCAATTTTCTGGATCTACTTTTTATATGACTACCATAACTGTATAAATATGCTTAATAACAGGAGGCTTTAATATCATTCTGTACTGCATCTGAAGAAGTGGACTGATATGCATGAAAGCTAATACATAAAATATAAATCTTAAAGGTGCTGCTATTTTTTTCCTTTTATGCTGAGCAGACTAACACAGCTATTTCTTTAAAATTAAGTCAGCAGTTTGCAATTGAACAATGATAATTAACTAAATATAATGTAAGCAGTAGTGCCCTTGTGAATTTGCATATGTAGATAAACATTGTGTACAATTATTTTCATATGATTTTTTTGAACTGGGCTAGTACAAAATTGTAAGTGGCTGGCTTGCAGAACTTATTTGACCACAAATCTAGATAGAAAGCACTCACATTGAAAATAAATGAATTTGGCCTCTCTGCTTGCCTCCTGGTTTCTAATCCCTTTAGCATCTTGTATGTTGAACTTCTCTCTGGTAACCATGAGGGATAAAAACTGGCTTTTGAAAACAAAAGTTCACATAATGAGTACTAAGCAAATTGCTTAGATAAACTGGCCTTAAGAGGATTATTTTTCTTCTTATGCAATTTTTCTAGTAAGCTGCAAAGAAAGTTTGAAGTCCTCTGACTATAAATGAGAGTCAGAGCAGGCAAAGATTCTGGCAAGTTGTTTTTTAAAAACTACATTATGAATCATCACCTGGCTTTCTTATTCTATGTAGAGAATCAAGGACATTCAGAAAAGACATCTTGCACACATTGTGCTTATAATGCACAATTCATGCAAATTGTCCACTCTCTATCTGCTCAAAAGAGGTATCTTTTTGCTGTGAAACTGACTGGTAGCAGTGGGGTTCCTTATACTGCTACACCTTGAATGCTGTCAGGAATGGGAAGCCTAACAAAGAATACTATTCTCCAGATGTCTCCCTCACAAGGTGGACTAATAGATGAAAGGGATGCGGGGGTAGAGCCTCAGTGATCAGACCTGACTCTGAAGGCTTGGTATGTGTCACATCAAGGAAAAGGCTAGATAGTATGGCTTTTCTTCCTCCACATTTTGGTCCAATATGTGTGGGAAATGAAGGACCCCCTTCTTCTGCAGCTGACCTGTCAGCTCCTTGCAAGATGCTCAGTGACACATTTGCTGATGGCAGGGAATTCTTAGCCAGCTGAAGAGTAATGCACAAGCCAGATTTATCCCTAAACACTGCCAAACCATGTGGGCATGGAAAAGGCTGAATTGGAGAAGCACAGATCTTTATTTAAGAACAAGCAAGCAAAAGGATTCTAAGAACCCCTGTGGCCTCTGTTGTTGTTGTTCTGTGCCTTCATAGAATCATAGTACCACAGAGTTGGAAGAGACCACAATCGCTATTGAGTCCAACCACCTGCCGTGCAGAAACATACACTCAACGCACCCCCAGCAAATGGCCATCCAGCCTCTGGTTAAAAACCTCCAAACAAGGTGACTCTGCCACTCTTCAAGGTAGCATATTCCACTGCTGAATGGCTCTTACTGCCAGGAATTTCTTCCCGATGTTTAGGTGAAATCTCTTTTCCCGTACTTTGAATCCATTGTTCCACAACCTAGTCTCTGGAGCAGCAGAAAACAAGTTTGCTCCATCTTCAACATGACATCCCTTTGCATATTTAAACATGGCTATCATGTTGTGTCTTAATCTTCTTTTCATCAGGCTAAACATACCCAGCTCCCTAAGCCATTCCTCATAGGGCATGGTTTCCAGACTCTTCACCATTTTGGTCACTCTCCTCTGGAAACGTTCCAGCTTGTCAATATGCTTCTTGAATTGTGGTGCCCAGAACTGGACACAGTATTTCAGGTGAGGTCCAACCAAAGCAGAATAGAATGGTATTATTACTTACCTTGATCTTGACATTATACTCCTATTGATGCAGCCTAGAATCGCATTGGCTTTTTTAACTGTCACATCACACTGATGACTCATGTTCAGCTTGTGGTCCACTAAGACTCTTAGATCCTTTTCACACATACGTTTTCAAACCAGGTGTCACCCATCTATATCTGTGCATGTCATTCTTTCTTCCTATGTGTACAATCCTACATTTCTCCCTGTTAAAATTCATTTTGTTAGTTTTGGCCCACCTTTCCAATCTGTCAAGGTTGTTTCTGACTTATGGCGTCCCAAAGGCAAACCTATCATGAGGTTTTCTTGCAAGATTTGTTCAAGGGTGTGTGTATGCTTTTGCCTACCTCTAAGGCTGTGAGAGTGTGACTTGCTCAAGGTCACCCAGTGGGTTTCCATGGCTGAGTGGGGATATGAACCCAGGTAGCTACAACAATCTGGCGCTCTTAGTTAGGCCTCTACCATTTGTTTATTAATACTTCATTGCAAGAATTGACTTTCAGTTCAATATTTTCTAAGGAACAGCTGGCCAACTGTATCCCTCCAGATGTTGTTGGACTGCATCAGATCCAGCCAGAATAGTTAATGATGAGTGATGCAGATGGTAGGGTGCTTCTGTCAAAGGCTTGAAGAACTGTACCAAGTTTTCACAGTGGGCTACAATAAACAGTGAGCTCACATGGTCAGTGTTGGAAGTGGTACAACTTAATTTATTCATAAATTATCTGAAACAGGGCTAGCAGACGATGCCTAAATGGAAAGATGACACCAGATTATTTAGGATGAAGAAAGGTCAAGTAGAAGTGTTTAAAAAGAGCTTGAAGAGCTTGAAGAAGACTACTCCAGACCAAGTAAATCAGCTATATAATAGCAAATGAAATTGGCAATGGACAGTTTTAAAAAATCCTAATTTTATCCATACATCAATGAAGTCTGAACAAGAGACAGGTGAACAGAAAAGAGTATTATGGCAGACTGCTCAATGAAAGTGCTGACTGCTGTTTCTTGTTTTTGGCAAGTGTTGTCCATACTAGGGATTATTAGAAAAGGGATTGAAGTCAAAATTTCCAGGGTGACAATGCCAGCCTATAAATATATTTTGCAGCAACTATATCTAGAACATGGTGCACAATTCTCATTGACTCATCATAGAAGGATTTAGTGGAGTTTAAGCATGTGTAAAAAGAAAGTGGCAACCAAAATGAGGGACTGAAAGAGGAGAGTAGGCTGGAAATATTTTCTTATGAAGAAATTCACAAGGAATATTCTTATGAAGGAAACCCCAGCCAGAATTCTTAGGAAAAGAAAGCCTTATAATCTGCTGGTGAACATGCCTAGAAGAAATATCCTATTTGCCTGGGACCACCTTGAGGGAGTGACTTTTACACTTAGAAATGAAAGATTTTGATTGAAGATTATTAAAAAGATGAATTTTGATTGAACATTATTGAAAAGATGAATGATTTTATAAGTTTATAAAGATGAGTTTGAAAAATACATAGATAATGGAGGAAGAAAACCCCCACAAAAACTGAGAGAAGAAAGACTAGTATATGCAAAGTATTGGGAAAACTTCAATGTTTGGAATGGCTTAATAGATTGATGGAAATGGATAAATTAACAACTAGGATTAAGGGCTCAAACAGAAGATAAATTCTTATCTGAACTGAAATCTTTAATTAATTAAGAAAAACTGAGGGTGAATTGATGACATTAGTTTTTTATATTTATGACTGTAAGCTTTATTTCCAGTTTACTGTAACGTGAAAAAGGTACTATGAAAATATTAGTCTATTTTACTTTGTTGCCTTTTAGAATAGTTAATAGCTAATAATGAATATTATTTTAAATTTACCAATAATTTTTAAGAAATAGATTGTTTTACTGAAGACTTATTGAGGACTTTGTAACACTGTTGAGTTAGAATAATTTGTTGTGTTGACTCATAAGACTTGGTTAAGAAGTGTATACATACAATTAAGAGATGATTTAGAGGATAAGTGTTATGATTTGCATATAATGATACTTTTTATTAGTAGAATCATTTTACTAAACCTCTGGGTATTTACTAGAGACTTAATAATATTATTTTAATATCACTAGGGATAGCTATTAAGTTTTGTTGTGGTGTTTGTGTTTGTTATATGAGATAGTTTTACTATTTAAGACAGTATATATTATGAGCAACAATAAATAGCTTAGGTAGTAGTGGTACTTTTAAAGGAATGTTAGGTACAATTATTATAGTAGGAGCTGTTTGCACTAAGGGCTGGAATCACTTTTTAATTAGGTGTTTGTTAATCTTTGTCATCTTAATTTAATGCAGTTTAGTAATGAATGGTTGCTGTTGTTTTTTTGTTTGGTTGTATGTAGGACTTTGGTATTGTATATTATTTTTATTGTTTGTGTTTTATATTTAATAAAATATGTTTTATTACTGTTTACTAAAATATTAATATTAATGTTTAATAAAATATATTTTTAAAAAGCCAGCACTAGTAGCACCACACATGCCCCCCCACCACAGAAAGTCAGGTCGGCCCAACTGTTATAATTGAACACCCTCTTTTGTTGAAAGAGTTGGTGGCCCTTACCACACTATGTTGTGATCTCGCATTGTCCCATCGTGATCCTGCCAATTCCATTGCTGGGATTGGATTGGGACCTGAACGCTTCCCACCACACCAGTCGGCTGCCGGCAGATGGGTAGTGCTTGAGACACACTACTCCCTTCCACAGTACAGGAACTTCTTTCTGGGCTGTAATGTGGAAGGAAGTGCTTGATAGTGCTTCTGCCCTTCCCACACACTTGCAGCCAAGGGAATCATTGCATGAAGGGAGGTCATTACTGGATTCTTTCTGGTAATCATATACAGTGCAATCATGACAGATGGGAATGCGAGAACAGCAGGACCACAACAACGCTGTGTGCATTGCAGACTGGCAGCAATGAGTCCCCATGCCAGGATGGCACTGTTGTATGATAGGGGCCAGAATTGCTACAGTTTATTTTAACTATTTAAGTAGTTGACCAAGGCATATTTTTCTCACTACTTATGTCCATTGTTCTGAGAGCCTGCTGAGTGTGTTTGGCACCAGGGTACATTTATTCCTACTTATGAGAGTACCATAATAAATATGTTTTTTTTTTTTATTCAAAACTGGCAATGCATTAGTCCTTCTCAGCAGCACAACTCCCAATCTTTGGGGCTACCTAAGAAAACATTAAACTGGATGTTATGAGCTATTAAGATACTAAAAGTGAATGACTACACACAGATGGTGTAGATGGGAGAGGCTTGGCTTCTGGGACCATGGTCCTCCCTTCTTAGACATACTGGCTACACATGGGCTGCACCTCAGAAGACCAGGAAGAATGTCTTTGGTGGTACCATGGCAAGACTAATCAAGAGGGCTTTAAACCAAATCCTTGAGGGGGTGGAAGTAATAGCTCAAACAGCCCAAAGGCAAGCTCTAAACACAAAGATATGAATTCTACAGGGAGAGAACAGGATCCACAGTAACCAGGACAGTAAATTAATAGGTGAGAACGAACAAAGTTTTAGATGTCTATACACCAATTCACTGGGATTCAGAAACAAACAAGGTGAATGCCCAGATGGGAAACATGATTATACAGGTATAACAGAGACCTCGTGGGATGACTCCCATGGTTGGAATATAACACATATTTAAAAAAAATGGTGTAGTAGAAAAGGAGGGAGAGTACTGTACGTCAAAGACAAATCCACTTGTACAGAAATCCATGATAGTGATCAGGGTGGATGAACTGAAAGTATTTGGGGGAAACCAAATGGAGAGAAAAAGAAAAAGAAAAAGAAAAAGCAAAGCAAAGCAAAGCAAAGCAAAGCAACATTGTGGTAGGAATCTACTACAGGTGACCAAACCAAGAAGAGGTTGTGATGTGCTTCTATGAAAATGCAAGAATTAGTAGTTATGAGGGACTTCAATTACTCTGATATCTTCTGGGGGACTAACTCTGCTAAGCATAGGCACTCCAACAAATTCCTGATGTTCCGTGCAGATAATTTCCTCTTTCAAAAAAAAGGCAGAGGAAAGAACAAGAGGATCAACAGTCCTGGGCTTTATGCTAACTCACAGGGAGGAGCGGGTCACTGGAATCAAAGTAATCAGTACTTTAGCATGAAGTCACCATGTAATGCTAGAGAATTCACAATCGTAGGCCAGGGCAAAGAAGAGTACAGAGAGCCCTCCACTTTCATAGGGGTTTGAGGTGCAAGACCCCTGAAAAAATGGAAAAAATATGAATAAAAATAAAAATGATAACACCTTTTCCCCCCTCTGAGAACACTTCTCTGGGAATCTCTAGGTCCTCCAGCACAATTTTATGGTCAAGTTCTAGAGACATGCTGGAGAACCTAGCAATGTCTAGAGAAGTGTTCTCTAAAGGAATTTCTAGGTCCTACAGCACGATCTATGGTTCACTTCTAGTGGAGGACCTAGAGATTCTTAGAGATTAGATATTTTTCCATGGAAGGAGGAAATAGATTTAAAAATAAAAAAAAATAAAAAAATAAAAATAACCCGCAAATAATCAAATCTGTGAGTGCTAAACTTGTGAAAGTGTAGGGCCCACTGTACAGTCAAACAAAGACCTTGGATTTCAGGAAAGGGTTTCAGCAAGTTCACGGAAGTACCGAGTGGAATCCCTTGGCTAGAGATGATAAAGAAAAATACAGTCAGCCAAGGGTGGGAGTTCTTAAAGGAACTGCAAAAATCACAACCACAAATAATAGCATGGAAGAAGAAAAATGGGCAACATCTGAAAAAGCCAATGTGGCTGCACAGCAAACTCAAGGAAGAAATTTTTCCTTAAAAGGAGTATATATTAATGATGGAAGGAAGAAAGGACGAATCACCAAGGAAGTGCATATATGTAGGCCAGACTTACAGGAATATGATAAGGATTGCTAAAGTTCAGACTTAGCTGAGACTGGCAAAGCAAGCAGGAAGCAACAAAGGGTAGGGGGCAGTTTCAGATACATTTGAAGCAAAAGAATGACCAGGGAATGATGTAATGATGGCAAAATGTTAACAGATCACAATGAAAAGGCAGTACTGCTCAAAATCTATTAGGCTTCAGCTTTTTCTCAAAGAGAGAACTGTGTGCATCCATGTATCAGTAGAGATCTTGGGAAGAGATCTGAACTGCAAATCAAGATTAACCTAAATGAGTTCAAATCCACAGGGCCAGACAAACTGCATCCAAGAGTACTGAAGGATCTTGCAGACATAGTCTCTGAACCCCTTGCCATCATTTTTGAGAACTCTCTGGAAACACACGAGATGCCAGAGAACTGGAGAAGGGTGAACATTGTCCTTTTCTTCTCTCTCTCTCTCTCTCTCCCTCTCACACACACACACACACACACACACACAGGGGTGGGAGAGATCCATAGTAGTCAGCCTGATGTCAATACCAGGAAAAATATTAGAACAGGTTATATAGGAGTCTGCTTGCAAGTATCCAAATGACAGTGCAGTGATTAGTAGGAGCCAGCACAGGTTTGTCAAGAACAAATCCTGCCAAGCTAATCTTAAATCTTTCTTTGATTGAGTCACTGGTTTGTTAGGTGGTGGGAATGCTATAGATGTCTGGGGTTCTGAGGATATCTGGGGTTCAGGAAAGCCATTTAATAAACTCTCCCATGATATTTTGATTAGCAGACTGATTAAATGGGGAACAGATGGAAACACTGCTAGATGGATGAATACTGTGTTCAAAGATTAGTCATCAAAGACTGTGTTTCAGAGTGGAAAGAAGTCTTGAATGGAGTGCTGCCATGTCCTTTCCTGGGGCTCACACTCTTCATTACTTTTATTAACCAGTAAAATGAAACCAGTAAACCAGTAAAATGAAATTTAAGAAAGACAAATACAAAAGTCTACTTTTAGGTCACAAAAACTCAATACACACTTATAGGATGAGGGATATGTGGCTTAACAGCAGTTACATGGAAAATGATCTGGGGATTATTGTTGATCATCAGCTGAACATGACCAAGCAGTGTGATGCTGCAGCAAAGAAGGGAAATAATAATATTTTAGCCTGCAGTTATAAAAAGACAGAGAAATAATCGACCCAATATACACTGCCCTAGTCAGGCTGCATCTGGAATATTGTGTTCAGTTTTGGCCACTCATTTTAGGAAAATAAGCTGGAGCAGGCTCAGAGATGGATAATAAGGATAAGAGGTATGGAGAACAAAATGTGCAAGGAAAGGTTGAAAGAGCTGGGCATGCTCAGCTTGGCGAAGAGAAGAGTGAGGGGTGACATGACTGTACTCTTTAGACACAGTAAGGGTTGTCAGATAGAGGAATGGACAAGTCTGTTTTCTGCTACCCCAGAGAATAGAACCAGGTGGGACAAGTAATATATGTAGGATAATGTTTCTGTGAAGGAAGTTCCTTTCTGAAAAAGGTTGCAGGTGCCTTTCCTCTTTTCCAGGTGTGGAAATTTTTCTCTAGTGATTATGACGAACCTTGAACAAATCAGTCACTTTTCTGTTTCAACTGACAGAACATAAGACCCAAGTTTAGGAAGATATGAGGAAAGCAAAGGAAGCAAAAGAAAGCAGAAACAACAGTATAGGTTTAGAAATAAGAAAGATTTATTTTGCAAAAGCCAGGAAGCTAACACCACCACCCATGGATTAAGTGCACTTACACAGAAAGTAATTCCATAAACAAACACTCTTCTAGGTAAAGGAAAGAACAGAAAGATGCAGAAAGCCCAAAGGGCTTTATGAAGAAAACATTTTTGTTGTAAACAAACAGGAATGCTGGGAACCCCAAATAGACAATCTGAAAGAAGATTCACTTTTAAACATACAGATGGGTGAGTTGGGAGTTACCCCCTACACAATACCTGATAAAATGAACATTGGTGAGTTCAGTTAGTGATATTTTTTTTGAACTTTCCTCTCTCATCTGAGGAGCCTGCCATGACCAGTGATTGTCTGGTTCCAGTCCTTTAAAAGGCCTCATCTTTGTGATACCTGCTTTTCTCTACATTACCTAATATCCTTTTCCTCCAATTCACATTACACATACTCTTTCCACTTCTACACATCCACTTCAGATATCTCATCACATATCACTTCCTTCCCTTATCTTTGTCCTCAACAAAGTGCAGAGACTACTTTTATACAGCAGGTCTAGGTATGAGGGATACTTAGGATATGATGGCAGTAGCCTTAATGGTTAATCCTCCTCTCATACCACCTTAGCTGTTGTTGGCTCTCTGGCTCTGGTGATACCATTTTATCCTTCAACTAAATTAGTGTTTAAATAACATGGGTGAAGAAATAAGCCCTCCACCTAATTCATATTGAAGGCACTTTCTCCCTGAGTTGGATCCATGATAATCCAGTTGATCATGAGCAAGCAGTGGTCCTGGTCTTGGTTTATAATTCCAGCAACCTGGTATTATGTCTTATCAGTCCATAGTTAATAAGCCCACAAACAAGCTGTGGGGCCACACAGTCTCTACTTGCTCTTCTCTGCTTATGCAAAATGTCAATAAAACTATCTCAGCTTCTTAAATCACAGTTTCTAAATTGTAAAATTGGCTTAAAAGGGCTTACTCCAAGCCAGCATATGAAGCCATGATTAGGTTTAGACAAAACTGTAATAATAAGAAGAAGATAAAGAAGAAGAAGAAGAGGAAGAAGTTAGGCTGTGTTGAAGCCATGCAAGGGCAGGCAGGAAGGAAAGGGAGGGGCAATGAGGGAAGACAAAGGCAGCCAGCTTATTCCTTTGATGATAAGGACAATTTGCTTACCTGTAACTGTTGTTCTTTGAGTAGTCATCTGTGCCCTCATACAACTGGGTGTTGCACCTGCAGAGATCCATCCAAGGACTGTTCCGGAGTTGAGTATCTTTTGGGAGTAACACCACCCCTTCACGCATAAAAAGCACCAACAGTTACTCCCTCTCAATCCTAATGAACCAAACTTGCAAAAAGAGAGGGGAGGAGGGAGGGTTGTGTGAAGACACAGATGACCACTCAAAGAACTGCAGTTATAGGTAAGCAACCTGTCCTTCTTTATTGTGGTCTCTGTGCCTTACACAACTGGATGTCTAGAAAGCTTACTACAGGAAGTAGAGCAGGTCAGTTGAGGATATATGACAGTATCACCCTTTCAAATGATGTGTCAGCCTGGGCTCTAGAGTAGTGCCAGAGAAAGGCTGATGGCTGAGACAAAGTAGCCACTCTACAGACCTCTGATAGAAAAATGCCATGTAGCCATGCCTGAGAAACTGACCTTGCATGGATGGAGTGGGATCTCAGGCCCAGTGGTTCAGATTTCTTCGTAAGCCAGTATGCTAAATTGATCATTTCTATCAATTTAGAAAGTCTATCTGATGAAACAGATAGGCTCACCTTCCTGCCACCACAGCATAAGAACAATCTAGGGGATTTCCTCATTAGAGCTGTACAGTGAGTATAGTAGGTTAAAGCTTGGAAAATTCAGCACATGGAATGGTCCTTGCCAATGCCCAGAGGAGAAGTGTGATGGTGGCAGGGGACTCCATGCTGGGGCGGGGGAATACTGTTGTCTGTGGCCCTGACAGGATGTTTCAGTTGGTATGCTCTCTCCCTGAAGCAAAAATCCATGATGTAACAGAGCAGCTGTTCAAGCCATTGACTGTTATCTCTTCCTGTTGGTCCACATATGAATCAATGACACTGCAAAGCATAGCTTTCAGGATATCACAAGGGACTATGAAGCCACGAACTGAAGGACCTTGATACACAGGTTGTCATTTCCTCTCTCCTCTCAGTTGTAGGACATGGCCCATGAAGGGAGGGAAGAATAGTGGAGGTGAACAACCAGCTCCACAGATGATGCCTACACGAATAGTTTGACCTCTTGGACCATGGTCTGCAATTTCATGAAGATAGCCTTTTGGGAAGTGATGGGTTGCATCTCACAGCAGTTGGCAAGAATGTTTTTGCTAAGAATTTCACAAACCTGATCAGGAGGGCTTTAATCTGAGATATGTGGGAGAGGGAAACAATATTCATGAGGGCAGGAGTTCATCAAGTGCTGGAGATAACAGCCCAAGTATTATAGGGAGAACTGGGCAAATAGAACAAGAAACCCACAGTGGGAAGAAAAATACTTTAATTCTTTTAAAGGGGGGAATGACCCACAGTCTCAGATGTCTCTTCACTAATGCACAGAGCATGGGGAATAAACAAGATGAACTGAAACTCATTACAAAGTAAATATGACATAATAGGTATACTGAAATCTGGTGGGATGCATCTCATGATTGCAATGTAGCAATAGAGGGGTACAATCTATTTCAGAGAAATAGACCAAGCAGGAAAGGATGTTGAGCAGCACTACATGTCAGGGACATTTACACCTGTGACAAGATCCATGACTTAAATCTAGGAAGGCAGGTTGAGCGCATCTGGGTAAAAATTAAGAGAAAGAGAAACAATACTGATGTCGCTGTGGGGGTCTACTACAGACCTCCAAGCTAGACTGAGGATCTACATGCTGCCTTCCTGGAATAGATGATCAAACATTCAGAAAGGATAGATACAGTAGTAATAGGAGATTTCAACTATCCTGATACTTGTTGGAAGTCAAACTCTGCCAAAAATATAAGATCCAACAAATTCCTCACTTGCCTTGCTGACAATTTCATTGTCTAGAAGGTAGAAGAGGGAACAATGAGATTAGCTATTTTAGATCTTACTCTAACCAGCAATGACGACATGGTTATTGGTGTGAAGGTGCAAGAACCTTAGGTGGGAGTGATCATGTTCTCCTAGAGTTTGTTATACAGTTGAAAGGGGAAGCCAACCATAGACAGGCATGCATTTTAGATGCATTTCAGTAAACTTAGGAAAATGTTGGTTGTGATCCCATACTAAAATACTAAATACTGAAAGAGTATAAAAGAGTATAAAAGAGCAAAAGAGAATACTAAAAGAGAAAGGAGTTCATGAAGGATGGGAAAATTTTCTTCAAAGTGAGATAGTGAAGGCACAATTTCAAACGGTACCAAAGAGGAGGAAAAATGGGAGGTGTCTAAAGAATCTTGGATGGATGTCTAAAGAACTTTCAAATGAGCTAAGATTTAAGAGGAACATATATAAGAAATGGAAAAAGAAGAAAATCATCAAAGAGAAATTCAAATTAATAGCCAGCACATGTAGGGAAAAAGTCAGAAACTCTAAGGCACAAAATGAGCTCAGCCTTGCTAGATAGGTTAAAAATGATAGAAAGATTTGTTTGTTTGTTTGTTTGTTATGACTACAGCAAATAAAGAACAAGGAAATGGTACAGCTACTAAATGGAGAAGACAGCAAAACATTAACAGCAGACAGAGAAAAGGCTTAATTACTAACACCTTCTTTGCCTCAGTCTTCTCCCAAAAATTAAACAGTGCTCAACCTGGGGAAAGTGGAACAGATGATGAAGCAGGGGAAATGCAGAACAGAATAGATAAAGAGATAGTATAGGAATACCTGGCTACTCTAAATGAATTCAGGTCTTCAAAGCCAGATGAACTACATCCAAGGATATTAAAAGAACTGGCAGAAGTAATCTCAGAACCCCTGGAAATAATCTTTGAGAATTCCTTTGAATTCTGGAGAAAGCCAAATGTCCCCATCTTCAGAAAAGGAAAAAAGAAGATCCAAACAATTACTGCCCAGTCAGCCTGACATCAATACCACGAAAGATTCTAGAGCAGATTATTAAACAGGCAGTCTGTAAGCATCCCAGGATCTTCAAGATCAGGTGCTCTGGTACCCACCTGCAACAGATGCGTGTAAGGAACAGTTGGATGGTGTGTGTCTTGTCCATTATCAGGAACTCCTGAGTGAATCTGGAGTTGAGGAGGACTCTTATGAACAGAAGAGACTGAGAAGGGGTAGGTGACGGCTTGTTGATATTTACCCAAAGCCCCAGCTTGATGAGGAGGGATAGGGTGCTGCCTATGCCTTTAAGCAACTTGTCTGCCATTGAGGCGACTAACAGCCGATTATCCAGGTATGGGAAGATTCTTATCCCCTTAGTCCTGAGATGGTACCGCTACCATCACTTTCCTGAATACCCAAGGTGCCGTTGCCTGTCCAAAAGGAAGTTCCTTGTATTAGTACAGCTTGTGCCCCACAATGAAGCGTAGGTACTTTCTGTACTAAGTCCTGAGGCAGATGTGAAAATAAGCATTTTGGAGACGGAGAGAGGTGAACCAGTCCCCCCACCTTTCAGGAAAGGAAAAATGTCAGACAACTTGACCATCCAAAATTTGCTTGGTGTAATATATTGGTCTACATCTCTCAAATCCACAATATGACTTAGAGAACTGTCCCTCTTTGGTATGGTGAAGTACCCGGACAAGAAACTTGTCAGGTGCGCATGATCGGGAAGCTGTCCTTTTGGAGCAACACAGTAACTTCCTGCCAAAGGACTCAGGATGGAGGAACATACACCAGACACCAGATGGAGGTCTGTAAGTGAACTCAATAGCATAGCCAAGGTGGATGACGGTAAGTACCCAAGAGTTTTGGCATATTTGTTGTCACTCTGTGAGATGGTTGATGAGATAAGAGGGCTTGTGATTGCAGAGGTATTGGCACAAAGACAAAAACAAGAAGGATGGAAGGAGGGAGTAGTTAAAGGTAATGCTTTGTGCCTGCAAGACATTTTTAAATGGCCAGAGGGGATTGGTACTGAGACTGTTGCAATGACAGGTGCCAGGAGTCTGCTGAGTGAGAGAACTGATGAGGGTGGAGAGGAAATGATCTCAAGCTGGTATAGGAGACTGAGAAGGGCTTCTTCCAGTAAGATGTGCATTGCCAGAAGGAATGGGAATACTTGCTGAACTATGTCTCCTTGCCTGCGACATGGGCCTTGAAGAGAGTATCCATGGCCTCATCAGTCTTAGCACTGAAAAGGTACTCTCATCAAAATTAAGGTCCTCGATCTGCCTTCTTGTATTCTCCATTAGTCCAGTTGACCGCAAGCAAGCACAGTGCCATAGGCCAACTGATGCTGCCATGGCCTTTGTTGGGCAGTCTGTCCCATGCCATATCACCCTGATGTGTCTCAAGATCAATCTGGGAGCCTCTTGTTAGAAGAATATGACCACATTCCTCTGATCTTCTGGTAGGTATGGGATGAAGACATCATTTTCTCCCAGATTAACTGTTGATAACCAGTCATATATGCTAAATGGCTAGATATTTGGATTCCCAGTGTGGCAATCGAATAAATTTTTCTCCCAACCAGGTCAAGGTGGTAACCTTCTCTATCAGCCAGAGTGGAATGAGATTTCCAAGTTGACTTAGACTGGGCAGATTCCACAATGATGGAGTTTGGTGCTGGATGCGTGAGAAGGCCTTCCTGCTGCATTCTGTACTAGTTCTCTAGTCACCTTGATCTTGGTGGGACTGAGGATGGCTTGGCTGAAGACTTCTTCACCAGGCCAAGTAGAGTTGAAAAGGGAGGAAGCATGACAGGTTCTGAACTCCTATGTACTGGAACACTGGGTCCAGAGAAGAGATGGATTACTTCTTAACTCCAGACCCAGCAATTTTGCCATCTTAAGGATAAGCTCCACATAAGAGTGGAGATCCTCCAACGGAGGTGCAGGCATAGTGTCTGCAACATCATCCACAGGGGAAGATGTAGAGGCTGAACAACACTGTGGTAATACTTCAGCCGCTCCATCTCCCTCATCTCCTGAAGACTTTGATGCAGAACAAATTTAGTTCTGAATGTCTGGTGCCCAGATTAAGTTTTGATGGAGACACTGATGGAACAGACAGAAAAAAATGAGAAAGTTTGGCTTTGCTGTAGAGGTGGAAACCAGGAGAACTTTGACAGCAGGACAGGGAGCTGCCAGAGGGGAGACCTTGACTTTGAATGGTGTTGATGCTCTTTGGAATGATGATATATCCAATAATCCACATAACGATGGGATGACCGGTACTGATGATGTTCCGGATGGTAATAGTGCTTATCTGTAAGTGCTACCAGTAGATATGCCTGTGAGGGTTCCATCCAGGGAGCTTCATAGGCAAAACAGTCCGAGAACTCTGAATCTGGAAAGCTGTGTTGCAATGCATGCGAGTGACCCAACAAACAAGATCAAGTACAAGAAGACAGCATGGGCAGCTGAGGTGAAAGGCAATAGGTGGCTGTCCTGAGAATTAACAATCAAAGAGCTAACATAGATAAGTGCCTCTGTTGAGCGCTGGTTGGTACGGGGGTATACCACTCAAGGCACCTCCTGTACTGACTATTCCTCAACATGAGTGAAGTGTTGACACCAGCCAAAGAGCAGAACAGGAACAGTGGAGTGATGTTGTAGCATGGCGTGGTGCAGTACCAAGGATGGTGCAGAAGTGGTAGATGATGGTCCTGCTTTCCTTCTTTCCTTGGTCCTTTTCTTCTCCTAATAAGGGACCAGTTCAGAGTCCTTTTTACATAACTTGCCAGGTTTTGGCCATACTGAGACAGATCTGCCTAGAGTTGAAAGGGCCTAGAGCCCTGGTTAGTGGTAGAGAGGGTGCTGGTTTTGTATCCAATGTTAATGAGGAGGCCATGGCCATCTGGGCTGAGACAACCTCCAAGAAAGGATGCTTTCTATTGAGCAAGGTGGTGAACAAATGGAAGGGCCTATTCTGAGTGCTGATGTCAGAGACCTTGAGAGACTGTTCCCAGAGGTGAAGATGAAACTCAGAACGTCTATTATGAAGGCCCCTCAGTGTAAACCCCTTGCAAATTGAGCAGGAGTGAAGTCGTTGTCCGTTCCCAAAGTATAAGTACTGTAAATGGCTGTTGGTGCTAGCAATCTTCTACCTGCATGAGACATAGGTCTTAAAAAGAACCCTTAAGCTATTAAAAAAAAAGTAACTGGCTACTGACCGTGGTTGGGGAGGAAAGAGGAAAAGAGAGAGGAGAAAGAGATGATTTGCACTACTTTTCTTTTTGGAAATATAAAGAGAACACAAAGATAAAATTAAAGACTAAAGGATCTGAAGAAAAAAGAAGGCTGAAAGACTGAACAGTAGGAGAAAAATATTGAAGGAGCTACTCAACACTTGAACTATCCAAGATTAACTTGATGGTGAACAAAAAGGAACTGATAGGGAGTAGCTGTTAGCACTCTTTATGATCATGCCCAAAGGGGGTTGGGTTCCTGCCAGAAGCTAGTCAACTCTGCAAGATTCCATGCGGTTGATCTACGTAGGCATGAGGCCCAATTGTGTGAGACACAGAGACTACGACAAAGAACCCATGTTTTATCTAACAGGGATTGTCCCGTGTAAAGCAGGCCTGAAGGGAAAAAGAAAGAAAGAAAGTGAGCTTGGAGAAATGAGCTACCACAGACACAAATTAAAGGCCTTATTTTCTTCAGGCTGCCCCTCTAGCTTCCCTCTCAAATACCACCTTTTAAGTGAGCAGGTCAATTTTTGTCCCAGAAGAGTTACTTATGGTTGCTTTCATCTACCTTCAGAGCCACCTTGCTGCCAGTAATACTACCATTCAGGTTCCCCCCACAGAGCTGTTTAAAATGCCAAGCTTTTTTGATCCAGTGAACATTGGAAAACACTGGTGAAACATCTGAACCACATAGATATTATTTGAAAATTGTTGTTACAGTAACTCTTTCCCCCCAAAATTTAACAAGTTTTCAGCCATACAGTTGTATAAAAATCACACAAATAACAAAAAATCTGATTAGCTTAATGAGGAGGAACTGCACAGCAACTCATAACTGAACATTAAAGGCAGCACTCTTCCCTTTGTTGCAGCATTTATATTTCCATATTTCTGCCACATCCCATAAGCAAGGATTGCAAATAAAGCATTACGTGTATGGAGAATGCCCTGGTAAATGTTAACTACAGATCTTCCATTATTGACTCATTTTTCCATAAGCCAGGAGACTGAAAGTGACTGTACCTCACAAGTCTAGAGAATGATCTGTAAGTGAAATGATGGCAAAGGCTACAAACAGCAAAGCAAAACTAAATTCTGCTTGTACTTTTTAATAAAATGATTAAGGGGGAGGAAAGCAACTTTTTACTTCTCCAGGGAAATAACTACTTATATATAACATGGATGGGACTCTTCAGCCAAAGTAGCCTATCTGACAGAGCCCACCTCTGGAGCCCTGCCCCTCTCCCAAGGGAGAGATAGCAGGAAAGTAACTGAACTTCAGTGGCAAGGCCACTACTTGCACACTGGATTAAACTTTTGATTTCTCCACTGAGTCTTAACCTCAATCAATTCCTGAAGCACCAGCTGAACATGCTGAACCAGCTGAACATATAGGGAAAGCAGAAAAGTGGTGAAACTGGATCACCAGCTGACATCATTCATCATGTCACACAGCAAGTACAGCAAGTCTAGTAATTGAGCCTAAAAGTTCACCCTGATACAATAAGGAGAAAGCTGGTGGCTTGATAAGTGGCATAAATGCTGCTTCTGGCTACCAATCATAATATGGTGCACACACCATAATCTTGGAAATTGATGCTTTAGATAGGTAGGTTGTATGTTCCTCTAATGTTTTATAGAGACAATTAAGAAACTGCTCTGGGGACTGTGTTGTTTTACTAAAGGGACTGGCAACCTAAAGCTAGATGTTGCTGAAAGACAGGTTGCTTACTTGTAAGTGTGGTTCTTTGAGTGGCCACCTCTGCCCTCACACAATGGTTTCTTTATACCTGCACAGAAGCCATGTTGGAATATTCTAGAGCTGAGTAGCTTGGCAGGAACCCTGCCCTCTCCCACATACCAGGCATGACCAAGCCTCCTAAGCTACCATCTCCTCAGTTTTGAAGTCTGCTGAACTAGAGCATCTGAAAGAGGGAATGTAGGGCGGGATTGTGTGAGAGCACAGATGACCACTCAAAGAACCACAGTTACAAGTAAACAACCTGCCCTCCTTCTTTGTGGTCTCTGTGCCTCACACAATGGGTGACTAAAAAGTTAATCCCAAGGATGGTGGGTCAGGTCCTAGAAGATAGAGCACAAAACAGCATGACCAAAACGAGCATCTCTTCTGGCTCTACAGTCAAGTCCTTAGTCACAGATGAAGGTCAACAGCTGAGACCAGGTAGCTGCTCTACAAAGTTCTGGAAGTGTGACTCCACAGAGCATTGCTGCAGAGGATGACTCAGCCCTTATGGAATGAAACTGAAGAGACAGAGGCACTGGCTTGCGTGCAAGTTCATAAGCAATCCGCTCCATTTGGAGAGGCACTGCACCAACACTTTCTGTTCTTTGCATGTGCCACCATAACAAATAAAGAGGTTAGGAGACTGATAAAATGAAGCATTTCAATATACAAGGCAAGTGCATGTCAAACGTTGAGGGTATGCAAAGAATGTTCCAAAGGGAAAGACAGTTCAGGAGAAAAGGTAGGTAGTATAATGTTCTGTCCAAGGTGGAACTGGGAAACAACTTTAGGCAATAAAGTAATGGCCAGTTGCAACACCACTTTATCATGATGAAAGACAAGAAATGGTTCGTCACAGAGGTGGACAGTTAACTCCCCAGAGCAGCAAGTAGAGGTGACAGCCACAAGGAAAGTGGCTTTCAAGGTCAATATATGCTCGTTGACCTTTGTCAACAGCTCAAAGGGATGTCACATCAGCTGGGACAGCACCAGTGAGAGTGACCAAGAAGTGACAGGTAGATATAGGAGGATAGAAGTGCTGCAGCCCTTTAAGGAACCTCTTAACAACTGGATCACAGAAGATCTGTGATGAATGGGTGGCAGGTTGGAATGCCACAATGCAGAAAGGTAAACTTTAATAGAGGAGAAAGCTAGACCTTGCTCTTTCAGAGAAAGCAGGAAGCATAGAACAGTAGATGCAGGAGAAGAAGGCTCAGACTTGGAAGCTGCAGATGAACAGAAACATCTCCACTTATAAAGTAAGACCTCTTAGTAGAGTCTTTTTGGGAAGCCTGTAAATCAGCCTGCAGTCTGGGTGAACCTAATGGGTTATCCTCCACACTGTCAACTGGAGGAGAGGTAGGTCCAGAGGGAGTACTCAACTGTTGGAGTACAAGAGGAGGTCTGGAGATTAAGGCAACCAAATTCAAATTGACCCTGTGACATGGTGAGAAGAGGTCCAAACCAATGTTGCCTGGGTCAGAACGGAGCATCTGCTTTGTCTGCTGTTAACTTGGCAATCATTTTCCTGAGAAGGGGCAAGGGTGGAAAGCAGTATAGAGGTCAATTGAACTGGAAGGCATCCACCAGAGAGTTCATCCCTCTGTTGGCTATGGAACAGAACTGATGAGGCTTCCTGTTGTTCTGCATTGCAAACAGCTCTGTGTCAGGAGTCCCCCAGTGTGGAAAACTCAGGGACCACTCATGTTGGAGAGTACCACTGCAACTTAGGGAGTCTGCCAGGACACTGTCTGAGTCCACCAGGTATATGGCAAATGGATTAATCTCGTGAGGGATGGACCAATCCCAGAATAGAGTGGCTAACTCCAGTAGTGTGGTGGAATGAGTTCCTCCTCGGTGATTGATGTAACAAGCTGTGGTTGTGTTGTCTGATATTATTTGGACAGCTCTGTTTTAAATTAGTTTCTCGAATGTGCACAGAGTTTTGAAGATCATGAGAAGCTCCAGCACATTGATGTGGAGGTCCTTCTCCCAAGACGTCTAGTGACTTTGTATAATTGCAGAACTGCAGTGTGCTGCACAACCCATGAGGGAGGCATTGGTTGTAACTGTGTTGATCTCAGAGGATCAAATGGTATTCCTGATAGGAGATTGTGTCTGGATGTCCACAACAGCAGAGAAGCCTTCACCCATTGAGGGATAACTGTATGTGTGGGTTGTCTCTAGGACTATCAAAGTGCCATAGGAACCAGTACTGAAGTGGCTGGAAGCACAGACAAGACAGATAAGTAACAGATGTGGTCAAACCCATGAGACCCAAAAGGTGTTGGATCCTGAGAGCTGACCAAGAAGTTTTCCTGAGTCTCAGTATGAAGGACACAAAGCATAACTGTGGCCTTAAGGAAGAGGTGATCGCTCTTGACTGGGGCAATGCCAGCGTCCCAATACTGGAGGTAGTGGAGTTGAAACACATTGAGGTTGTTCCAGATAATCAGCAGGAGAGGGAGGCCCAGAGTATTTAATTTCAACTTGTACCATAGGAACCAAGGGTAGAGATATTAGTACCAAGGGTGGTTGAGTTGATACCACTACCTCAGAAGAAACAGCTGTCAAAGGGACCATTGCCAGTGTGGAAGCTGTCAATACCAGGTTCGAAGCTGTAGCTTGAGAGGTTCAGCTTGCTTCAGCTTCTTCTTCTTCTTTTCCTTTGATACTAAAGGGTCCTCAGGAACATGCTGCATTTTGGCCCCCTTGTCCTTTTGGTGAGGGGCACTGGAACAGCAATGTGGCAAATTGCAGCCATCTGGGAATGATGTGTTGAAGTCAAGGAAGATGGTGTCTTCGGAACTGAGACTGTTAGCACCAATGTCAGTACCAATGAGTAGAAGATTTCTTCTCTGACTTTTGATACTGTGGGAGACACCATGAATAAAGCCTTGCTAGCCACAGCTTACCCCTTCACCTGAAGAAACTTCTCCCAACAATATGACTTCAGACAGGAAGCCCTGTTCTTCAGCATCTGGAAGAGGAACTCATGGCAGATCTTGCAGTATTTGACATTGTGCCTTTCCCTCAAACAATATAGGCACTCCATGTGCATGTCAGAAACGGAGACCTTGCGGCCACAAATCACACAAAGTTTAAAGAGAGAAGTAGAGGCCATAAGATGAGGAGGGGGGAAAAATGGGAGAAGGAGAAAAAGGATACTTTTGGAGGGGAAGGGAATAGAAGAAGAGCAAGAAATAAGTCAAAAAGATCAAGAAATCAAGAAAGAGATGAAGAGGAAAGAAAGAGAATGCTTTCAGTCCCAGACACATTGACAGAAGCTATCCATTCAGTGTATAGAGAGAAACTGAGGAGATGGTAGCCTGGAGGGTTTGGTTATGTGTGGTACGTGGTAAGAGATGGGTTCCTGCCAAGCTACTCAGCTCTAGCATATTCCGAGAGAGCTTCTCTGCAGGTACAAAGAACCTATTGTATGAGGCACAGAGACCATGAAGAAAAACTGTTAAGTTCCATCAGTCCTGCTGAGCAGAGACAATGGTGCGGGGCTGATGTGAGTCCAGCAATGTCTAGATGCCCAAATTTTCTTCTCTAGCTCAGGTCAAGATCCAGATCAAAGATGAATTCAAGTCTTTTAGCCTCTAGCCTCCTTACTTCCAGTGCAATTACATCCACCCACTCCTCCATGCTCTACCCCTTCCTCAGATCTCCACTGTTGCTGAAGAACTGGAAGAAGCAAAGGGGATTTTTCTCCCCCTCCTTCTCCTTTCTTATTACTTACATGTTGTGATGGCTACAAAGCTACAAAGAGTGCAGGAAATATGTAGTTTTCCTATTTGTTCTATGATGAGCAGCGCTGGCAATTACCCAATACTCTTTCAGTCCTGCTTCCTCAGTCCCCAGAAGTATGCCAAACATGAGGGTAGAAGGGGTAGAAGGGGTAGAAGACAGAACTCCCATGTCTCTCCCTCTGGTGGGGCAACAAGAAAAGGAGAAGCCAGAAAGGTCAGGGTGTTGGTTGGAGCTGAGTGCTGGAGGTTTGTGCTGGGCTTCAGAGTGGGCTGAGACTTTGCCACACTTCTAGTGACACTACTGGAGGTATAATATTGGCCAAAATACATCAGATGAAGAAACTGAGCTATCTTCAAGTTTGGTTGGAAACAATGGTTTTTTGGAGCTCAGTCCTGAGCTTGGCTAGAGGTAATTTTCCTATTACCTATTGTAATGCTCAGATAGGGGGATGTTTTGAAATATCCTTTGGCTTTTTCTTTTAAACTGGCGGATAAGGAATAAGAACAAATTCCAAATTGTTGTAAAACTGGAAGAGCTCAAAGCTACTTTGCTACAATACAAGGAAGCAGACTGTCAGAGTGCAGAATTTCATTTGCTAGTTCTGGTCTTTGGAAATTAGCCTCAATAAGAATTTGTATAGATCAGAAATATGAAAAATACCTACCCATTTTTCTCTGGCATTCAGCCATTTAAAAGGAAGGAAGGAAGGAAGGAAGGAAGGAAGGAAGGAAGGAAGGAAGGAAGGAAGGAAGGAAGCAAGCAAGCAAGCAAGGGGAAAGAAAGAGTGGTTTGACGCATTAAGGCAGCCAGTTGAAAAATGGTCAAATCACCATGAGATTTGCTGCCTTGGAGATCTTATTTGTCCACATTTATCTGCATAAAGACATTGGTTTGGAGTCCTAATTAATTTTTTTGTGTGCAAAATACACTTTTTGCATAACTAACATTGCCTTTTTTTTCAGCAAAATTTAATTTTTGTGTAAGTAAAATTTTCATAGAAACACCTCCAAATATTAAGTATCATCCAAAAAATGTGTAAAAACTCTTACCAAAATACCCATTTAAAGTTCTGCTTAAGTATGACTGGAACGAAACCAGCAGCAGCAGAAGCAGCTCTGCACATGTAGCACTTTATAATCTGATATGCTGGTGCCTGAGCTTTTGGAGGCAAGAGGCTCCCTTTGTATATATCCAAAGCAGCATAAAGGCTGCTTTACTTTGGTGTGATTCCAGGTGGCTGTGATCTGTGGGAGAGCAATGCACCTACATAATACTATGTTTTTACTATACAATGAGCATCATAAGCAAGGAAAACTATGACGCTAAAAAGATCCATACAATTGGCCAATGATCACAGGATGGAATCAATCACACAACTTATGAAAACCATGTGAGGAAGCTGCTTCTATTTTAGTACAGCTACGTGTGCAGGGAACTTAAAAGAACCCTCAAAACAGACACATTAATCAGTGTCTAAGATGCCACAGTGAGAAAATATCACGGTTACTCTTCTGGAATTGGGATGACAACTGAAAAATTTAAACTGCATTTAGCAGTGATTTGAGAAGTGGCCAGGTCCACATTTCCAGGAGAAATCTCAGCTCACATTAAACAATTTCTCCACATATAACCCTATACATAACTAAAATGTTTCCTTCAGTTTGCACAAACCTAAGGCTGTCTGGAGGCTAAACAGTGGTGATCTTAAACTGTAAACGCAACAACTTGGAAAGTTTTCTATTAAAGTAGGGCTGTGTATAGTTTACACTAAACTTACCCCCATAATATTCACAAGTCCATCTGTGCCAAAGCCAAACACATTCTGTACAAAAGACTGCACATCTGAATTTGGCCACCTTCATGCATTATGCACTATACCTGCTCTCAATTTGTTCCTTCTTTCAATAGTTACGGAGGGGACAAAAGAACTATGCAGGACACTAACGCCACACCTCCTGCTCCTTGGCCTCTTGCTCATTCAGACTGCTGGCTTTTGAGATATCATCAGGCACTGCCCAGCCTTTCAAGGCTATTTTTTCTGCCTTCAGGATTTAACACTTTTTTTCTCTGAGAAAAGTAAACAAGCTGAGATTCTTCAGGTGTCAAAAGTGGCACCCAATGCCAGTTCTGGTGGTATAAGTGGAATCCTTTGGGTGCCTTGGGACATTCCACTGCCTTTGGCAGAGAAACAGTAATCCCATTCCTGGTTTTCAAGGTGGCACAACAGCTTGAGGTGCTGTCAGCTGTCATTGAAACATTACTCCCAAGAGAGGAATGTGTGCTCAGACACAGAAAGTAACAATATAAAAAACAGGCTTATTTAGGCCTCTATGCAAGCAAACCTGCATGACAGGTTCTCTCCCCCTATCACTTGCCACAAACCCAAAACAGTTCTGTTTCCTTTTATATAGCAACCTCTTCATCCAGGCTATCTCCCAGCCCCTGTTTATTCAGAACACAGAGCAGGCGAAGTGACTCCTCCTGGAGGCATGAGTCCTGTTTCTCACTCTCATCCACACTGGACCCATGCTCAGAGGTGATCCCAGACCCACAGAACCTGATAAGCTCCAAGCTGCCCAAGGGAGGCACAGTGTTGGAGTGGAAGTGGAAGCATTCCAGCTTTGCCAAGCAGTCACTCCTACCTAAGGAGGTGCCCAGAGAGCTCATAATGGTGGAGAATCTGGGCTCAAACTGAAGCAGGTGTGTGTCCTCAGGAATAGGGGTGGTGGGGTCACACAGAACAGGCAGGGCTGCTGAACAGGTGATTTCCAGCAAACTGTCTTGAGAATCCACTGAAAGACAGCAAGAGAAAGAGAAGCACTCAGTCAGTCACCTCTTCTGCCTCTAATGCGAAAGAAGGCAGCTCACCCCCCAAGATGGCAATTCCCAACATCAGACCTAGTATCCTCCAAGTCAGCAAGAAATCACTTGTATGCTGTTCCTAGCACTGATTGCCTCCCCAGTAAATATTTCTTGTTCCTATACCTTGCAGAGCATGTGAATCAAACATCTAAACTCAGATATCAATCAGAAATGTGTTCATTACAGTAATTTCTTACAAACTTAGCAAATGTCAGCATTGAAAATGCCCAAAGGATTGAAGGACACAAACAATACTCGAGGAGAGCTGGATTCTGCAATGTGACAGCAAAGTGAAATTATGGGGAACTGTGCAATTTGCCACTGTATATTCCACTTCTAACAGCCACAGGGAAATGGAGAAGCTTATGGGCACAGTTATATAACCATAAAAATCATCATCTGCAACTGCCCTCAACCATGTCCTACAATTGAAAATTTCTTCTGAACTCCAATATCTCATCAGGCCCCAGCACAGTGATAGTTCATTCTTGCACTCAAAAGAGCTAGAAAACAAATGCTAAGATTCTCAAGAGTGAGTGAGTTGCCAAATTCCATGCTTCTGAGATATAATGCAAATGCAAATATACAGGCTGGAAGTGACACTCATTACTATGAAGAACAGCTTTTTTTCACGACTACAACATGCGAGAGAGAAAAATTCTCCAGCAGTTTTCCAGAAAAGTCTCCTAGCAGTTTTAATTCTAATTTCTATGCACATCAGCAGTTTTAGACCTGCTTCTACAATGTATATCTCCTAAGGATAAAGAAGATAGTAAGGATATTGTCTCAAAGGTTTGTGGATATAATGGAACAGCAATAAACTGCCACAAAATATTGCTTAAAATAAACTTTAGCAGGTTCTTTTCAGCAAAAGATCTGGGAAATAGAAAGAAATTTTATACAATTGCCATGAATCTCTCGAAGGAATTTCTGTATATCTCTGCAGATTAACCCACAAATGAGAATCAAATGATACCTTCAAGATTTCCTAGAGATCTATTACATTTGCTGCTCTGTAAGATAGCAATATGAACATATACATCTGCTTCACACTCAGTTCATGGAAACCAGTGCAACTTAATCTGACTGGCATTGGCTTTCCTAAGTCGATAGGATAAGAACTTTCCCAAACATCACTTTTTTTTTAACCTGAGGATGGTAAGGATTATGTCTAAGGATTCTGCAAGTCTGCATGTGTTGTCATGCCCTGGGTAACTTACAATCCACAAACTCTGAGGTAGACAGTAGTTTTTATTTGTAGCAAAGCAAGCAACACTTTTTCTGAAGTTACTGAGACTAAAGCATACATGGAGTTCACAAGCTTTATATCCACACATGCAAATTTTAGGCGTGCAAAGCTGTGATTAGAGTACAAAGTGTAAAAAGCAACTGTAAGGAATTCTATATATGAGAAACAGAAGCACAGGCATAAAAAAGGTAGAAGGCAAGCTCTTACTAGTACTGGTTCTCAACAGCTTTGCCTCCAGCTCCTGCACCTGCTTCACCAAGAGTGAGATATGCTGAAGGAGGTCCTTATTCTGCAGCAGGAGCTCATGTACTCGGGCCTGGGCCTCAAGGCGGGCAGCTGCCTCTGACGCCAGTTGATCCTTCAGCAAATGTACCTGCAGGACAAAAATGAGAAAGAGCTTTGGGTGCAGAGTCATCTTCTCTGGCAGTAGCTATTCCCTGATATATGTGCTAGTGCCAGCTGAAATTCTGCCCTCTCTACTGCCTGGACTTGCATCACTTTTTAAAAGATGGAAGAGGAAAGATAGCAGGCAGAAAATAAGTAATTGCATTTTTTTACATGTTCCTAGACAATACGTACACAATAGTCTTAGCAAGAGTGAACTTTCAAAATGTTGTATAGGGGAAAGACATATGATAGAGATTGAATATTGACAGAAAAAGAATGCGTGCAATCTTTCCTTTCCCAATCTGATGCCTTCCCAAGGTTTTCAACTACAACTTCAACCATTCACAGCTATTTGCCTTGTTGAGTGGGGATGCTAAGAGTTTCAGTCCAAAACATCTGGAGGTCTCCAGAATGAGTAAGGCTGGAGTTGTCAATTCTAAAATGGATACTGCAAGTAACTCAAGAAACTCAAGAAAGGGTAGCTTAGGAGTAAAGACAGTGACAAAGAATACTCTTGGAGGCAACCCTGTGAATGCCAGAATACATAGTTCTGTTCCAAGTCTCTTCCCCTTTAAGTACTTGCTGGTTCTCAGCCAAAAGGCAGAGAGACTGGGAACTTGAAAGCTCTTCTTTTCATGCTCTGGTTTGGCTCAGGTAATCAGGGTTAGGACTTCTCTGTGTCCCCCTCTCCTGTCAAATGGATAGTAACCTGGGCTACAGCAACTTGAGTTTGTTGTTGCTGCTGTTGCAAGAGCTTCTGCAGAAACTGCATTTGATGGTGAGCAGACAGAGGAACCCCTCGCTCAGGCAACTGGGCAGAAGAAGGAAGCAGCATCTTGGGAGAAGCCATTAGGATATTATCTTTATGAAGCAAATTCTGAAAAATACAAACATATGTAGGGGTCAAAAGAGTTTTTCCTCTCTCAGTCTTGCTCTCTTTCACACACTGACAAACACATACATACTCAGTTCATCTGTCAGGGCCAGCCTAGAAGGCCAGAAGTGGTATTGTCAGCTAGGTCCATAATGAGTTATTTAGTGGAGCCCCTCTCTGGATCCTGCAGACATTAGTTTCTCTTTGGGAAAGGTCACCTACGGTGATCCTTTACACACCCAATATTCACAGAAGGAGCTGATATCAGATAGCAGGAAGGAATGATCACGCAGAGACACCTCAAGCTTTATTCAGGAAAGGAGGTCACATAGATCCCCTAGGTCATATCTTTATGCCCCATGGTCACATAACTGCAGTAGGCAGGGCAAAGTAGTAGTAACTGTTTTTGTTTTCTTATCACCTTGACCCATCAAAAAGGAGCAGCCTTGGCCATGATTTTACACAGAGAGACAAGATCCAGGAGGACAGCACCTTGGTCTTGCTAGCTAGAAGGGTACGGCTCTAAAGACAGGAGATGAAATTATCAAAGCCCCTTAATTCAACTGTTTCCTGCTAATTTGAGGCCTGAAGGAGTGTGATGAGCTGGAACTTTTCTTTATCATCTGACCTTATAAAGTAGTCCACCTAGTTTCACCCCCCCTTTGGGAAGGGGGCCCTCATATGGCAGAATGAAGTCTTCTCAAATGGCAGAGTGGAAGTGTCTAGCACAGAGCTTTCCAAACTTTTCATGTTGGTGACACACTTTTTCGACATGCATCATTTTGTGACGCAGTAATTCAGTTTTACTAGCAAACCAGAGGTATTCAGTGGCATATCTGGGGTGGGGAAAGGCAGCCCCCCATCCTGGCCTGCTGCCATCGCCCTTGCCAGGAAAGGCCCCAGCAGGAGCGATGGCAGTGGGCCAGGCTTGGGTGGATGGCAGGTCTTTCTTGGCCAGGGAGGTGACACACCAACACACTACAGGCTACACACTAATGTGTTGCGACACACTGTTTTGAAAGCCCTGGTCTAGTATATGTCCTGCCAAGGACCAAGTGACCTCCCTTGTTACCTTCACATGTGGGGAGGCTGCTGTCTCACTGCAACACTGAGGAAAGAATGAACTAAAAAGCACAGGGACCACTTTCATGAACTCAGGTAGCAAAATGTCTCAAGTCATCCTCCTTGAAACACCAGTAACTCAGACAGAAGTTCAAGATCCAGAAAGTGTTTTTGTTGCATTGATTTGCCATGCTTAAAAGACACAGAAAACCACCACCATCACCCCAGTCAACCACTTAAGCTCTTCCTGTAAGACTTGTCCCAGAGATTGTGTGGCCTGCCCCATTTGCTTGAGTAGCCTGGAGCCTTCAGGTGTCTCCTTCTCTTCTGTGAGATGCCTGAGTAATGGATTAGATTACCTCCACTTTTCCAGACACTTAATTCAATGAACCAGCAAGCCACAGATGTTCCCTGCTCATTCTTCTCTAGAGATAGAAGGTACCTTAGCAGAAAGCAGTCCAGGGGACTCTCTACTGACAGCATCAAGATCTGTCACTCCCCTGTTGAACTCCAAGTGGCTGTTCCCTGGAAGTCCAGTGTCCACAGCATCAATGTCTGTTTCCTCAGCAGTGCAGAAAGGCTCAGTTTCAGGTGGATCATGAGCTGTGAAAGATTAAAAACTCCTGTCAGTGGGGAAAACCAAGGCAGTCCATCGCAGCTCTTATGTGAGGACTATAAGATAGTAGGAGGATAGTAGCATCTCAGTTTGGCCAGTATGTACAAACAGGAGGAAATGGTGGTGCTACATGCCATTTCAACTCTTTGTGGGAATGTTTCTCAGCTTGCTATGGGTTGCCATTATGAGCATATGGTTGGAGTCCATTCTGCTCTCCCAAGAAGCTTCCCAGGCCAATTGCTCCTGTCAATCAGTGCTTTCTTCAAAGCCTGAAAGATGGTACATATAAAACCTTAGGAGGACTAACTTATTAAAGCAACAGAAGCCCTTCCCCAGCCCTGTCTGTTTTCTATATACCTGGTGCACCTGGTGCCTCCAAGACTTCACTGCCCTTCTCACTTTGGTTATCCTCTTGTCCATCAGCATTCTGCTGAGTGTGCTGCAGGCTCAGTTTGTGACAGACTTCAAATGCTTGCCCCACAGTTCGGACAATGCGCATGGCCTGGCTCTGTAGAAAGGAGAGGGGGGGGTGAGCTCTTCCTAAAGCACAGAGAACTGAGCTCTCTCTATGGGACAGAGCCTCATGCCCGCCCCCAGCATGTGCATGTGCAAACACTCAGCAAGCTAGGCAGAATATCAGGAATACCAGAATATCAGTCCAGTCAGGAGTGGTGCAGAAGTCACTGGCAAGTTGCACAAGAACCTGTTATCTCAGGGAATCTGAAGCTGCCATCCATGCTCCTTGGAAGCATTTGCTTTCTACGATTTCTGTAGCTTTTCATAGTATGCTGGTTCCAAAAGAGCCTTCTTGTGAGGCAAATATTAAAATCAGAAGGATTCACAGCACATTGTCAACATTCAGAGGAATTACAGCATCACTGGAAGACACCTGAATAGGTAAATGATTGGCACTCTTCCTTAGGAATTCAATTCTTGTCGTGGCTACTATAGATCCAACTTGTCTTATAGGACAGGTCTTTTGCACTCCAAAATCAGAGGAGGCATGACAAAGAAGATTCTGGAAGAAGCCCTTTGCTGGTCTGGCCAGAACTGATACAAGCAGTGTCAGCTAACCTGTATTTAAAACAAATCCAACTTTCCTGCCTCCTGCTATCTGGAAATATATCAAAGAGCTCAGCAGCTGGAATGTACACAGAAAACTGTGGCCAGGAACTCTCCATTCTTGAAACTGGGGGAGGAGGCTCTCCCCTTGACCCCTAGATGTTTCAGACACGTTCATTCTTGCTTTGGTCACATTGGTGTTACATTACTGCATTGTCCCTGTCTCCAAAAAGCACTTGGAAGCTTCAGGAGAACTACAGTTCTCAGGCAGTTGTTTGGGCTCAGGTTTTTAGAGCTTCTTCTTCCTGTTTCACTACATCTATAATATCTGCTTCTCCCCTATGCCAGCTGCCTACATCAAATTGACGGAATAAATGTATTCCCTGCAAACTTGTCCCAATTCCCATCCAGGTGGGCTTCAAATCCCCCTTTGGCATGGGTTGTAACTTGAGACACAGAAAAGCAAACCTCACATGATACTTCAAGTTCATTACAGAGACAGAAGAGCTCTTCAGTGTTGCACCTGGTTCAGCCATGTCAACTTGCAGCTTACCTTCTTCTTAGACTTGAAGACATTGCAGCGGAAGATATTACTGGAGCCATCCCTGGCAATGTAACTGAAGATCTTCAGGTCTTGGGAATCATGAGACACATAAAATATCCTGTGGGAACAGAACAACTGTATGTGTATGCGTTTGTGTATGTGTAGGAAACAGACAACTTTGCCACTGTCTAAGACAGGGATGGGGGAAAGTGTGGCTTACAGGGGTCCTCTATGATTCCAATTTTTTTTGTAATTTATCTTTCTTGCTCCCCCACACATTTAGGGTCTATGGGGAGCAATTTCACTAAGTTCTGACACTCTCAAAGCTGTTTTAGGCTACCTGCCCTCCTTTGCCTCAACAGGAAGTAAGCCACTCTGGGTCTAAAACAGCTTGCAGGGAAGGACATGGTGAAAATACCCTTGGTAGGCACTAGGAGGACAAATTTGGGGAGATTTTTTCCCAGTTCTTTTTCCAATTATGGCCCTTCCATGCCCCTGGGGAGGTCAATGAAGCCCCCTAACCCCCAAAAGTTGCCCACCTCTGGTCTAAGAGAAAAACCAGGTCAGTCCAAAGAATTTCCTATTTTTGAAATTGTTATTGGGAGGGTGGGAAACTCTACATATGAGATGTGAGGCAATAGTGATGCCAATCTTGTTCTATGGGAATAAGATTCTTCTTCAGTGAAACTTCCATCTCTCTTGATCATTTTTGAAGGCTCTAAAGGCAATATAACTCCTTTTCCCCAGTCTTTAATCTGTAGACTGAATATCATACTGGGACATCAAGCACCGGCTAAAATGTCTTTGGCAGGGATTTGATGATGATTTGGTTACAAGTAATCATTGATTCTAGATACACTTAAAGGTGTTTGGTTGGTTCTTTTGGTCTCCACTTCAGATTATTTTCTAATTTGCAAACACTGTCAATAAATCGTAACTATTTAAAGAAAAATCAAATACTAATTCCTGTTGTTTCAGGAACAGATTTGGTCTTAATGTGTATATTACTCATCACTGATAGTCTACTTGGGGAATACAGGATATAGTGCCCAAGATCTTGGAATTATAATCTGTATTTTAAAGCAACACTTCTCAAAGACTCCATTTTTTAATGCTGTTGTTCAGAGTTCTCAAGGCCTCAAAGTTTGCCTGCAGTCTTCACATTGAGAAGGAAGTCTTCTCAAAAGCAGTGTGTAAAAGGGCTGGCAGGGATATCTTTTCAGGGAGTGGAGGCTGAAGGAGGGCCCAGGCCTCCAGCCCTGTCACACTGAAATTATGGTACTGTCACATCCGGATCAAAAGGAACCGATGAGAAATCCCAGTCTAGATTCATTTTGCATTGGACATAAGTTCCAGGTGGTCTGAAGTCAAGACCAAAATGATTTAGGAAACTCAGAGAATCTGCCAGAAGTTCTTTTGTCTTTATGGGTTATGACTGTTTGCTCATACTCCTATGTCTCTCTGATTGAAAAGTTCTCTTTTCTTTCCTCTCTCCCTTTCAAAAGCGTCTTCTCCGGGTAATCAAAAATACATGTATATATATACACACGTATTTTTGATTATCCAGAAAAGAAGCTTTTGAAAGGGAGAGAGGATAGAAAAAGGAGACTTTTCAATCAGAGAGACATAGGAGTGCTTAACGGTTAACTCTACTTCCTATCAGATGCCAACTCTGTCAACAATGCTACTCCTTCCCTGCTCACCTGTAGATTGGGTCGTGCATCACGAGTAGTTTGCTCTCATCCCAGTCCCACTCTTTCTTCTGTAAAAGAGATCTGCGTATAAGCAGGACAGATGCCTCACAGATTGGTACCATAGTTATCATGGGGGAAAATAACAACCAAGGAAGGTTTTATTTGATGATAATCTTTCAGATAGAAGGATTTTTTTCTCAAAGGTTCCACTTGTGGATCCATGTCCTTTCATTACTAAAATTTTCCTGGCTGCTTTAAAAATAAATTCCTGTTATTGGGAGAGGTAGGTGCTGGCTGTCTTGTCAAAACAGTACAATTCCTCCATCAAATCTGCATTATATAGAAGTTAGTGGTTGGAGGTCACGGAACACATGAATTCAGGCAAAAGCATGGTATTACTTAAACAGAGATATAATTAATAAGCATGAAACACAACTCTTGAAAATAATTATCTTTCCCCCCTACCCCTTGATTAAAATGCTCTATGGACATCACAGACTAGATAACAAAAGAATTAATGAGAAGAAAGATTGGAGAGGGAAAAGGAATGGGAGGAGGATTTGTAACATTTTATTGGAAAGCCTGTTTAACCTTGAAGAGGGTTTATTAGAATTATGAGGAAAAGATATTAAAATAAGTAGTAAACAAATTCAAAAGTGGCAAAATGAAATAATCAAGATTACTAAAATAAGGGAGCAATAGTTAAAATTAATTGGAAGATAGTACAAAACACCACAGCAGTTATCATATATAATAAAATATATGCCATCTAATTGTTGGCATGGATGTGGAAGTGGAAATAAAGGCACATATATACATATGTGGTGGGAGTGTTGTAAGGTGGAGAAATTTGGGCAAGAAATAATTAACAAAATAAATGGAACAATAGGGGGAAAAGTTTGAATTAAATAAAGAAAAATGTATGACTTTAAACGTAATGAACTTCAGATTGGATCGAGATGAGGAATACTTGCTGAAACAAATGTTGAGGGTAGCTCAGGTGGTTATTGCATTTGGATGGAAAGACCAACAAAAATGGAAAGTGAATATATGGCAATATTATATTTTGCAATACATAATGTTTGATTTTATATAAGAAAAAAGAGTTAGATATATGTGTCAGTTGAAAGGAGAAGATTGGCTAAGGAAATGAAACAAACTAATAGAAACAATTAAAGGTGGGGTACAAAATTATAAAAGATACAATTAATATGATTCTTCACATCAAGGGAAAAGGGTTTTAAATAAAAATTTACTTTTTTCCCTAGGGTGGTGATAGAGGGATGGAGGGGAGTGTTATAGCAGTAATATACTTATTGCGACAGTTAATTTAATAGTTACGGGTGAAGCACTAATGAGTTCTGTATTAATTGCTAGAATAAACTTTTTGTATGTTTATCAGTGTTAATCATTCCAATAAAAAATTAATTAAAAAAGACTACATAAAACAGCTTCAGGAAGCAGACATACAGTGTGCTCACCATATATGCAGGGGTTCCATTCCAGGACTCCCCCCCCCGCCCATAAAACTAAAAACATTTTATGTCCCACTGTAGTCAATAAACACAATGTGCACATGCCTGTGGCAATGTAGGTATGCAACTGTCACATCCCTTGACTATAATGGGAGCGACACTTCACGTGACCTTACATTTGTGCGTGCAGAGACTGTACCAGAAAAGGGCACAATGTAGTCCAAAGGTGATCACTGCACCTTCAGAATTCTGAATCCCCAGTTCAATGCCTACAGGTTCCTTCTACACTGCCCTCGGCACCAAAGCAAGCAGAGGGAAACACAGGGAAGAAGGCAAGACGATATAGAAGGTTGCCTTGTACAGAGTCAGGCCTATGTACAGAGTCAGGTCTATGTAGTCCAGTATTGTCAATACTGACTGGTAGTGGCTCTTAAAAGTTTCTTCACCTATCTGGAGATGCCAAGGATTAAACCCGCATGGAAAGTGTGTGTTTTACCACTGAGCTATAGCATTTCCTCTGGGGGAAGCTTTGGTAGTGCGATAATGGACTCTTCCCATTATCCAGGCATCACAGCTGAAGGGGGATTGTTCTTGCTCCAGGTAAACAAGGGGTTAATGAGGTGTTGGGTTTAGGTTACATTTATTGGAGGTCAGAATCACAGAGAGACATCAGAGATCACAAGAGTCAACTGCCCAATCAGTAAAACCAGACAGGAAATACCGTGAGAAGCTTCGAGATGCTTTGGTCAAAAGGTTTTAAAAAGGCTGGGGAGACCACAAGGAAGAGATAGAGACAAAAGACCATCCATGAGAGAGCCAGAGCCAGTGGTAGGCTAGGGCATGCTAGGCCCAGCCTCCTGGTTCCTCTCCCCACCCCCAATCATCCCAGCATCTTGATAACAATGTGAATAGATAGGAATGTTCTTAGCTAGTCACGTTAGGGGCTTTGGTTTTTTAAAATTTTGGCAGAAATGAGTTAGGCTTGTCTGGAACTTTGTAATTATTAAGTAATGTCTGAAGGAAGTAGCCTCCATGAACAGTATATCTTTTTATCATTGTATTCTTTGTTTTAGAATAAAACATCTTTCCTTAAAGATCTCCTTGCTCACTCCTTTTCTCCATCAGCCTTTGCCAGTTACGCTCGCAAATAGAATTCTTCTCTTCTACAGAGGGTTGGTGAGGAAGGAGGCTCTAGGCTTAGAGATTATTTTCCCCAGTGGCTTCCTACTGAGCCATAAGAAAAGAGGTTAAAATGAGTAAGTGGTGGCAGCAAGATGTCCAAGGGCAAGGGAGAGCTCCCATCTCCTCTTTGAGTGCAGAAGTCAGCACTGAGTAAGAGAAATACCCCCCCACACACACTTTCTGTCACAGGTAGCAGAGGCAAGGGTTCCAGAAATGAGCTAGCCAAAAGGTGAGGTAATGGGCAGGGCACTATTGTGGTCCGTCATGCAGAGAGAGATGAACTGCAGTCAGTGGTGAAATGAGACAGGAACATAAGCAGGGATTGTATATCCAGTGCAGAGGTTTGGAGTTACAATTAGGGTATGACATGTTGCACAGACAGTGGTTACAAGAAAATACAAGAAGACTGAACTAGGACAAATCTCATGCAGCAAGATTTGGAGCCAATGAGCCTGCCTATCTGGACAATTATACCAGTATGTGCAAAAGTTCTGCACAGGAAAAAGCAACCCCCTCCCCCTGCAACCAGGGTAGTACTCTCTTGTGTGCAAGGCAGACTGCAAGGAGACCAGAGCCAGGCAGAGGAGTGTGTCGCTCCATAAGCCCTATTGGCAGCCACTGTTTTTAGTTTTTCCAGCTCAGGGATATAGAAATGGAGCTACAGCAGGAAAGCAGGTAGCCTCTTTCTGTCCTCCACAAAATCATCTACAGTAATAAATTTGTCAAAAATCGAAACACATTGTTTTTCAGTTGTGGGCCTTTGTTAAAGAACTAGAAAATGTAATATAATACTTCTGTGAATAAATCGGTAACATTAAGATGATTTATGTATGGATCTACGAAATCAAGAACCCACCTTTTTCTTCTTTTTCTTCAGCACCACTTTTACACCATCTACGGACACCATTAGATTAACCTTCTTCTTTTTTATGTTTTTTGCTTTGAATTCATACTGTAGAGAGCAAAACACAAGGGGTAGTAAGTCCTTTTTCATAGAATCATAGAATCATACAGTTGGAAGAGATTCCAGGGGCCATCCAGTCCAAACCCCTGCTATGCAGGAACACACATCAAAGCATTCCCAACAGACGGCCATCCAGCCTTTGTTTAAAAACCTTCAAAGAAGCAGACTCTACCACACTCCGAGGCAGCATATTCTACTGCCAGACAGCACTGACCATCCAGAAGTTCTTCCTGAGGTTCAAGTGGAATCTCCTTTCCTGCAGCTTGAATCCATTGCTCCTTGTCCTAGTCTCTGGAGCAGCAGAAAACAAGCCTGCTCCCTTTTCAACTTGAAATCCCTTCAAATATTTAAACATGGCTATCATGTCCCCTCTTAACCTTCTGTTCTGCAGACTAATCAGACCCAGCTCCCTAAGCCATTCCTCATAGGGCATGGCTTCCAGACCCTTCACCATTTTAGTTGCCCTCCTCTGGACACGCTCCAACTTGTTGATATCCTTCTTGAACTGAGATGCCCAGAACTGGACACAATATTCCAAATGAGGTCTAACCAATGCAGAATACAGTGGTACCATTACCTCCCTCGATCTAGACACCATACTCCTATTGATGCAACCAAGAATCGCGTTGACTTTCTTGGCTGCTGCATCACACTGCTGACTCAAGTTCAGCTTTGATCTACCAAGACTCCTAGATCCCTTTCACATGTACTGCTATCCAGCCACATGTCCCCCATTTGTGCATTCCATTTATTTATTTTTTTGCCTAAGTGAAGGACTTTACATTTCTCTCTGTTGAAATTCATTTTGTTAGCTTTGGCCCAGCTCTCCAATCTATCCAGGTCATTTTGAATTTTGATCCTGTCCTCTGGCGCATTAGCAACCCCTCCCAATTTGGTGTCATCTGCAAATTTGATCAGCATGCTCTCCACTCCTTCATCCAAGTCATTGATGAAGATGTTGAATAGCACTGGGCCCAGGACAGAACCTCATGGCACTCCACTAGTCACTTCTTTTCAGGATGAAAAGCAGCCATTGGTGAGCACCCTTTGGGTTTGGTTGGTCAACCAATTACCAATCCACCTAACAGCAGCCCTGTCCAGCCTACCTCTTACTAGCTTCTTTGCAAGAATGTCATGGGGAACTTTGTCAAAGGCCTTACTGAAGTCAAGATATGCCATGTCTACAGCATTCCCTTTATCTATCAAGCTTGTAACCCTATCATAAAAGGAGATAAGATTAGTCTGGCATGACTTATTTCTGAGAAATCCATGTTGACTTTTAGTAATTACGGCATTGCTTTCTAAGTAATTACAAACCTTTTGGAAGTGTCTCACAATCAAACTGTGGGTAATGATAGCTCACCCTTTGTCCTGCCATCCCAGAAGTTTGCTTGTGTACCTTCTCATCACCTCATGATACTATGCATGCACAGTGTTCTGCATGTGCAGTCTTGTAAAGTAGTAAGGCAAGTGGCATGGGAACACTGGTAAACACTGTGAGCATCAGTGACAAGTATGTGTGTTTAGAAAGGAGAATGTGAAGCTCCAAGTGCCTATCAGGGCAATTTAACAGATTTGGCCTCCTGTTTGCCTACTGAGGAAATTGGGATATAAATATATATATGTGTGTGTGTGTGTGTATGTAGTTCTGAGTGCACAGGGGAATCTCATAAGATGCAGAAGTTCAGTGCAGTCCTGTGCCAGTAATGGTCTGACATTAAATTAGATGTGTATCCAGTTCTCAAGATCCACATTATGCCTACTGTTGAATAACATTGGTTCTTGCTTTTCTCTCAGTAGGAACCATTAGAATTCATTTGAGGGTATCACAACACCATAGAAAAAACTTAACATCTGGACTTCTTGCCAATCTAACTAGGGATGCTGAACAAATCTTCAACTGAATCAATAAGGGACCATGGGATACATCTTTAAAAAAGAGTATCCCCTAACTCAGTGGTTCTCAACCTGTGGGTCCCCAGATGTTTTTGGACTTCAGCTCCTAGGAGCCCTGAGCATTGACCATAGTGGCTGGGGCTTCTGGGAGCTGAAGTCCACGAACATCTGGGGAGCCACAGGTTGAGAACCATTGCCCTAACTGTTATGTTCAACTAATGATTGAATTGCTTCTTTCTCTCCTACTTCCCCAAAACAATCTATCTAGGTGATTAAGTAGTAGCACTAGAAGGTTATCACAGCAACTGTTATTTTGTTTATTATTTTATCATATTCTCAATATCAATTATGAGATCTGTGCAAAACCAGAGTGCAGGACAGAAGGCTGGTTTTTAGCAACTGGTGCTGATCTAGAATTGGGTAGCTAGAATATTTGTGTTACTTGATTGTGCTTCTAAAGTTACCTATCCTGAACTCCAGAGATTCACAGGATTGGACATTCTATCACACTACCAAAGCTCCTCCCAGAGGAAATGCTATAGCTCAGTGGTAAAACACACACTTTCCATGCAGGTTTAATCCTTGGCATCTCCAGGTAGGTGAAGAAACTTTTAAGAGCCACTACCAGTCAGTATTGACAATACTGGACTACATAGACCATTGGCCTGACTCTGTACAAGGCAACCTTCTATATCGTCTTGCCTTCTTCCCTGTATTTCCCTCTGCTTGCTTTGGTGCCAAGGGCAGTGTAGAAGGAACCTGTAGGCACTGAACTGGGGATTCAGAATTCTGAAGGTGCAGTGGTCACCTTTGGACTACAGTGTGCCCTTTTCTGGTGCAGTCTCTGCACACACAAATGTAAGGTCACATGAAGTGTCGCTCCCATTGTAGTCAATGGATGTGACAGTTGCATGCTCACATTGCCACAGGCATGTGCACATTGTGTTTATTGACTACAGTGGGACATAAAATGTTTTTAGTTTTATGGGCGGGGAGGGGGAGTCCTGGAATGGAACCCCTGCATATATGGTGAGCACACTGTATGTCTGCTTCCTGAAGCTGTTTTATGTAGTCTTTTCTTAATTAATTTTTTTATTGGAATGATTAACACTGACAAACATACAAACATACAAAAATTTTATTTGAGCAATAAAATGAGTGGGCACTCAATATTTCATCTCAGAGGCTTTTCTGTATGAATCAAACTATCACATCTTTTGGGAGTTTATTCTTCTAAGCATAGGCAGAATTTTGTCTATATAATGCCTCAATCTGTTTGGCCAGATGTTCAGGAGCAATATTTATTAGATCAGCTACCACTTGAAAAATAGCCTGCTTAAAATTACCCAGTTCTTCTGGGACAGATCTTAACCCAATTTAGGTCTGTCTTAATTTCAAGTCCATCAACATTATTTTATCTTCCAACTTTTCAACATTCTGCCTTAAAGTAACAATTTCATTCAAGTTCTCAGAGATGTGTTGTGAGTGATGATCTGAAGTATCTGTGACACATTACACAGATGCCATGATCTTTGAAAACTGGCCCTCAGTTGTCTCCTGAAAGTGGTATATTTCTCCCAAGATACTCAATTTTAACAAATCCATTTTCTGATCAAACTTCTGCTAAAATACTCCTATCTGATTGGTGAACCCAACTATGGATGGCTGAATTTTTGTAAGCAATTCTGCATCATCCCCAGTTTTAGATTCCCTACTGGAAGTCATTTTATGGTGTGTTTTATAGTGCTGTATAGTGCATTTTTACTTCATGATATGCTATATAGTGCATTTTTACTTAGCTTTGTCTCAGTAGAACCAGTAGCAATATTTGTTTGCACTTTTGTTTTACAAATGCGGCCCCCATTTAGGCTTTAGTCATCTACAGTTTTAAAATGTTAAGCCTGTTTCTTATTTCTCCTAATTGCAACTTATACAAGCTCTTATGCAGATTAGAGTGTGTCTCAGAGTTTGGCTTCAGCTTGCAAACAGTTAATTTATGGAGAGCAGACTTCAAATGTTTACAATGCAATTTATTTATATTCACTCAAATGTCATAAATCATCCAAGAGAGGAGAGAGGTTCTCCTCCTTAGTTCAAAGTGGGTCTTCAAAAGTCCCATTAAGCAAGCTGTAAATTTTATTTGAACAAGCTTCCATTTGACCAAACTACTTGAATCTTCTGCCTTAGATTCTGGGGCATGTGGGGGGAATTAGCTGTTTAATCCAGGTTCTCTCAACCATACATCTCTTAAATCAAGAAGTTGTCCAGGACAGTAAAAATAGCCCATGTGCAGACGTCTGTATTTTTATCAAGTGTGAAGATAGCAATACATCCTGTGAAGCTAGGGCAGTGCACAAATTGTACTGCTAATGATCAGCCATCTGGGTCACACTGCCCCAGGTTTTCCTTCCTGTCTTCTAGAAGAAAGATCTTGTGCAGGTTTGTGTCTAATTTTTCTGATCAAGATCCAGATGACTCTTCTCTGTTCTTATATGCCAACAAGGTTACTAGAACCTTTCGAAACACCCAAGAAAACATCAACAAATCAAATGGAAGGGCTCTTTATTGGTAATGGTATTCCAGACAGGCAAACCTGCAGTCCCTCCTGTGCAAAAGGAAGTGGTAGTGTGTGGGAACTCACAGTGTCACCCCACAGATCTTCTTCTGTACCAGTCCACACCACAATATTGTAGCTTAAATACCAGAAAATTTGACAAAATCAGTGGCTATTAAACAAAAGCCCAGCTACAAAAAACAATAGCGTGTGCTTCTTGCGCATGCAGATGAAATCATGTGGTTTGAAGCATCATTTTAATTGGGTCACAATGACAGCTCTGACAGGAGCACATGCATAGTAGAAGGTTAAAAAAAAATTAGTGGTTTTCCCTGCACATTTGCGGGGTTGACACTCATGGATTTGACTATTTACGAGGCACCCATGCCTCCCCCGCTAATTCTCCTCCTCCCTCCCATTCCCTTGAGTTTCCCTCTCATTTTCTTGCCTCTTCACCAGTGCTGAGAATTTGCGTGAGGGAGAAGGAAAGGCAATGGGGGGCAGAAGACACACACACACAACTTTCCCTGTGCCCTGGAGCTCTCCTCTCCTATTTCCTTGCCTCTTTGCCAGTGCTGAGAACTTGCACGAGGGAGAAGGAAAGGCAATGGGGCTGCAGAAGACATGCACATGCATGCGCACACACACTTTCCCTGTGCTTACGGAGCTCTCCCCTCCCATTTCCTTGCTTCTGCCCCATGCTGAGAACTCACAAGAGGGAGAAGGAAAGGCAATATGGTTTCCTTGTGCCCTCTGAGCTCTCCCTGACACTGCTTTGCCTCTTCCCAACACCAAGAACTTGTGCCCAGGCAAAAGGTAAAGCCATTGGGGGTGTATGATTCCTTCTTGCCTTTGAAGCTTCCTTCCTCCCACTCCCTTGCCTCTGGCCTAAGTGTGGAGAAAGAAGGCTCCTGTGCCAGAGCCCAGGAAAGGAATGCAGGGAGGATCATGGGCGGGGGGAGTTATTTGCGATTATTCCGCTTTCACGGGGGTTCTCTGCCCCAACCATCATGAATGTGGAGGGCCTACTGCATAGAGTTTTAGATTTCTAAGTATATTTATACAGTACACGTAATCTAAAGCTGTGCTTACAAAAACTGTTTTTGTGGTTATATCTAACTACAGTGACATTTATATTAAAAACTAATTAATAAATTTCTACTGAAACACTGCACAAACAAATTACAGACAGTCATTTTGGTGTTACCCCCTTGCTGATGTCATCTGGTGTGGTCCACATCCCACTAATGATGTCACTGCCACAGTGGCCAACCAGATGCTTCCTTCTTGGAAAGTTCACAAGAAAGGCATAAAAGGAATAGCCTCCTGCCACTGTTTGTCAACATCTAGCATTCTGAGGCATACTGCTTTGGAACAAGAAGGTTCAGTTTAATACACCATGATTTGTTGTTAGTCCTGTCCTCGATGACTTTTATCTAATCTACATGGAAAGTCAATTAAGCAACTGTGTGATGCAAAATCACTGAAAAAGTATAATCTCTTAAGTGTCCTGAACCCATGGTCAGCCAGTTTAATTTGGTGATCTTGAGTTCTCATATTCATCTATATTCATTTATTTTTATTTATTAGCATATTATTCTCCCAGACTATATGCAGGATCATAGGATGAGATACAGACAATAAAATCACATTGGATAATTTAACAAACTGAATAACTGAATAATTCAACAAGGTAAAACAGAGCACGCAGGTTTATAATTCAATCAAGCCATAATCATTGGACCCCAAAACTGTGGTTAATGAGCCAAGTTTTACTTGGTGTTTGTAACTTAGGCCAGCCGTGGCACCAACCAATCTCCAAGGAGAGGCAATCTACATTATGATCTACATTTCCCTACATCTACTCTCTCTGCTGTGCAGAAACTATTATCATGCCCTCAAATCTCCTTTTTCTTTTGCATTGCAAATGTATTCACCTTTTCTAGTATGATATTTCAATCCCTTCTTTGTCATCTTCCGCCAGACTCTTAGCTGTGTGGATTTGCACAGAGAAGAATAGGATTAAGGTAGAATTTCTGACTATGCCTGGAAAAATATTTGGGGGAATAGGTTTGTATGCAAAATAGATCACCCCACTAGGCTTGGTGCTTTGCTACCAAGATTTTTCTAAATGAAACTGACCTGTAGCACATTGGATTTTAAGTGTCTATTGGAGGAGGACTTCTAGTGAAAAATAGAAAATCCCTATGTTATCAGTCCAATTCAGGGCAGATTCATTTCTGAAACATTAGTTTGAAAAAATGTACATACTGAGGTGATCAACATGTGAAAGAACCTATCTCCACAGATACTATCTCAGAATTCTGTCTTCCGCAAAAACTTAGTGCATTTCTCACTAAAAGTCTACTCGTCCTTGTAAGCTGCTACAGGTTTTAAGGCAAATCTCCTTACTCCATGTCAGTGTCTTGCTCTAGAACACACACACACACAAGCCACACACAGCTATTCATTTAAAAAAGAAATTATGGAACAGACAGCTTCTAACACTGCCAGTCAAAAGGGTAGCGTTGAGCGTTCCATCTTTCGCAACATTAATATCTTTATCCCTGTTTAAATGTGAGAGCCAGTGTGGTATAGTGGTTTAAGCATTACACTATGACCCTGGAGATCAGCTCCTCACTTGGCATTGCAAACCCACTAGTTGATTTTGAGAGCATCACATACTTTCAGCCCCCAGAAATCCCTTAGGGTCGCTGTAAGAAGGAAACAACTTGAAGTCACACAACAACAACAACAACAACAACAACAACAACAACAACAACAACATACCCTAAAGAACCAGATCCTCTCTGCTCTTTCTTGGAAGCTAAGCAGGTTCAGTCATAGTTAGTACTAGGTGACCGCCAGTGAATGCCACATGCTATAGGCTATATTTCAGAGGAAGTAACTGTAAACCTACCTCTTGAGTTTTTCTTGCCTATACACTCATTTGCCACAGTCTCTATGATTCTATGATTCATATTGTGATCTTCATTGTGCAATCCATGATTGGACAGAATTCAGTACAACAATGTGGTTCCATGCCTTCATCCCATGTTTTTGCAACCCAATGGCACCACACAGTGCTTGACTGACAGTTAATGTGGCACAGTGGTTAGTGTTGGCCTGGAACTTCTTAGATCCAGGCTAATGGCCTCATAAACCAATAAACATAGACTGGTCAATCTCTTCCACCCTGATCTATCTCACATGCTTGTTGTGAGGATAAAATTATTCGGAGGCAAAGGGCTGCAAATCACCTTGAGGCCACAAGTGTGATATAAGAATAAATAGGAATTGGATACAAATAGGTATCTTTTCACTGCAATTGGTAGAATGAGACACTAAGCTTGACGTTTTGATATACTTGGTAGAAGCCACAAAAATATTATCCAGGACAACTTTTATTACATTTTCATTTTCAATGGGTGGCTATTTCCCCTCATAACCGAAGGGCACCTTCAATCTAGCTGTTACATGCACACACATTTCCAGAGATATTGGGTTTTATCATTACTGTTTTTAAATCCACAAGCCTTAAATCTGTTTTTCTTATTATGTCTTCAGTGCCACCAAACATGCAGGGGAAAAATAAGCCCCCATAAACTTTAAAGCACATGGAGACCAAATTTCCATCTTTCTCTTCACTTTTCTCATGTGTAGAGATAAGGGCAGGGAGAAAGAAGTTTGAGGAAGAAACAAAACTCTGTTGTATGAGCTACTGGTTGTGAGGCGCCTGCCAGCAGCAACAATGGCAGAGCAAAACATGAGTGTACAGTAGGTACAGTATGGGACAAGAAGAAGTGCTGCTGCCATCACCAAGAGCATGGAAATGGCCATCCCTGGGTTCTTGTCCCTTCTCTCTCTTAGTAGCAGCAACATTTTCCTCTGTATGATGCATGTGCAGCTTGGCCTTGCCCGTCCACTGCCCTGGCCTCTGCTACCCAGCCTTCTTCCTCCTCTCCAGCTATGCTGGTGCACACATTTAACAGGGTGTTCTCAGTAGTAGCACCCTGTCTGTGAAACTCTGTCCTAAGAGAGATCTGGCTGGCCCTGTTCCCTCTGAGTTTCCAGGTGGCAGTGAAGACTGTGTTATTCCACTTGGCCTTTGGAACTTGCTGGTCCTGGCTGTTTTTAAAATGCAGAATCATAGATAGATAGATATTTTATTACTGTCATAGGCCAGCATAAGTGCAATAAAATTCAAATAAAATACATATAAATTTAATAAAGGATACAAGTACAGATAGGTATTAATCTATCAGATAACAGAACCAAACCAGTCCTAACAGAGCCCAACTAGACAATAATTATACTAATCCATGGTGCAAGTGTGGTGGAGACAGTTTCGGGTCAGCCCATATGACCTCTGAGTGTGAGGGAAAAGCAGTTGAGAAAAACAGTTAATTTTCCCTGCAATTGAAGTGACTCTGTGTTTGAAAGAAGAACAATAGGACACTGTGAAATAGAATGTTAGGGAGGATGAAATGTGCCTCGCTATGGCCTTGCCATGCTTTGCAACATTAGTAAGGTTACGCAGAAAATGATGAGAACTGTTGTTTGTGTCAGTTTCCTTTCTTGGACACGTGATGAATTTGCACTGGAGATGTATAAATTGTTTTGGATGTAAAGAGGCGGGGCTCAGACTTTTGAGAATTATCTCACTGAGACATTGTGCACAATAAATCTTTTTTCTAAAACCGTGGGTCTCTATCTGAGTTCCACTACACAAGCCATCACCCAACAAATTTTAATTGCTGCCACACTAAATTGAGCCACTTTATAAATTATAATACAATTAGTATCTGAAAGCAGCAAAGAAACATATAACAGTTCTGAACATCCTGGATATTTGTGGAGTATTAGCAAAATAAAATCAGTATGCATAATACAGTATAGTATAGTATAGTATAGTATAGTATAGTATAGTATAGTATAGTATAGTATAGTATAGTATAAACACTAAAAAGCACATTTCAGAACTACAGGGGCAATGTCTCTCCAAATATGGGATCTTGCTATAGCATCCTTCAAGAACGGTTGAAGGAAGAACATGACATCGTGTAAAGGTGTTACAGTGTTTAGGCAGTTCTAGGTCACTCATATATGCCATAGAAGCTGTAAAGTACCCACTGTTCTTGCTGGCAATAAAGGAAGAAGACCTAGCTAAATTCATTTGGTGCTCTATATCAGTAATACATTGTTTAATAGTTTTTTTGGCCTAATCATATCCCTTGCTAAGTAGCAGGCCAGGGGAGAAACCCAAAGATAGAATTTTAGTTCTAGCCATTTGATTCTATTTGGATTGAACTTCATCCTTCAAAAAGATCAACAGGCAAAGATCAACAGGCAAAAATAATAATCTGAGCCAATAGTTGAGTATGGACACTCATACTCTAGCCTCTATCTTCATAAGGCCTACCTCCAACCACAAAGTGGCATTAGCAACACATTTTGGGGCTTTGAAATACTGAGCTCAGAAATTTAGATTGTATAAGTTCTAACTGTGCAACATTAGACAAATGATCTAGCTGGGCATCATATAGGAGTTGTGCTACTGGCTTTGCTTCAAATAATTTGAGAGCTGCTAGAATGTAATGGCCTTCTTGTGTCTTAAAAAATTTCTGAAAAGCTAATGAACTCCTCTGGGAAATGTTGGCAATGTAATCTCTGTGATATAGCGTATATGCCAAGAGCATACATGGGCTTTTTGGCAAAAGCCATAATTTTAGTTTTTTGATAATTGTGTTACCACTGCGATCTGGTCTGGTCTTTGGTGAACTAAAGATATCATTTTGATATTACAATTCAGCCTTTTCCTTGCCATCAGCCAAGTGTTTGTGAGGCTCCGTCAAACAAGCGCGATGCTAGGCATGGGTGATACTTGTGCTCTCATCAAGGTACCAGATATAGCCAGCTCTGCTTCAGGGGGAAGCCTTCTGATACAAACACTTTGATTACAAAACAAAAGGACTCTCTGCCTGAGAGAACACCCCGGCGAGCTAGGCACTCAATGGCCGAGCTAGCCGCATCTATATACCAGCTATACTATTGTCAATTCGGTTCATAATTCAATCATGTAAATTCTGACCTTTCGGAGGCTTTGTCTCCAGCCCAAAACTTATTGTTCTCCTGTGAGACCAGACTAGCCTGCGGTCGTTCTTTCCCCTATAAAAGATGCCCCGTTCTGAAACCTCTTTGGAACTCTCGCTGGACTTTGCTGAAATCACTTAAACTCTTGCTGAAATCACTTGAACCAGTGGACTTCGCTGGACCTGGCTGAACTCCACTGGAACTCTCGCTGAAAATCACTTGCTGAAATCACTTTTCCTCGCTTCGCTGCCGCTTGGTCCAGCAGATTCCCCTCGGTCTCCACGCCGGGTTTCCTCCTCTTCAATTCATGTCTCCAGGACTTCAGACAGGTGGCGTATTGCCTATTCCCCAAATTCTCTTTCTTTCCTTTTCTAGTTAGGAGTATGCTTGTGTTTTTATTATTTTATATTTAATAAATACTGTTAGTATTTTGAAACTGCTTGACTCCTCACTGACCTGAACCGGTATACATAGGATAAAAGATCCTGCTGCATTGCCCTGCCTCTCGTTAGCCAAGAGAGTGCTCCAGCTAATTTCCCCACCTTGCTTGTTGTTTGGTTGTTTGGGCGCCCCTCCCGGGACCCCCAATTTACAGGGTAACAATTGAGCATGAAATGGTCCTCTTCACAGTATTGAGATAATGTGCTCAGTGCTCTTCTGAGGCCAACAGGCACTCTTGAAGGAACAGCTGCATCATTCACAACATCTTTGCATCATTCACATAAAACATTCTTCTTCTTTCACCCTTTTTTTCACACTCTCTCATACAAACTAACACTTCAGGGATTGCAGTATCTGAATAACAGCAGCCTTTGAGTTTCCTCAGCACTCTTTTTTCTTTTCTTTTTTTTTGTGAAAGAGGACAGGGCAGGTACACAGAGAGAAAGGGACAATCTCCTAGCTCTGCCAGGTTTGCAGGGAGGCTCTACACTGCAGGGCTGTTGTTTCTGTACAGAGAAACTCTCCTCCCTCCTTTCTGCTCATACACACCCATCCCTCACAGCTCCCAGCCTGCCTTGCCGGGGCCTCATGCAACACAAAGGCCAAAGGAGGGTCTCTGAGGGTCTCCGCCCCGCCCTACTGGCTCTTTGCATCCAGGGGTGACACCCTCTCCTTCTCCCCTCCAAATCCCACCACCACTAGCGGGGGGGAAAAAACCCTGGGCCACAGGCTTGTCTTACAGGGAGGCCACACATATTGCAATGGGGGCTGGAACGGGACTGGGCTCCCCCACCCACCCACAGTCCCCCCCCCCGGAACACATACGGCTTTAAACCCTGGACTCGTCTCTGGAAAAAACAAAAATTGCGAGGAGACCTATTTCAAAACAAAGCAGTTTCCATCGGGAATAGACCTAGGGGAAAAAAAGAGAAGCAATCATGTGATGTCATTCCTGGTTCCCATTGGAAAGTGTCTCCCTCCTTCAGCTGGTGATGGAGCGGCAGGCACCCCTCTTCGGTAGAACCCTGTCTCCACGGTTCACCCTCTCTTTCCACGGCAAAGCCGGCTCACGTTCGTGTACAGACGGCCCCTGGGCCAAGTGGGAGGGTCTAAAGCTACAGAAAAGAGAGAGAATGAGAGAGGCCCTTTTCGCACGGCATTTGCCATGCAAAAGGGCCCCTTGAGTGTCGCGTGAATGTGAGGAGCAGTCCACACAATGCACTCACAATCGCGTGACGCTCCAGGGGCTGGCAGGCGCCAACCGCGCACTTTTTCATTTTCAGCTGTTAACCAAAAATGGTGCAAGATCGCGCATCACTCTGGAGTCCTGCGCGCACTTGCTGTGCGTGCGGAGCTGTGGCGCTCGCACTTCCTGCCCCAGCACAGCCTGGGAAATTCCCAGGCTGCACTGCAGAAGAAAGAGGCAGGGCTCTCACACGAGCAGGCAGCAGCTGCGGAGCTGAAGGAACCGGGGCGTGAGAGCCTCTCGCTAGAGGCTGCTCGCGCGATCCCCCTCACACCAGCTCCTCGAAAAGGTGCATTGCAGAAAGGGCCAGAGAGAGAGAGATTGTTCTGTTGTTGTTCTAGAGTTGCTCACTTTCATGACAGGAAAAGAGTGAGAAGGAGGTGGATGAAGAGGTTGGAAGAATGGAAGCCCTGCTGGGCATTCTGACTCCACTGCTCTGAGAGGCGCCTGGAAAGAGAGAAAGTTCCTCCTCCTCTTTCTCCTCCCTCTTTTCTCTGGCTGGCAGGCCCCTGCCTTTTCCTCCAGGCTCTCCATAAACCAGGAAGCAGCTCCAACAGCAGTGGCAGGCAGGAGCCCGCTGTGTGCCAATGGATGTGTATGAGAGAAAAACTGTTGTTGTGTGCCTTCAAGTCCTTATGGCGACCCTAAGGCAAACCTGTCACAGGGTTTTCTGGGGCTGAGAGTATGTGACATGCCCAGGGTCATCCAGTGGGTTTCCATGGCTGAGCAGGGAATCCAACCCTGGTCTCCAGAGACACAGTACAACACTCAAACCACTACAACAGGCTGGGTATCAAGGAGTACATTATAGGTCGGGGGGAGCATAACACAACTTAGCAGATTCAGGCAGGCTGGCAATAGCTAATTTTAAAATATATTATGATGCCCTCCAACTAGGATAACTACTTTGCAACTTCGGACAAGATTGTTACTGCAGTTTAGGCCTACCTGGTGATAGCATTAGATATCACTTTGATATCAATAATTTGGCTTTCTTCCACCATCCCTCTCCACATGTTTGAGAGGCCCCCGGACAAACACAGAACTAGGCTCGGCCATCAAATGCTGCAATATCCCAAAACAAAGACAATACAGGCTGGCCAGAAATAGCCAGATCACCGCTTTGGGAGACCTCTCTGCAAACACCTTCATTATGTATGCACGCTGTTTACAAAGGACTCCCTGCCCTGAGCAGGTAACTTGGCAAGCTAGAAGCTTAAATGCCAAGCACTGAGCATTTGCATACAGTCTACCTCTTTGTCAATTCGGACTTAACTCAATCATGCTAAATTGTGACCTTTCAGAGACATTGTCTCGCACCCAAAACTCATTGTTGTCCCCGAGTAAGGCATAGCCTGCAGTCGCATTTCTCCCTATAAAAACCCCTGATTCTGAGACCTTCCTCGGATCGCTCCCGAGTTCCAACCGCCTTGCTTAGCGAGCTTCCCCTCAGCTGAGACACACCGAACCCCAGCATCGCCCTCTATCTTCTTCCAAGCTTCAGGACAGGTGTTGTAACATCCAATTCAACAATCCCTCTCAAAATCCCTCTATACCACTCCAACTTTTATTTTCCTTAGCTACTTGTGTGGGTGTGTTGCATACACTGTTTGTCTGTATTTAATAAAATTTCAATTATTCTTAAATTTGGTGTGCTCCTTGGCTTGGCCTGACCCCGTAAACATTGAGTTATAAGATCCTGCTAAGTTACCCTGCCTCTTGTAACGCTAAGCAATGCTCTGAGCTAATTTTCCCCACCTATAGTAGACAACATTTTGGAGTCCCTCCCAGGACTCCCAGTAAACAGGGTAACAAGATACTCTAATGCACTGGGTAACATTAAAGACGGGCAGTGATGAAGAGTATAATGAAACCTTAACCTATTCATGAAGAAACACTATAAAACTGCAGAAACTTACTAACCTCTTCTTAAAAAGAAGGGAGAAAATGGAAGCAGTATCTAGCCACAGAAGTATTTAGCCCTACTTGCTCATATTTTACCATCTCAGCTTCAAAGATAAAATAGAGCAGTTCCAATATTGGAAAGAACATGGGTAACATACTGTTAGAGATTTATTTTGTACACGAAGATCAACAAACCAAGAGTATTAAAAACAAATTACAAGATATAAATTATACTATTGGAAGTGACTGAAGTATCAGTCCATCCTTGTTTCCCAGCTCCCAGGAAATTTTTATGGGTCCCAAAGGCTAGGTTTAGTTAGTATTGCATGTTCTAAATTATAATTACCAATAAGGCAAGGAAGATTTTACAGTCCAGATCTCTTTTATAGCACAGATGAAATGCTGGGAGGCCAGAAGTACAATCTGAAATCTCAGAAAGAGCTGAAGCAGTTACTATTACTCCTTTTATAGAGCCAGGCAGCACTAGATTCAATCTCTCTCAGCACCCTGGACATTACAATTCCACAGTGAGTGCTACTACATCTTAGGCCCTTTTTGAACGGCATCTGCCATGCAAAAGAAGGCCTGGAACCTTGCGCGATTGAGAGGAGCGATCTGCATGACGCCCTCACAATTGCGCAAGGCTCCAGGGGCCGGCAGGCAACGATTGTGCACCTTTGCATTTTCGGCTTTAAGCTGAAAATGCTGCACGATAGTGTTTTGCTCCCAGGCCCCATGTGCACTTACCTGGCGTGTGGAACCTTGGGAGCTGGGCCGGTCGTGCTTCCTGTCTCAGTGCAGCCTGGGAAGGACCCAGGCTGCACTGTGAAAGGAAGAGGCGGGGCTCTTGCATGAGCAGGAAGCTTGTTTGGAGCTGAAGACACCTGGATGCGAGGGTCTCTCACAAGGGGCTGCTTGTGTGAGGACCGCACCCCAGCGCTGAGAAGAGGTAGGACGCAGAAAGGGCCACAGACTGGAACAGAAAGTAGTCATATATTAGCACTGTTTTGCTCCACTTGTACATTATCAGCTCTTTATTTGGGGGAGTCTTCCTATTTCTTGCTGTCTGTAAGTCAATCATGCAGAATGCCTGGACTGACAAAGGCATCATTCATTTAATTTAGCTATTAATCCAAGATAACAGGCCAGAAACAGCATTCCACTGACAGTGGCAGCAATATTTTCCTCCCTACCCTCAATCCATCAGCCTTCAGCACTGTCTGAAACTGGTTCCAGAGCACTTCCTAGCTTTCCAAATCCAGTTTTAGAAGTGGATGGGGAGCTGTACCGGAGAGAAGAAACAGCACCCCCCAGTTGTGCTGGATCACACATCTCTACCAACAGAACTCCCCTGTTACATACTCAAGGGACTTGTTCTTGAAGAACTTCAAAAGAAATACCAATTTATTCCCCTCCCCACAATGCTGCAAACCAAAATCTGCAATTTAAGCATAGTACAGAAGCAAAATTCATCACAGATACACTAAATGCATCAGACAAATCTCCACACTACTTCCAGCCAGTAGAAAGGATTGCTACTCTACATATAAGTAAATTCAAATATAAACCTATTCAGTACAACACAAAAAGCAAAGACAGAAAATAATAATAAAAATAAACACAAAAACATAAATACAAGAACATATCATATATTTATGAAATATCTAAATTCTAGTATATGATGCAGCCAAATTATCCACCTCATTCTAAACTAAGCTATCATAACAAGCAAATTATATTAAAAAGTAGTTCCCGCCCCCCGCTATCAACAACCCATCATATTCTATAAAAACACTAGTATAATCTAATATATAAAAGTCAAAGTTTCTGAGTTTGTAAGTTTGTCTGTGTCAGACAGGTGAAGACCTCATATGATTGGCTGTGTGAGGTGAGAAGACCTCATATGATGGGCTGCCAGTGAAGATTCTATGGAATCCTAGGGTTGGCAGTTTAGGGAGGGGCCTTTAGAATTCTCAGCCAGAGAGCTCTTGGGCCTGGCCAGTTGCTATGGAGATGAGACCTAGCAGCAAGGAGGAGGAGGACAGTGTATTCCTTCAGAAACCGAACCTTTGTATGTAAACAACTCTGAATAAGATTGGATTGGGGACTATGGGGGAAAGTTACAGGTACTGGACAAGGCAGTTTGGGGAATTACAGACACAGGATCTCAAATCTGTGTATTTCAACCACATCTAATTCCTAAAGTAAGGTAAGATAATTCCTAAGATATTTGTAACAAGTGATTTCCAAGAGAAAATAAAACCCGGGTAATGCCAGGTAAATACGCTAGTAAATCAAAAAATATCACTACATTTAACTTAATCTTAATTCTATCATTCTAAACTATAAAATAATATAAAATAAAAATAATCATTTTCTGTCGCTGTTTGTCATAGCAGGTATCTTCTTGCCAAATTCCAAGTAAAAACAATTCTGGGGACTTTGTGATCTGGCATTTCAAATTTTTTTGAATTATATTCTGCATCATCTTAGCCTTTATCACAAGTCTGCCACATGAGGTATAAGGCTCCAAAATGATCCAAACACTTCCATCAACTATTATTCATCTCTTTATGCATCTTAGAGAGTCTTTCAGGTATAAGATACCGGCGTAACAGCATTTTACAATAATTTTCTTATAGATCGTAGCAAAGTATATTTTTAATTTCTTTTGTCCACAGTCTTTCCCACCGATTCATAGATATGAATTCAGATATTCCATATCTGAAATTCTTTGACCAGTTAATCATATATTTGTTCACCTGTTTGTCTTCCATCTCCATTTTCAACAAAAAATTGTATAATCTGGCAATCAAATATTCATCATTATGACATAACAAAATTTCAAAATCTGTTTTAGTCTTTTCAAAATCTCTTATTATCTTCCAGAAATCTTAGATAATATTGACTGTATGAAAGCCATTGTATTGTGTAGCCTTCCTCATCGAGTTGTTGTGTTGTTTTCATCTCACAGTCTTTATCTTGCTTCTTTAGTAAATCATAATAAGTTACGGTAACCATGATTGGTCAGCTCTCATTTCTCTAATTTCTGACTTCCTGTGGTGAAATCCAAAGTGTAGTCTTAGGACATAATCTCAATTTATTATTTAGTCCATATTGTAAACAAGGCATGTCTTAAGCCCTTTTTGCACCTTACCTTTTACCGGTGCTGGGCTGCTCGGCTCACACGAGAAGCCTCAGGAGGAATGCTGCCGCTTCCCTGCCGCTTCCCTGCTGCCTGGGCTCTGCAGCAACTTCCTGGTCATGCAAGCAGCCTGCCTCTTCCTTTCGCAGTGCAGCCTGGGAGTTGGAGGCTGCACTGGGGAGAGGATGTGCAACCGGCCCAGCTCCCGATGCACTGCACAGCAGGTAAGTGCACGCAGGGCCTGGAAGCATTGCATGACTGCGCACCATTTTCGGCTTTAAGCTGAAAATGAAAAGGTGCGTGTCCGCTCTGCATCCAGCCCTTGAGCATTGCGTAAATGTGAGTGCGTCATGCAGACCGCTCCTCACATTTACGTGACGCTTAAGGGGCCCTTTCGTTTAAGAAACACTGTGCAAAAAGGGCCTCAGACAATGATTATTAAAGGCCGCATTAACCTTAACTTTTTCGTACTACAAGTACGCATGCCAACCAAATCTCATTTTCTTTTTTCTCTCTCTCCATCTCCCTTCCTCTCCCTCCTTCCTTTTATGTTTTCATTTTCTCCCTCCACATATGAAGTCTGAATCCAATGTGTGATGGGTAGATAGCCATCAATTAGTAATTCATATTTGTAAACAGAATACATTGTCATTTAAAAAAAAATACATGTGAGATCTTCAACAAGCTGTAGCAATGTGGAGTGGCCTGATCAGCTTTCCAGCCATCCATGTCTTTTCCCAAGATACCAAATTCCATTCCACATTCCCATCCTGTTGTTTTCTCTTCCCTATTCTCCACTTTGAAAAGTCAGCCAGCATTCCACAAGTACTAGATATATTCAGTCATCATCAGATCATTTTCTGGAAGGATTATTTGTTGGGAATAGCAACCTTTGCATGCTTTGAATTCACTGCTAGTTAGGTTGCATGATCGCTGTAAGTTTAGGGGCAAAACCCAAAATAACTTCCTGTTTGTTTGTTCACACCCACTCTCTTCCTCTGGCATGTAAGCATCCTTTGTTCTTGGGGTCTTTGTTTCTTCTTTTCTTCTTTTGCCTGCCTTCCTGCAGGAATACTCCAGGGGAGAAGCTCCAGTGAAACCATGTAATTGTTTACCTTTTTCCTACTTTTCTTCAAGAACATGAATCTGTGTAGAATGATTTTGCACAAGTATCTGTAAGTAAACCGCTTTTATATACCTTTAAACAAAACTGACTTTGTGCTTACTTCTCAGGTAGAGTTAAGTGTGTGAGGGGGAGTAAGGTGGGCTGGTAAAATGTTCAAACTTCTATTTGCATACTAATTGCTCTGCTATGTAGAGAGATCTACCAAATCTCTCTCATTTTCCAATAGGATTCTCTGACTAGAAGAATCTTTGTATTTCTCCAAATGTTAGGTTTACCTAAGCTTGCCAAAACCTCCCAAGATGCAGCATTTGGAGCACTGAGTTCACTGTATGTGATATTAAACAAATGTGAGGTTTATATCTCAGCCTTCTTCCTGTTTCTTTCCAACTACTTCTGGGCTATGAGCCAACAATAAACACATATTTCAGTATGAGATGAAATGAATGAGCAGACCTACAGTGCTATCGAGAGAAGTAGACAGCATTTCCTGACTTGGAACCAAGGGCCAGTCTTTGTTTTGTTGAATATCACTGAATGGGGATTCAGTAAACGGAATTCAACTAGGTCCAAGAAATGCATTATATCTCAGATAACATACTGAACCTCTTGGCTGCAGACCAGAAAAGATCTGCACAGGCAAAAGCCAGAGGCCATCCTCTTTTCCTCCTTCAGAAATTGCTTCTCTTCATGCCAGGCCGCACGAGTTTGGAGGAGTAAGAGGCAGAATGCAACTTGAGAAAGAATGGGGAAGTGCTTCACATAATAGGCAAACACTCCCAAGTGAAAGAAGTATGAACAGAAAACAGACTTTTTCCATAAGGATGACTCTTAGAGCTTCCATTTTTTTAAAAAAATGTGCAGCTATTTTGTCTTCTCTGCTTAAGAGATTTTCTGTGGTAAGAAAATGCAGAAGACATGACGAGAAAACATGGGGGGGGGGATTACAAAGAGAAGATGATAAGAACTAGAAACCCCAATTCTCAAATTCTGACAAAGGAGTGCAAAAATACAATAAAAGTCTTTCTGCAAACCTGGCACTCACAATGGCTCCACATATCACTCAATGGTTAAGTCAGGTGACAGTGCATGCAGCTTTCCTACTAAAGCCCCAGTACCCTTTAAAAAAAAATTAAATTATTTTCCTGATAGTTTTAAATACCTTTGTGATTTGCCACTGAATTCCAACCAATGTGAAGAGGAGATCCCTGGAGAGAAATTGAGCTACTAAAACTGTACGCTCTTGAGCTATACGTTGCTGACAAAACATTTACTTTTAAACACCTAATGTAAGAAAAATTAGTTTCCAACTTCAGTAGGTAGGCTTAATATGAAAGGTGCTCTCATTCCAGAAGGGGCTGGTCTTCCTGGATTATGAGGCTATGACATTTGTAGGAAATAGACCCAAACACTTCTTCTGGTTAGTTAGAGTTTGGGAGAGAGAGGGCAGACACACTAACAAGTCACTGTTGTTCAATTTCCTAGGGGCTGCTTGTTGTTATTGTGTGCCTTCACACTGCCTCCAACTTATGACAACCCCAAGGCAAACCTATCACAGGGTTTTCTGGGCTGAGACTGTGTGACACGCCCAAGGTCAGCCAGTAGGCTTTTGTAGGCAAGCAGAGAATCAGACTCTAGTTTCCAGTTTCATAGTCCAACGCTCAACCACCACACTATGGTGGCTCTCTCCTAGGGTCTTCTCTGTACCCATATGAGGCCATATGATGTTAGAGAAATACAGATTAAGGAAGCACACTGAGATTTCAATTTCAACAGATCCTTGCCCAAATATTAAAGTTATTTCTGTAGTTAGTAATACAAAAATATTTTTGTCCTTAAAGGCAGTGGGGGGATGCCAGGCCTGTTGAGACTGAAATAACAGGCCCAGAAACAGGGAGTTCTGGCCTGAACCTCTGGCAAAATCTAAGACTGAAGTATCAAAGGCTCTTGCCACATGTTATTTCCTTTAATATTTATATCAGGATAAAGAATGTACATGGTTCTGGTTTCTGGTGTGGACAATGGAGGATGCGATTTAGCATTAATCAGCAAAGATGGATGTGATCATATTCCCTGAAGCTTCATACTTGACAGGACGGGATCCTCCTGCCAAGGAAGGGTTTCCCTGACACACAGGGAACCTGAAGATCTTCATCTCAGCCGTGATCAGGGACTTGCAAACATCCACTCAGTAATGGAGCAATACTACACATTAGCTCTTTCCTCATCACAGCAGCTTTGCCACCATGTTCCTTCCTCCCTCCAGCCTTTCTCTGTGAGAGAGAGTGATGACCTTAAATTTACCAGCTGTAATCTTGGGCATCACTAGTAACAGGATATTCTCTATACGTCACTTTGTTTTGTGCCATAGATTCTCAATAATTAGACTTACAGAGGCTGTTTACTTCCAAGTTTCAGAGATGGGAGGGAAATAAAAAGCCCCTCTGACAAAAATTCTAGCTCTGAAAAAGAGGGCATGACCATGAACGTATGATAACTCTATATTAATGCATGCCATAGAAGAGGAACACAAATGAGAATGTAAAGGATTTATTGTGATTAAACTAAATAGACAAGCAAAATAACAGCAACCAACAATTATGCGACACTCCAACCATTTAAACCTTGTTTAGAATTAGCCAGAAATAGCTCTTAAAATCCAATTTAGGGCATTAGGACTCAGGAGATACGAGATGGAAACGAAGCAGAGGTTCAGTCTCTCCATGAGGCCCTCAGAGACAGCATCTCCTACATAACCCAAGCTGATTCTGGGACTGAGGGAAAAGCTCTCACAATATTATCATCAGTTGTGGCACCTCTTTGTTTGTTAATGCTAACAAAGTTAAGCCCCAAGCTAAGCCAATGCTAAGCAGTTTGCCAAAAAATTGCTAAACACAGGAAACATAACATTTTCCAAGTAGGCAAGTTTCTCCCTTTTTTCCTGTTCACCAAAGCAATACCTGTAGTGTGGATTTCAATATTTTTATTTGGTAACCATCCCCCTATCTAAAGTGGCACTTATTTCCAAATCAGTTGTAAATGACTATAGACTCTGTTTAATTTGAAATAAATCTTGATCCCTTTTCCTTTTTTTAGTCTTTTCTGATGATCCTGTATCCTGCACAGAAACATCAACAGAAGGGCACCTATGATAAGAAAACCTCAAACATATATGAAATATTAAGAGCCAAACTATGTGTGACATGGGAGAATGGTAACCTGAACTCTTAAAAAAGCATATACGCATTTAGGGAAATGTCTAACTGGACTGAGGCACTGGCACTAAAGCTTCCCCCGATGCCATTTTACAAAGTAATCCCCCTGCCAATGTTCCTATTGGATTCATTATGAGGAAAGAGAGGCATAATACAGATAGAGGAGAGAAACGGGCATCTTGCACCTTTCCAGCTTAATTAATACCAGCAGCGGTGACAATTTTGATCAGGAGAATATTTTAAGAGCATAAACCATGGGTAGATTCCAACACTAATTTTTGCATCTCATGTAGTTTGGTCCCAAGCAGTTCAAAATACAAGTAGGATGCATATGCGTTACCACTGTCTTAAAATATATGTGAGTATGTTCTACTCACCATTAATGTGCATTTTAAGAGAAACAAACACACACACATTGACCATAGATCTTAACGGAAGGAAACACATATTTATTGTGAATGGGTATGTTCAACTGAATACAAAAGGAATGTGCTTTTGGATGTGCCCTGGCATCTAAAAGATATACTTCAGAGGGAGCTTTCATTCAGAACTTTATGGACTAGAATCTCCAAACGAGACTGGTTCTCAACCCTCTTCCATTAGTTCATTTCATGTTTACATTTCTAAACTCTTACCTGTTTCTTTCACATAATAAAAAAGCTGAGAGATGCTAAAGTAAAGGAAAACTATATAAAATCCGTGCTGCTATGAAGAAGGCACACTACATATTTGTATCTCAGAAACTAATATATGAAGATGCTCTGTAATCGGCAATGGTTGGAAGTGATTGACACTATCAAAATAAATTTTCTCCCAAATTCATTTTTTCCCCTATGTTTTTAACACATCTTTGGATACTAAAGGCACAGGTGTCCCTTCACTAATACCTTCAGTTATTAGTAATTATTTCAAGATAAAGATTGCAGTGTTTCTTGATAAATAATAATTCAATAAACCTAAGAAAGGCTAAAGAAAAAAGGCCAAAAATGTTGCCAAAGAAAGAACTGACTGCCATGCTTTCCACTGGTCTATCAAGGAAAGATAGGAATGAAGTGTCTCTGCTTCCATCAAAACAGGTTTAAAAAAGAAAGCAGTCTCCTCTCACTGTCCTTTTCTCTCTCTCTCACACAAAAAGAAGTTAAAGTGGAGGCTACAACTGGAAAAAAAGACCTCCAAATATGCAAGATTTTTCTGGCATTCCACTGGATCCTTCCAGAAGCTGGAATTGAGGATATAGCAATTTTTCAATCTACTATGGGGAGGATAGTGTTGAAAAAAGGCTTATAGATGTGAGTTACAGGACTTAAAGAAATGGACTCATGAGGCTTTCTGGGAAAGCCATAGGTTTTACGATTTAAAGAGATTTCCAGCAAGGGATTTCAGCCAGAGCCAGGTCACTAAAGTGGGTGGATGAAGACTGTGGGAACACAATGAGGGCATGGAGAATACTGGAGCTGAAATAATCGGCCAGCAGATTTTTAAAATATATATCAGTGTAATAAAACTGCACAGTAAAGGCACAGATTTTAAAAAATGAAACAATAATTTTTGTTTCAGAAGCACTTTTTTCCATGGGCAAGCTGAACGGATTAGGCTGCTGACTAAAACATAAAATTATTCTATTAAGATTTCTTTCTCTGGATGGTATTTCAAATCTACATCTTTATTTCAATGCACAGTTGGAAATACACAAGCTAGTATATGGGGTTAGGAATATGAAATCTTGTCTCTGAAACCCTATCCTGGCCCAATTCTGTATTTTAAATGTTTATTAATTAAATATTTGAGTGCATCTTTTTTTTCCAAGCTCCTGGCATGGTACATCCTCTCAACTTCTCTCCCACTCCCCAGTCTGTGACACACAATGTGGTTTGGGCAGATAATAATTTAGAGGATTCCATGTTGGTATTCAACTATTTGGCCTTCTACATTTAAAGACTTTTCTGATACTCTATGGAAACCCTGCTTTGGTCCTTCCTCTTTGTCTATTACCTCAAGATGGAATTCAGAGCAACAGATTATGGCAGGAATCTGATGAACTCTCATTATTCTGCTTTCCTTCATTCATATATGACTGACTAGGAATGGGGGGAGGGGAAGGAGAGTGGATACCACTGGTGATTATCTGAGTAGTCAAACACATTGGGCTAGGGAGGAAAGAAAGATTTGAAATGAAAAGTGACTAAGCACTTCTTAGACTGCTCCAAATGCAAATTGTGTGAGCTCTCAAAATTGTTGCCAACGCTGAAGTTTTCAAACAGTGGGAGTAGATTCCTTCAAAATGAAGTACCTGAGACAAGAGTTGGTGCTCCAATTAGGAAGAAATTGCTTTTCCCTATAGGTTTTTCTCCCAAGGAAACTCTGCATCATAACTCAAAACAAGCAACCTCTGCTACTAAGAGTAAGTGTTGGTACAGTGGTGTAGAAAACAGAACACATCCCCTAACTTGCTCACTCATACATCCAGCTTCTCTGCTGTCTCCCCTGTCCTGAATTTTAGAAGCAAAGCTCCTAGAGGTCAGGACCTCTCTTCTAGCTATTGCCCTGTGAAGAACTACACACATGTGCAGCATAACCAAGTCCTGTTGGAAGCCCCAGTTTGATTATCTTGATTTTTGTTAGCAGGTTTCTGAAGTTTTCTCTACTACCATGAAGGCTACCAATTTCCTTGCCTCTTAAATCAGATTCTCCAGACTCTGTGGGATGCAGCTTATTAGGGTAGAGTAACACACATTCTTGGACATATCTAGGGAAGAAGAGAAAGACAGACACATGCTTATGTACACACCAGCTAAGTAGGTATCGTGAAGCGGGCAGACCACCTTGTCTGAGAGATGTAGAAGAGGCTGGAATCAAAATGGTGCCACCACTTACCCGGATGCGCCTCATAGTAGTCACAATCTCTACTCTGTTGTTTGGTCTGGGTACGTCTAAGCTGCCGATATACTGGAAGAAAAAGGAAAAGAGATCAGGGCAGAATACCCTATTACCAACAACATCCTGAAATAAATTATTTAGTCAAAGATCATTTTGAAAACCAACATTCCAAGGAAACCAACATTTCACCCCATTTTTTCCTCCTCTGTCTACCTATGGCATACATACTCCTGACTACCAATTCATGCCCCTGAATAAGTGGACTCTACCTTCTGAAAAACTCTTATTTTGTAAAACTACAGAAACTGGGGAGTGGAAGGAAATCTTCATTTGGCTAACCACTATCCATCCAGGTATGTTTGTGGCCCTTTCCGCATCCTACCTTTTCTCGGCGCTGGGGTGCAGTGATCATGCGAGCAGCCTCTTGAGAGAGGCTCTCGCTTCCCTGCTTCTTCAGCTCCACACGAGGTTCCTCCTTGCGCGAGAGCCCCACCTCTTCCTTTCGCAGTGCAGCCTGGAACCTTCCCAGGCTGCACTGAGACAGGAAGCGCAACCGGCCCGGCTCCCGAGGCTCCGCATGCCAGATAAGTGTGCATGGGGTCCGGGAGCAATGCGCAATTGTGCAGCATTTTCGGCTGAAAGATGAAAATACAAAGATGCACAATCATTGCCTGTCGGCCCCTGGAGCCTTGCGCGATTACGAGGGCATCATGCAGATCGCTCTGCGCAATCGCACAAGGCTCCAGGCCCTCTTTCGCATGGCAGATGCTGTGCGAAAAGGGTCTGTGTCTATGATAGTAACACTATTCAAAGGGCCCTGTTCTTGAATAGCCATTTAAAAATCAAGATGCAGGCTTCTCTACATTTCTTGAAAGTTGTCAGTGGAACAAATACAAGTATTCTCATTGTGGAACCCTCTCTAAAGATAAAGGGTGGCCAATGAGGACATTCAGGAGGACCATCAACTGAGGGAAAGAAACAGGAAAGGCTGCCAGTAGGTCACAGCCCAGCCTAGAATGTCTTCTCTATAAGCATCCATGAAGTAAGAGACAGGCTGAGGAAGAATCTTAAGTCTCTCATGGTAGTCAAAGAACAGAATTCCTGCTCCACCTTATGCAAGCCTGACCCTAAAGAGGCAAGATGTGTTAGAAACAGAAACAGGTCTTGAGCTCAGAGAGAAAACAGCCTAGATATGGCCTAGATATTTTTATTACTGCTTTTTGCTCTGTGCCTTACAACAGGCCTATGGATAGAAAGGCTAAAATACACACACACATCCTTAAAGAGTAAAAACAAGAAAAAGTAAAAAAAAAGTTTAAAAAAATCTGCCTGGGAGGATTTGAGAGATTAAAACAGATAAACCATCAGGAATCCATGTCAGATTTTCCCTGCTTGGGCTATTCCTTTGAGGGAAACAACCATTTTGTAAAATTGCTATTCAAAAAGCTGATCAAAAGCTTACCAGCAGGATTCTTCTTATAGAACAAATCAGAAAGCAAAATTCTCCCATCTATACCTAGTAGTTTTTACTGGCTTGAGTAATGTTTAAACACATATGTCAATGTTTTCTGGTATGCATGTTCAAATGCATGGATTTGAAATACATAATAAATGAGTTTTGGGTTTTCTTTACAAATTCAGTACTTGTAGTGAGTTTACTGTTTTATATTATGTAAAATACAACCAATGATCAGATTAAAAGTGTGCTGGTCAGGGGAAGGGGAAGATAAAAAAGAGGAAGAACAGGCAGAAAGGAATCAGGACAGAGTTATATCAGGAACAACAAATACACAGTTCCTTTACTATCAATAAGCGATTTTAGCATACAGAACAAGATGGCACGGAGAAATGTAGCAGTTAGACCTAAGCACATGGCTTGCATGACTAATATTTCAATAGACTAGACACATTTTAGTTGCTTGGTCCTTGGTCTATACTAAATGATTTTTGCTATATTTTTTATTCGTTCAGTTTGTAATGTGTATGCCACCAAGACTTCACAGTATTAGAGAGTATCCCAAGAAAGCAATCCCATTTGAAGTTTTGGATCAGATCTGATTTTAAAGGTGACCTTGGCCCATGATAAAGAGAACACAGGACACTGTTTGGGATTCTGTTTCCCAAAACTCAGTGGAGCCTGCAAGTGCAATATTTGGTCTTATTCCTACACTCCACAAGAGTACAACACCAATACCTCTGAATGGCAATTACCTAAAAAGGAGCAAATCTTCCCATATCAACCTGTCTGCTCATCTGAGCTGACTTTAGCAAACTTTTCTAGCAGGACAGGAGCTACATAAGCCTCAGAAACCCCCCAGCCAGCATGATGGGTTGGAGTCCCAAAAGTAACATTCTCAGAATCTGCATCAGAAGCCTTTCTTCAGCATCCAGAGTTATGTACCTCCTTGTAACTGTAGAAAGAGCCTTTTTCTGTAGTGGCATATCAGTTGCATATCAGTTCCCTCCCCAGATGATGATAGTGATGGTGGTGGTGGTGGTGATAATTTTGTATTTGTTACCCGCCTCTCCCCAAGGCTCAAGGTGGAATACAATACAGGTACAATTAAAAACAAATTATAACCAAAACACATTAAAATACAAAACCATTTAAAATAGAAATATCTCATCATTAAAATGATTATAATTAAAAATACAACTAAAAGTACAAATACAATTAAAAGTACTATTAAAAATATAATTAAAAACAGACTGTGCCTGGTCCTGTCTTCACCACCATTCAGGTACCAGACTAAATCCTTTGTACTTACACATGCTTTTAACAACAGTGACTCCTGACTTACCAATAATTGGCTTATTACAGTGCTTATATGTCTCTTTTTCTGCTTTTGCTAGTGTAATTTATACAGCTGTACCTCAGTTAATAAAATAGATTTGTTCCAGGATGTTACTTTCATAACGGAAAATTTGGTACCAGGAAGTTCTTGCACCACAAAAAAGAAGCAACTGAATATGTTTCAGGAATCTGTTTATTCAAAACTAATAATATACATGTGATGTGAAACAGCCAGGTCAGATAAGCCTTGCAAAAGGAAACTAAAACATTTGGAATCTTCTAGAGACCACCTCAATACTTCTTCCAAAATGCAATGATGTCTGCCTTGTCTTTTCTCTTTTATCACATAGCATCTCAGTATAGACAGGGCCTAAAAACCCTAAAGGCACCAGATCCCAGTTTGTTGGAGGCTAAGCAGGGTCAGCCTGGTAAGTACTTTGATGGGAGACCGCCAACAAATGCCAGTTGCTATAGGCTATATTTCAGAGGAAGGAACTACTAAACCACCTCTGAGCTTTCCTTGCCTAAGAAAACTCAATGTAAAATTCATGGGTTCGCCATGAGTCAGCAGGTGACTTGAAGGCACATAGGCCATTTCCGCACTAGCCTGTTATAGCACTATTATTCCGTTTTCAACATCCTATGGAATCCTGGGGTTTGCTGTATAGGGAGGGGCCTCAAGGCATCAAGGCCCCTCCCTAAACAGCAAACCCCACGATTCCATAGGATGTTGAAAGCGGCATAATAGCGCTATAACAGGCTAGTGCGGAAATGGCCATACCCATATATCTCAGTGCAGCAATGTATATGAGCACAGTTCTTCAAGGCTTCTTTTGAAGGACTTGGGGTGAGTCCCTGAAAACCTGAACAAAAAGCGTTTTCCTATATTCTACTGAATTGAGAAGGAACTCTGAGAATTATCTGCTGCTGCCTCCCCTTTTAGGGCCCTATCATACTACATTGTTATAACACTATTATTCCACTTTAACTCATGGTATGGAATCCTGGGATTTACTGTTTAGGGAGGAGCATTTATAATTCTCAACCAGAGAGCTCTTAGGCCTCACAAAACTACAGACCCTAGGATTCCACAGAATGTTGCTATGGCAGTTAAAGTGGAATAATAGGACTATAACAGTGTAGTGTGATATAGGGCAGTTAGTCTTACTCTCTCCACTACCAGTTTATCTATTTTATGATTTAAGTAGGTTAGTTCCAGTAAACCTTTTGAAAGCAACCTAAAGTGTTAAGTCTTCTGTCTGGTCAGTAGCCACAATTTGGAAAAAAAAAAAAGGAATTATATAAATGTGAGGGAAGAGAATAACATTCCACTTACGTAATATGTACACAGTTAAGCTTCCAAATGGAGAGGATCTTTAAAATCAGCAAGCTTATGTTTACATTCTGCTTTTATTGCACCTCTCTCCCTTAAGGTGGCTTTCACTTAATCATCTACATATCTCCTTTAACGGCCTGCACATCTCCCTGTAGGAAATTGGCATCAAACAAAGAAAATATTCTGTCTTCCCAAACCTCACAATCTCACAGAAATTATATTCCTGTTAACCAACAGGGGACCCATTAGTGGTGATTTAGGCCCTTTCCGCACCTTACCTTTTTCCGGCACTGGGGTGCGGGGATTGTGCAGGCAGCCTCCAGCGAGAGGCTCTCGCATCCCTGCTGCTTCAGCTCTGCATGAGGTGCCTGCTCGCACGAGAGCCCTGCCTCTTCCTTCCTCAGTACACCCTGGGAGTTTCCAAAGCTGTGCTGGGGCAGGAAGCGCGACCGACGCAGCTCCAGAGGCTCCGCATGCCAGGTAAGTGTGCGCGGGGCCTGGGAGCAATGCACAATTGCACACCATTTTTGGCTTCCAGCCAAAAATAAAAAGGTGTGCGATTGGCACCTGCCAGCCCCTGGAGCGTCACACGATTGTGAGTGCATCGTGCAGATCGCTCCTCACAATCACGTGATGCTCTAGGCACCCTTTCGCATGGCAAATGCCGTGCGGAAAGGGCCTTAGATTAGGGAAACAGCATGGAAAAGGAATGGTTTTAAAAAGCCTCCCTGCAGTGATGACACAACATATCTTGCATCTGACATGAGAAAACATGCCTCACTATGCCATCACCAGCACCTGCTGATGTCTTGTTCTGCTATCCAGACAGCCAACAAGGCCCAAATGTCTAGGTCTGAGGGGCTCCATCCACTAAATGAAATCCACTAAATGACTTTGAATGTATTTTTGTGGTTGGCAGCTAACATTCAAGATGACCATTTATTTGCTTGTTTAAATTGTTTTCTGGTTTTCTGTCAAAATTTGGTAGCATTATTTATTACCTATATTTTGGCAGCACATCAGTAGTAGCAATGCAGCAAAACTGAGCCCCAGACCAACCAAAGCTGTCTTCTTCTAGGGTATATGACACACTCTTCTCTGCCTTTCACGTTCATGGAATTTTCAATACAGAGCTATCAAAGATGAAGTCAGCCTTTTGGACATCACAAACATAGTACCACACACTTTCAAACATATTTTCAGACTCAATGAAGTGTCTGCCATTAAAACACACACACACACACACACACACACTCTGGAAGTGGAGATATGCTTGTCAATTAGTAGTTTGGGAGCACTAATGTTTTCCTCTAGTCTGACATTGGAACATTATGTGCCTTCTGGATGCCTGTTGACTTAACAGCAATCCTATAAATTTCATAGGGCTTTGGTTAGGCAAGGAAGACTCAGGGGTGGTTTTGCCAGTTCCCTCCTTAACATAATTATCCGGCTTTCTTGCGAAGCCATCAGTCAAATTATGCCAACAGACCAGACTTTGTAACACCTGCACATTATTATTTTCTGGTTACAAAGTACATTAAATGCGGAATAAATGGGACAGAATTTGGCCAATCCATAATTGATTGGAAAACCATGTTCAAAGAGTCACAGCTGAGCTTTAAACAGGAGGGAAGGGTCAAATGGGGTGCCACAGGGTTCTGTCTTGGGAAAAACACTCTTCAAAACTTATTTATTTCCTTATTGAATTTATATCCCACCTTTCTCCCAAGATGGAATTCAAGCCAGTTGATTCAAGGCATCAATATTTTCACTGATGACTCAGATGATGGATTAGAGGGAATTCTTATCAAATTTACAGACAGTACAAAACAGAGAGGGTTAGCTAACACATTAGAAGATAGGAACAGAATTCAAAAGGAACATGATAAAAATTGGACTGGAATTAATAGAATGACAGATGCAAAATTCTACATTTAAGGCACAAAAAATAAATGAACACTTATAGAATGGCGGATAAATGGCTTTATCAACAGTATCTTGGTAAAGGGCCTTGATTATTGTAGATCATAAGCTGAACATGCGATGTGATGCTTGCAGCAAAGGCAGCAAATAATATTTTAGCTTGCATTAACAGAACCATAGTTTCCAAGACAACAGAAGTAATCCTCCCAATATGTTCTGCACTAGTCTAGCTTCATCTGGAGTACTGCATTCAATTCTGGACACCTCATTTTAGGAAAGATGTAGACAAGTTTGAGCAAGTTCAGAGAAGGGCAACAAGGATGAGAACAAAGCATATGGGGAAAGGGCTGTCACAGAGAGGGGGGTGCAGGGTTTTTCTCTGCTGCCCCAGAGTCTAGATCTAACAGTTTTAAGTTACAGGAGGGTAGATATCTATTGAACATTAGAAGGAACTTCTTGACAATAAGAGCAGTTTGACAATGGAAACAAATAGATTGTTGGTAGGGTCCCTTTCTCTGGTTGTCTTCAAAAAGAGGCTGGACAGCTACCCACTAGGGGTGCTCTATAGCTGGATTTTCTGCATTGTGCAGGGAGACTGGACTTGACGACCTGTGGGACCCCTTCCAACTCTATGAAGATACGATTCTGAGCATATGCAGTATTCTTCATATCAGTTTTGCTTACAGTTTTGGTAGGAAAGTAGTCAATTGCAGTCAATGTGCTCAGGCTGTTGATGAAGACAGCCTGCCATTTCAGAATGCAATGTAATCTTCAGTGCTATTTTCCATAAAAAGCAAGAAAGTTGCGAAGCTTCATCAGAAAGGACCCGCTGCTTAGTGACAAAAATAGTCCAGTTGGACTATAGTCCACAGTGTAAAGATTTCCTCTTTGTACCATGTACTGATGAATCTTGACTGCACTTGCATGCAAATTTGGCTTTGTGTTCCCATTCATTTCATAGTGCACTATTTTATGATAGCTCTTTTCAGTGTTTGTGTGTGTTGGAAGATGCTGCAGACAGCCATCACCTTGAGATAGATTAGTTCCTAGTGAGAAACATTCTCTTTTTGTCCAATCACACCCTTAAATTTCCTTCTACTGATTGTTCCAACTTCGTGTCAGGAGCAGTTACCTGAGTAATCCTCAGTTGTTTCGCAACAAAATGGTCTGCTTCAAATTTGTTGTAAATAGCTGATCAGACAGTTGTCACATTTTCTCAACATATTCATAGCATATGATTCATACCATAGCATATGATATTAATACCAGATAATGATGTCACATTAACGGAAAACTGAAGTATTTTTAAGTAGTCTGAAAATGACCTTCCCATTTATCTTCTGTATCTGAAGCAGTGAGGATCTTCTTAAATCTAACACAAAAGAAACAAACTGATCCTATTAAGCACATGTTTCTGGTTAGGGTTTTTCGCCCCCAAAAAGCCTCTGAAAGTATTGAATGCCATGTTTTAGTTCAGTGACGATGAAAGGACTGCATCAAACTGTGCCGTCATTGTACAAAACTGTTTTCCTTGAATAGCGTCTCAAGTGTTTGAATGCATGCACCCAAATATTTACTATTCTGCTGACATCCATACATTGCATTGCTTCAGCACGGATTAAGGTTCCACAGTGAGACATCAGCCTAAATCCTATTTCTAATCTTAGCCAGAGAAGACTCATTGAATCAATGGGATTTACCTGTGTGATGAATCAATAATTGCGTCAGTGGAGTTACTCTAGATGGGACTAACTGGCAAAATTGAGATGGCCATATCAATTGTTCATAACTTTGCATGCAGATGGTCCAAAGTCCAGCTCCTATCACCTCACAGTACGGCTGGGAAAGACCTGAAAAATGTGGAGAACCACTGCCAATCGGTGTTGACAATACTGAGGCAGATGGATCAACAATCTAACTCAGTATAATGCACTTTCTTATAGTCCCAAATGCTTACATTGTGGAAACTGGGTAATTCATATACTAGGGCCTCCTTTTAAAATCTTCTCACTTTTGGATTATTTAACAAGTTTTATTCATATTTTTAAGCCCACTCTTCTCTCACCACACTCCCCTCACTCAGTAGTATAAGCAAAGAGGTCTTTCAAACATTTTATGATCAACAGATAGTTATCAATCAATTAGAGATTGCCCATGCCTAGAATGATGGGTTGGACCTGCACTACCTTCAAGTGAAAATGAGGTTGTTTTGAATCCAAGGAATAAGTGTTTTACTACAGCATTTTTCAAGCTTGCTAACAAGAGAAAGATATTTAAAGTTCTTTCAAGGCTTTAAGTTGTACTAGTAAGTGCTATTTAACAACTGAAATCTCATTTTTTAAAATTATAATTTGCTCTATTAAGAACAATAACAAATAGATTTGTATCTGGCAGCAGTCTCAGATCTGTGAATGCTACAAGAAGACAGAAGTGTCCTCTATTCCTTCAGACTTTAGGGTTAGGATAACCACTAACTTTTCACAACTCGACAAAGATTTTCTATAAACTGGACTTCACAAAAGAAATCACAGCCTTTTCCAGATGAGTAGGTAATTATTTATTATTTGAAATCATGGTTATGTTCTAACAACTCTAAAAACACTCCGTTCTTCCAGACTGGTTTACTTGAGCCATTTCTTCCACTTGGAAGATCTGTATCACCAGTGAACTGACCCCAAAAAACTCAGCCATTGTATGCCAAAACACACACATCTCAATTTCTTGCGTTTTCCAGAGCTTATTGCAAAATGTTTGGTTATTCAGTTGCATTTGTTCTCTGCTGAACTATCACATAGACAAATCTGACTGGTTATGAGTTTCTGTATGATCTATGATCTTCTGGTGGATGGGATCATATCTGTGATTAATCCATAAAGGATATAGCAGATGCTGCCAGAGAACACAGCAATGGCAGGGGTATTTTTTCCTCCAAAGATGAATGTCTGGCCCATGCTTTTGCCCACCAGGTAAAACTTTCTCATTTTTGTAGCACCTGATGTACCATTCCTGATTTAGACATATACAATTTAATTCCATGGTATATACAGAAAGAAAATTTTAACTGAAGTGCCTAGAATCAATTTTGAGGAATTTCCATATACAGTTCTCCCCCACACTTGTGGATTTGACTCCTGTGGGTTTGATTATTCACAGTGCCTGCTTGCCTTCCCTCTCTGTGCTCTCCTGCTCATGGCTGCTCCCCATGATCTCCTGCAGTCACTGCCTGCATGATGGTGTGTGTGGGGGACGAAGAGAGAGTGAAGAGGGAGAAGATCTCCCCCCACGGTCTTCTGTGCTGCTGCCCACGTGATGAGGAGAGTGGGGGTGCTAAGAGAATGAAGCAGGGAAGATCTTTCCCTGCCTGCCCTGTACTGCTGCCCGCGTGATCGCACAGGGAGGGACAGCAAAAGAGTGAAAAGGGGAAGATCTTTCCCCGCTGGCACTCTCCTGTGCAATCACGCAGGTGTGAGGGAAGAGTTGGAAAGAGAGGGAAGATTTCCCCTTCATGCTCTCCTGCCGTCTCTGCCCACACAATCACGTGGGTGGGGGGCAAGAGAGTAAAGGGGAGGAAGGATCTTTCCCCTTACTCTCCTGTGCAGATGCCCGCAGTTATTCACAGAGTTTTGAGTTTCGCAGGGGTTCTATGTCTCTAGCCCCTGTGAATGTGAAGGGCCTACTGTATAGCAAAGGTTCCCAAACCTTCTCAGTTCACATGCCCTTAGTGTCTCAGTAATTTTTTCACTGCTCCTCTAGGGCAAAAGAAATACCTAATAGTTTCATTTATTAAGCAGTTAGCACCAAAGATTTTCCTTCTAGGTACATTCTGTTGTATCTAGGCCCTAGTTTCCGGTTCTGTGCAAACCAGAAACCTTTCTAGTTCTGCTCTTGAAAAATGCAGTACATGAGACATAGAGAAGCATACCTTATTCTCAGCTGTCATTACCACAGGTCTAGAATGTACCACCTGCTGCAATAATCAAAACGAGACTTTCCCCATGATCTCCAGCACTTTCAATATAATTCAAAGAATTTGTGTGGATAGAAGGGTTGCCAAAATTTTTCTAAAATGACAAGTATACTTTCAAAACATGTTGGAAAATCATATGGCCAACAGCAGCTCTTTTCTGAAGGAGATCTGAGAGGTTTACAGACAGTAAATGAAAAATAACACCTGAGCATAGGGCAGACATTGTATAGTAGAGGTAATCATGAGACTCAGATGGTCCTACCCACTGCAAACATCTCAATCAGAATCTGGTGGGACTTATGCTGAAGAATCTTCTCTCTGGCTGAGCCTTGGTGAGTACTGCTCTCAACAATTATCAAGTTTATATCCTTTCCCATCCCCTTACTTCCCTGTACAGTTGGCTTTTCCTTCACACACATCTTACTTACTATTTCCACATGGAGTCCTTGGTGTGCACCAGCAATAACATGTCACTAGGCCAAGTTGCATCAGCGGTGACTGTGAGGATGAAAGTGGACTCCTTTTCTACCTGTGGATGTGAAGCAAGATGGGCGAAGCTTGGGACTTGCTGCTGGGGTCCTGCTGATGCCATCAACGCCACACCTTCTTCACTCAGAGGTAGTTCCGTGTGAGAGGAGCAGCCACGGAACTACCGCTGGAGGAGGAGGCGGTGGCAGCCCATACCTCACATGTTTCTTGCTAAGGGTCAAGTTGCTGCCCTACTCCTCATCTTCCTTGCTGCTGCTTCCTCCAGTACACACCTCTTCTTCTCTTCTGCTTTCTCCACCCAATGAAGCTGAACCAGGTGAAAACAGCAAGAAGCCAGATTAAAATGTCCTGCAGTGCCCCAGTGAATTAACTGCAGTGAACTGGGGCACAGAGGCATAAAGTCTCGGAACCGCTGATACATAGTATGAACAATTTAACTAAGGGTTAGAATCAGATTTTGACCCAGGATAGTTTAAAAACACAAGATGTTAAACCAGTTAAACTTTCCTGATGGTAAGAGCCATTTGACAGTGGAATATGCTGCCTCAGCATATGGTGGGATCACGTTCTTTGGAAGTTTTTAAATGGGGCTAGATGACCATTTTCTTTGAGTGTGTGTTCCTGCATGGGAGGGGGTTAGATTTGATGGCCATTGTGGTATCTTCCAATTCTATGATTCTATGATTTAGTAACTCGTGTAAAATACATATATGTGTGTGTGAGTGTGCGTACGTGTATATGTATGTGTACACACACACACACACACACTTTTTTTTTCACTTCTAAATCTGCAGGCAAAGAAGAAAGCATCAAGAGACGCTGAAATCATTCTCCTAAGAAAAGAAAAACAGCATAAGAAATAAGAGATGGCTAATATTCTCTACCAGCCTCAGCAGCTGAAGCCACATCTATTTCCTTGAAAAGATTTAAATATAACTCTTCTGGGATCACAACTCAGCTGTTCTGTTATTTAAGCATTATGTGGCCTTACATTTATAGCCTGTTAAAAACATATGTTACCCTGATTTCTGGGGGTCCCGTGAGGGACACCTAAATGCTCTCCAAATTATGCAAGTTGGGGAAATTAGTCAAAGAGCACAAGTTAGCAATACGAGAGACAGGGCAAAGGAGCGAGATCTTTCACCCAGCGTCTACGGGGTCAGGCTGAGTCAAGCAGCAAACCAAAGTGAAATAATAACTGTGGGTTTTCATAGAATCATAGAAATGTAGAGTTGGAAGAGACCACACGGACCATCCAGTCCAAATCCCTGCCATGCAGGAACACCCTCAAAGCACTCACAACAGATGGCCATCCAGCCTCTGCTTAAAAACCTCTAAAGAAGGAGATTCCAGAACACTCCAAGGCAGAATATTTCACTGCTGGACAGCCCTGACCATCAGGAAATTCTTCCTGAGGTTCAGGTGGAATCTCCATTCCTGCAGCTTGAATCCATTGCTCCTTGTCCTTGTCTCTGGAGCAGCGGCAAACAAGCCCTCTCCCTCGTCTATATGGCATCCCTTCAGATATTTAAACATGGCTATCATGTCCCCTCTTAACTGTTATACACTCTTAACTACACTGTTATAGTGCTATTATTCCACTTTCAATACCCCATGGAATCCTGGGGTTTGCAGTTTAGGGAGGGGCCTTTAGAATTCTCAATCAGAGAGCTCTTTGGTCTCAGTAAACTACAAACCCCAGAATCCAGAATTCCACAGGATGTTGAAAGTGGAATAATAGCACTATAACAGTGTAGTGCAGAAATGGCCTATGAGCCAGCATGACTTTCTCAAAAACAATGCTAGAATTCAAAATTGTGGGACAGAGCAAAGAAGAGTAAAGTCAAACACGGACCTTGGATTTCAGAAAAGCTAATTTTATCAAGCTCAGGAATATACATGTAAGTCATATTAGCTATGACTTACATGATAATACATGATGAGTGGAATCTTATGGCTAGAGAGCCTAAAGTAAAAACATACCCACCAAGGGTGGAAGTCTTCAAAGAAGGAACCGCAAAAAAAAACGAAGTCACAAATAATCCTATAGAAGAAAAGAAATGGGTGACATCTGAAAAAGCCAATGTGGCTACACATCAGACTCAAAGAGGAAGTGAAAACAAAAAACAATAAAGAATGGAAAGAATGAATCACCAAGGAGGAATACAGCTGGGTAGCCCAAGCTTGCAGGAATAGTATAAGGAAAGCTAAACTTCAAAATGAGCTGAGTCTGGCTGGGCATGCAAGGAGTCACAAAAGGGTGTTTTCAGATACATTTGAAGCAAGAGAATAAACAAAGAAATGGTGGGACTGATGTTTAGTAAGGATGGTAAAATGCTAGAAGATCGCAACAAAAAGGCATAAGTACTCAGTACTTATTTTGCTTCAGGTTTTATTTTTCCAAAATCAAAATGGTGTGCTTCTGTGCACCAGCAGAGACCTTGATAAAGGATCCAAACTACAAGGTGAGATTGACAAGGAGACAGCCAAGAATCACCTAGTTAACTTATAAGAGCTTAGATCTGTAGGACTGGATGAACTGCACTCCAGACGACTGAAGAAACCTGCTGATGTACTTTCTTGAATCACTTGCCATCATATATGAGAAATCCTGGAGAACAGATGAGAGGGCTGGAGAAGGATAAACATTGCCCCTCTCTTCAAAAAGGGCAAAAAAAAAAAAAGAAGATCAAAGGAACTACTTAGTTCAAGCAAAAATATCAGAACAGATTATAGAGGACCCTGCTTGCAGGTATCTTCCTGACAATGCAGTTCTTGGTAGGGGGCCAGTATGAGCTTGTCAAAAACAAATCTTGCCGAATGTGGATTTCGGCAAAGCATTCAATAAGGTCCTTCATAATATTTTGAATAAATGTGGAATAGATGGAAACACCATCAGATGGATCCATAATTGTGTTCAGAATCATCACCAGCGGCTGCGCTTCAAACTGGAGGGAGGGAGTGCCAAAGGATTCTGTCCTGGGGATAACATTCTTCAGTATTCTTAGCTATGACTTACATGATAAGTCAAAGGGAAACTTTATTGAGTTTCCAAACGACACCAAACTGGGAGAGCTAGCTAACACACTAGAAGATAGGAACAGGATTTAACAGGGCCTTGCTGAAATAGAAAATTGACCTGAAACAAATAGAATAAATTTCAGCAGAGACAAATGCAAAATTCTACATTTAGGCCACAAAAAACCCTGCACACTTAGAGCATGAGAAAATACTTGACTTAGCAGCAGCATATTTGAAAAGACATTGGAATTATTGTTTATTGTAATTTGAATGTGACTCAGCAATGTGATGCTACAGTAACAAAAGCAAACGACACTTTATAATGGAACCACAGTTTCCAAGACAAGGGAAGTAATTGTCCCACTATAGTCTGTGCTAGTCAGACCTCACCTGGAGTACCGCATTCAGTTCTGGGTACCTCATTTTAAAAAATCTCAGCAAATTCAGAGAAGGGGAACAAGGATGATTAAGAGGCATGGAAAACAGAATATATAAGGGAAGGTTGAGGTTGTTGGGCAAGTTCAGTTTGGTGAAGAGAAGACTGAGGGGTGACTTGATTGCACTCTTTAAATATTTCAAGGCCTTCACAGAGAAGAGGATGCAGGCTTGTTCTTGGCTGCTCCAAGTGGTAGGACCAAGTCTAATGGTTTTAAGTTACAGGAAAACAGATTTCTATTGAACATTAGAAGTAGCGTATTGACAGTGAGAGCAGTCTCACAATGGAAACAACTGTCCAAAGAACTGGTGAAGTCTCCTTCTCTGCACATCTTCTATCTGCTGAGCAAGGAGTGGGATTCAATGGCTTATGGGGCCCCTTCCAACTCTGTGATTCTATGATTCTAAATCATGCCAAACTAATCTTACACCTCTCTCTCTCTCTCTCATTCTCTCTCTCTCTTTTTCTTCGTTTTGTGATAGAGTTACAAGCTTGGTAGATCAGGGGAGTGCTGTGCATGTAGTATTTCTTCTTCTGAGAAGACTTCTGAGAAGTTCTGTCATGATATTCTTGCAGACAGACTGGTGAACTTTGGGCCGGACAGTGCTACATTTATATGGATTTGTAACTTGTTGACAGACAAGACTCAGACAGTGCTCACCAATGGTTGTTCATCACACTGGAAAGAAGTGACTGGTAGACTCCCTCAGGGTTGTGCTCGTGCTCCAGTATTGTTTCGCATCTTTACAAATAACTTGAATGATGGGATAGAAGGCATGCTTATCGAATTTGTAGATGACATCAGATTGGGGGAGGAAGGAGGGAAGGTAGCAAATACCTCAGAATTTGGGATGAGAATTCAAAATGACCTTGCAGATTGGAGAACTGTGCCAAAACTAACAAAATAAATGTCAGCAGGGGAAATGTCAGGTACTACATCTAGGCAAGAAAAATGAAATACATAAATATAGGATGGCTCACACCTGGACGGAAAGCAGTACATGTGAAAAGAATCTAGGGATCTTAGGAGGCCACAAGCTAAACAGGAATCAACAGTGTGATGTGTTGGTCAAAAAAACCAATTCAGTTCCAGGCTACATCAACAGAAGTCCAAATAAAGGAGAGTAAGAGCCATTCTCTTCTGCTTTGGTCAGACCTCACATGGAATACTATGTGTACTTCCAGGCACCACCTTTCAAGAAGGATATTGACAAACTGGAACATGTCCAGAGAAGGGTGACCAAGACAATCAAAGCACTGGAAACCAAGCTTTATCAAGAACTTAGGGAACTTGGTGTCTTTAGCTTGGAGAGGAAAAGACTGAGAGGCAACAGGATAGCTATCTTTACACGTCTGAAGGAATGTCATACAGAAGGTGGAACAAGCTTGTTTGCTGCTGCTCCAGAGACTAGGACATGAACCAATAGATTCAAAGGACAAGAAAAGAGATTCCACCTAAACATGAGGAAGAACTTCTTTACTGTGAGAGCATTTTAACAGTGGAATGGACCTCATTGGGAGGGTGGTGTACTCTCATTCTTCAGAGTTCTTTAAACAGAGGCTGGATGGCCATCTGTTAGGAGTGCTTTGGCTGTGTATCCCTGCATGGCAGGGGGTTGGGCTCGATGGCCTCTGTGGTCCCTTCCAGCTCTCAGACTCTATGATTCTCTGAAAAGAGAATGGGTGGAAAACAGTGATGTGGACAGTTCTTACTGGGAGGATTGTAAGGCATATGTGAGTAAATCAGACACTGAAGGAAATCAGAGAAGGCTAGCTATGTAAACTGATCCTAAAGTGATTCTAAACACAGTGCTCTTAGCGCCCCTAGGGAAGAAACATCTGCTCTCCCTGTTGGGATGCCCTCCATATTAAAGTAATGGGATATATAGTCCAGCACAAATACCATAAGTAGCAGCCTGCTTGTAACTAAAGAAGCCTAGGCACCAGAGACCATTAGATAAACATTTGCTAGGAATGTACTGATAAGCGCTGTTTGGCTCTCACGGCTTCAAGGTCTTCAAGGTCTCTTGGCAAAGGGGGAGGGAAAGCGGGGATTCTAAAGCTCTGGCATTTGCTTTTGAACTGCAGTTTCCTCACTAACGTCTTGTACAATGTACCTCACTCCAAATAAATACTGTACTATTTGTGTGTGTGGACTCAGTTCCTGAGCAAATTCTACAATATGTACCAAACATCTGGAGAAGAACCACTTGAAGAGGGAGCGGTTGACAGAGCCACCAAGACCCAAGGTGATGAATGAGCTGAGGGAGCCGAACCGGACCCCAGACTATCCACAGATGTGCAAGCTAAGGTGCAAGCTGTGATTCCCGTGACTACCTTGATTACTGGTCAAACCTGGGCCTGGGGAAAGCATCCTGACACAGCTCACAGACAACGCCACTGCACCACACAATGGGATGTTACAACCAGCAAAACTGACCTGATGAAGCAGCTTTTAGTCAAAGAAGAAGAAGTGGAACTACAACGAGAAGAGATATCCAGGCTGAGAGCTCAGCTAGCTGACTGGAGGATCCTGATACCTCAGCTGGGACGTGCCCAACAGCAAGTACCCACAGCAGCAGCACCCGTTGTCACAGCCCCTGTACCTCCTGGGGGACCAGCACTTCAAGCAAGGCCAATACCTTTTTAAGAGATGAAAGCCACATACAATGGGGAAGGAGCTACTCTTAAATATTTCTTCAACGTGGTCTCCAACTATATGGCTGACTACGGGAACAGCTTCAATGACAATGCCGCCAGAGTGAGATACCTGAGCCAGCACCTCAAAGGCAAAGTACCGAAGTCGGTTGCCAGTTTGTTCGACTCCCGAGCTGAGGAAACAGCTGACCTCCAGCTGTTCATGCACCATCTCAGAGAGAGGTTTGAAGACCCCTTTATTCAAGAGCAAGCCAGACACCAACTCAGGAAGCTGTGCCAGGGAAAAGGAACTGTTGGAGAGTACACCTGGGAATTCAGAAAATTAGCAACTAATGTCCAAGAATGGAAAGACAACATACTTAAGCAGTTTTTTCAGGATGGATTGAGCCCCACCATTCTGGATCATTGCCTTTCTCAAGGAAATCCTGCCAGTCTGTTGGGACGGATGAAGCTAGCTGGAGAAGTAGAAAGCCTCCTGGAAAGTGTCCAACTATCCAGACAAAGACAAGCCCAAGAAAGTGGCCACAGACCCCCTGGAGCTAGAATATCCACCTTCCTAAGTAGCGAAGAGAGAAAGAAATGACTGCACGAATGGACCTGCTTCATATGTGGGAAGAGAGGCCACATTTCTAGTGATTGCCAAAATCAAAAGAAGGCCACAGAGGAAAAGCCAATGACTCCTTCCACCAAGCCCACATCCTGCAGAACTGGCACCCCGAATCCGCAGACCAAACGCCCAGGCGGTAACCCTTCGCTCAGGCCTGCGATGGCAAGGACAGCCTTCAGCTGACCTCAGGCTTGGACAGCGATGAGTGGGACCCGGACCAGTCGGCGAATGTAAGTACAGCCAAAACTTGACATGTATATGTTACAGTAGCTTTACAAAGGACAGATGGGGAGTTAAGAAAGTACCAGGCGTTGGATGTACCACAAACTTGCTGAACCCCATAGTGGCCAAAGAGCTTGCCATGGAATTTGAACCCCTCAAGAAGGCCGTCAGATTATCACAAATGGACGGCTCTCATATGGTAGGAGGCCCCACCTGGGAAAGGACCAAACCCATCCCTGTTCAGGTGGGAGGCATCCGGGGACACTTGAAATTCCTAGTACCAAACAAAATTGGATTCTAAGTATCCTCGGGTATGATTGGCTAAAAAGACATAATCCCAGAATTGACTGGACCCAAGGCATCCCAGAACAAACAAAAAATGCCAAGGAAGTGCTGAAACTATCGACATCCAATGCAGCACTTAAGCTTAGCCCCAAGGAACTGCAGAAAATCCCGCAAGAGTACTGGGACCTGCAGAAGGTGTTTGAGGACCATGAAGCAGATAAACTCCCACCGCATAGAGACTTTGACTGTAAATTGAGGCTGATAGACGGCTCCAAAATTCCCAAGCCAAAAATTTACTTCATGAACAAATAGGAACTAGAAGCCCGAAAGAAACTCTGGAACAAAAATTTGCAACGCAGCTTTATTAAGCCGTCCTCCGCACCAACAGCTAGCCCAATATTTTTCCAGCAAAAAAGGGATGGGGGAAACCCCAGACTCATTGTGAGTTACAATTTAATAAATCAGGCAGTACTGCCTAATGCTTACCCAATTCTGCTCACAGCGGACATAAAGGGCGAACTGGTTAAGGGTAAACACTTTATGAAACTAGACCTCAAAGAGGCTTTCCACTGAATTAGAATAACAGTGAATGGCTCACCACCTTCTCAACCCCCCTCAGGAATTAGCAATGGACAGTCCTTCCTTTTGGACTACAAGCTGGACCCGCAGTTTTTCAGATGTTCCTTAATTCTGTCTTGCAAGAATTCCTGTACAACGGTGTTGTTGTTTACCTGGATGACAAAGAACAGGATAGGGTAATCCATTGCCACATTATAGGTCTTTAGCACTTCACCAAGATAGATGTAAGTGAAGAGAAACAGAAGCATGAGAGATGAGAGAATCAGCCAGCCATGAATGAACTTGTAGCAACGGTATTTATATAACACAACCAAGAAGACTGTCATTACTACTGCGATGCTGATCATGATGATGGTGTTCAACACAGAGCTCAAGAGATGCTGGCCCGCATAGGGTGTGTCTTCACTAAATGGGGTATAAATCAGCTGCCCATTCTTCTCAGTGTAGAAACGCACTGATTTTATGGTAGCAACAACTACAACCATGCACAGCGTAACAGGCACAAACAGCATGATCACATGTTTTGCTCCATATTTTAGTGTCAGCTCTTCCTCCTCGCTGTCCAGCGGAACAGGACCCCTTGTTGCTCCTTCTGAGTTAGACACATTTCCACCAGCCTGGGTCATTCTGGGAGGCATATCTGTTTATGATTTGGTAGCTGTTTTATGCCCCAAGGGACCACTCCGAATGTTGGTGGAGACGGCCCAGGAGAGAAATGAGCCCATATTTCCTGCACTTATTTATTCCTCTGCTATGATATGGACTGTGGGAATGGCAAAGCCAGACTATACACGAAGAGGATCTTCTGAAGAAACATGGGATCTAGCTGAAGGGGCTGAAAACCATGAGACTTCTTTATACACTGATCCTGAAGTTCCTGAGAGGAGACATCTAACAGATGGCCAGATTGGCCAACAACTTGGCCAGATTGGTGAACAAATTGATCAACAGCTTGGCCAAACAGGAAACAGCCTAGAAGAAATGGAGGAGGAAGAAAGAGGTGTGAAGTTGGGGCTTGGAGACTTCATATTCTACAGTGTGCTTGTGGGAAAAGCAGCTGCCACTGCTAGTGGTGATTGGAATACAACTTTGGCTTGTTTTGTAGCCATCCTCATAGGTCTGTGTTTAACCCTTTTACTGCTGGCAGTATTCAAGAAAGCATTGCCTGCCCTACCTATCTCCATCACCTTTGGCTTGATCTTCTACTTCTCGACAGACAACCTTGTACAACCTTTCATGGACATCCTGGCAGCCCATCAGCTATATATTTGAAAAGAATGATCTTTTTCCTTCAAAGAGCCTTGTTGTGCAGCAGAACAATTTCCAATGGATAAAAATATACTATAGTTTTTACTTCTAGTGCCATGTATCTGTCAGGAAACACTTTAAAATAAGTATCTTTTCTGCAACTTAACATCTAGGTTCTTTAACAGCTGATGATAAAATCTGACTGAGAATGAGACGCTGCCCAATCCTATGTGTGTTTACTGAGAATTGAGTCTCATGTGTCCTGGCTGAGTTCAGTGGGATTTGCTCCCAAGTAGATGTGCACAGGATTGTTGCATCCCTCATGTGGTCTTTAAATACCTGGCCTACTACTTTTGTGTTACAATCATTTCACCCTTGCAGCATATTGAAAGTCTGCCAGTTGCATCATTAGCCCATGATGCGATGAAGAATCCTGCCGTTGGGATGTGAGTGATTGACAAATCAAGGTCTTCCTTTACCTGGATGACATTTTGATCTACTCCGAAACACTGCCTCAACACACCAAACTTGTTTGCACTATGTTACAAAGACTTATAGATAATGACCTTGTTGTGAAACTCTTGAAATGCGAATTTCACGCTCAAACTTTTGACTATCTTGGATATCTGGTTTGCAACAACACCCTAAAAATGGACCCCTCCAAGATCGAGACAATTTTAAATTGGCCAGCCCCGAAAACAAGAAAGCAACTACAACAGTTCCTCAGTTTTGCCAATTTCTACCACAACTATATCGAGGATTTCGCCACAATTGCCCTCCCACTGACTGATCTTTTGAAGAAATCTTCTAATCCCAATGAGAAACTCCCAAAAATGATTACATGGACTAAAAGCTGCCAGACTGCCTTCGACGTACTCAAGCGCAAATTCACCTCAGAGCCACTTCTGCTATTCCCCAACATTGAAAAGGAATTTGTAATATAAACGGATGCCTCTGACTTCACTATGGGCGCAGTGCTCCTCCAGCACGATGACAACGGACACCTGAAACCATGCGGTTTCATTTCCAAAACGTTCTCCGAGTTCCAGCGTAACTGGCTCATATGGGAAAAGGAAGCCATGGCCATCCACTTTGCTTTCACATTTTGCTTTTGAACTGCAGTCTCCTCACCAACGTCTTGTACAATGTACCTCACTCCAAATAAATAGTGTTTATGCACTGTACTATTTGTGTGTGTGGATTCAGTTCCTGACACTCCCAATCCCCTTTCCTCTTTTTAAGCCAGTATACAGGCTAAGAAAATTTCACTTCACTTTCTTTGTTATTAGAGCAGTGGTTCTCAACCTTCCTAATGCCGCGAGCCTTTAATATAGTTCCTCATAGTGTGGTGACCCCCAACCATAAAATTATTTATTATTTGCAATGCCCCCCCGGCAAAGGCCACCCCGCCAGCAAGGAACGGGGGGGCGGGCAGGGAGGGAAAGAGGAGCTATGCATCTCCCCTGGGAAAAAACTCCAAGAACCCCCCCGGGCTCTGCTTCTGCTTTGCTCTCGTTTCCGCTGGGGAGGGGCAGTGTGGGAAAACTTTTCAGAGTGTTGACCCTGGCTGAGGGGGGAGGAATCCCAGCGCCTTTGTCTTTTGCGCCTGGCGCAGCTTGCTCCTCCGGAAAAGCGCCGCCTTGCGGCCCCTGGCCCTTCCACAGCGCCCCCCTCCGTGGCGAGTGGGGCAGGGGCCGTGGCGAGGAGGGGGCCTGCCCCCGTGCTGCTGCCGCCCCCCAAGCTGGCCCGTCAGACAGGAGGTTCGATTTCAGTCCCTTCTGAACAGGGGGCAGGAGGACGCAAGCACATGACTCGCGCTTGCGCACCACCACTCCTGGGCCTTTTCCGTACGCTACCTTATTGCGGAGGCGGGGAGGTGCCATTCGCGCAAGCAGTTTCTTGCGCGAGGCGCTCTCTTCGCTGCTCCTTCATCCCGCAGCTGGCTTCCTGGTCGCGCGACCGCCCTGCCCCGCCTACAGCTCCCAGGCTACACTGCGGAAGGAAGGAAGGAAGGAAGGAAGGAAGGACGGAAGGGGCGGTCACGCGATGAGGAAGCCAGCTGCGGAACAAAGGAGCAGCGAAGAGAGGGCACCCCCCAGCTCCATGATAAGGTAATGTGCGGAAAAAGCCCAGGAGTGGTGGTGCGCAAGCGCGAGCCACGCGCTTGCATCCTCTTGCCCCCTTTGGCGGCAGCGCATGCAGCCGCACACGCTCCCACCAAAGTGGGCAGGAGGACACGAGCACATGGCTCGTGCTTGTGCACCACCACCGAGGAGGGAATGGAGCCTAAGACCATCGGAAATACATATTTTCCGATGGTCTTAGGCGACCCCTGTGAAAGGGTCGTTCGACCCCCAAAGGGGTCACGGCCCACAGGTTGAGAACCGCTGTATTAGAACATTGTGCTCATACTTCGGTAGACAACACTCAAATTGGCTATCCAGTATAGTCATAAATAATTTTCTTTGTCATATCTGCCACCTTTAGGGAAGCATGTTACAATGACCCTTGAACCAGCATGGTGTAGTGGTCTGAGTGTTGGACTGTGACCCTGGAGACTATTGCAGAGGGTTGGACTCGATGGCCCCTGGGGTCTCTTCGAACTCTATGATTCTGTGACCAGGGTTCAATTTTCTGCTTGGCCACAGAAACCCACTGGGTGACCTTAGGGTCACCTTAAGTAGGAAACAACTTGAAAGCACACAGCAGCAACAAGGCAAACCTATCACAGGGTTTTCTTTGCAAGATTTGCTCAGAGGAGGTTCTGCCTTGGCCTTCCACTGAAGCTGAGAGAGTATGACTTACCCATGGTCACCCAGTAGGTTCCCATGGCTGAATAGGGATTTGAACTCTGTTCTCCAGAGTCATAGTTCGACACTCAAACCACTGCATCACACTGGAAGCATCCAAGGGCATAATCAACAAAACTATAGGGTTGGCCACTATTCAATGGCCAGTCCAATATTGTTAGTAGACTTGGCAATAGCCTGTTCTTCAACCATGCTGCAATATTTTTGAAAGAAATTGCCTACCTTATGTGCTGTGAGAACCTAAGATGTCACCTGGTTATTTGCTAAGATGAAAAATATCCTAATCAAAGATCACTGATTTGCCTCCTTCACTGCCTTTACATATACTTGAGATGAATTCAGGCACAGGAAAACATTAGTGGCTGAAAAAATGAAGATGCCTGTGAAGTAAAATGCACTACATATTGTTGCAACTGAGAAATCAATGTATAGGAGATTAGGGAATGGGAATATCATCTTTGTGGTTCCAATAAAGCTACTATATTTACACAAAACTAATTCTTATTTTGACTCTTCAAATGCCCAACACTCGTCTCTAGCCCACTAACTTAAAAAAAAAGTTGCTTCCTTCACAATATACACATGCATTAAGTCATTTATATAAAGTAGAAACAACCACCAGTTTCTGTAAAATCACTTAGCTGCACAGAGACAATTCTAATTTGGCACAGGCAACTATGTAAACAGCTATTTATAAGCTTCCTGCTGTCTTAAGGTTATCCATCATATTTAGTCCATCAGCCTGGCTGCTGTAAAAACAAAATAAACAGGCTCTTGCACAGCCAGTCACTTGTTCTAATATGTGTGCTCAGAGCTGTGGCAGAGGACAAACAGTTGACACTTCAAAATTGACAAACGTTTGGAGTTGGGAAATTTCAAAATCAACATCACATAAAAACAAGACAAGAAATATATGGTGAAGATGAATGAACAGCTGACAGTATACACATTGCGATGTTAATTCAAAAGAAAAAAATCTCAGAATGAACATGAATTGTAAATCTAATAAATTAGGCCGCTGTAACAGGATTATTATATTATAATATGATTATTATATTATATTATGTAGGTAAAAGTAATATTGCATAGCAACAACAGTGATGAAAATATTAATACAGTTGAGTTTTCAATTATGTATTTTAATATTGTTTTACTTCTTTTTGATTATTTATGTTTTAATGTTTGTATTTAACTATCTCTTTTTAATTTTTGTAAGCTGCTTTTTCCCAATGTGGGAAAAAAGCAGGGTGTAAATAAAGATGATGATGACAATGATGATAACAACAACAGCAACAACAATAAATTAATATCCCATCTTTTTCCTAGCTTGGAATTCAAGGTGGCTTACAACAGTTAAAATTAACATAGTTAAAAATTCAGAACATGGAAGCTATAAAACAATTAAACCATCATCAATTAGAACTACACATTGAGCCTCCCTTATCCAGAAATCAAAAATCCGAAAACCTCCAAAAACCAAGGCTTTTTGCTGCCAGCAGTCCATTTCCCCCTTCCAAGCAGCAGCTGCGGCACTTCTGCAGTACTTCTGCTCATTTGTCTCTCAGATCCTTAGTCTCCCTCTTTTTGTTGCCAACTTCAAGGTAGAGGCTGCAACACTCCTGCTCATTTGTCTCTCAGGCCTGAGGAGTGCCGTAGATGCCACTTCAAGGCAGAAGCAGGTAGCTGGCAACAAAAAGAAAGAAACTGAGGATCTGTGAAATGGTGGGAGGCTTTGATTCATGCCACACATTACATTTGGATTCTCGCCATTTCACAGATCCTCAGTCTCCAGATTCACACCTCCTACATAACACAAGCAGCAAACAAATGTGAGACTATTCCAGAAAGGTACTGTATTCCAAAATCTAGAAAAAAATCCAAAATATGGAACCCAAGCATTTTGGATAAGGGAGGCTCAATCTGTAGTTAAAAACATAATCTATTCAAAGGAAAAATAAAAGTCCAGAACATTATACAAAGCCTATTTCCCCTTAAAAAAATCAATTCTCAAAGGCTAGCCAGAATAAAAAAGATGGAAAGATAGTAAGAAGGTGCCAGTCTAGCCTTTCTGGGAAGCAAGTTCCAGAGCCTGACAGCAGCCACTGAGAAGGCCCTTTCTCATGTTCTCAACAAATGCACTTGTGAGGGTGGTGGGACAGAGAGAATAAGATTCTCAGAAGATCTCAAAACACAGGCAAGTTCATATGGGACAGCTGCACAAATGCATATATAGCACTTTTCATGAAAAGTCACGCAAATGGATAACTAATTTGATTAGCACTGGGCCCAGGACAGAACACTGTGGCACCCCACTAGTCAAAGAGGGCTTGTTTTCTGCTGCATCAGAGACTAGGACAAGGAGCAATGGATTCGAACTACAGGAAAAGAGATTCCATCTAAACTTCAGGAAGAATTTTCTGATGGTCAGAACTATTTGGAAATGGAATATGCTGCCTTGGAGTGTGGTGGAGTCTCCTTCTTTGAAGGTTTTTAAGCAGAGGCTGGATGACCATCTGTTGGGAGTGTTTTGAGGTGGGTTCCTGCATGACAGAGGGTCAGACTGGATGGCCCCTGTGATCTCTTCCAACTCTATGATTCTATGATTCTATCTAAGGCCCTTTTCGCACCTTACTTTTTCCTGGTGCTGGGCTGCAGGGCTCGCACAGGAAGCCTTCATAGGAATGCTCTCACATCCCTCCTGCTTTGATTCCGCTGCTGCTTCCTGGTCGCGCAAGTGCCCTGCCTCTTCCATTCGCAGTGCAGTCTGGGACCTCCCAGGCTGCACTGAGGAGAGGACGCACGACTGGCCTGGCTCCCAAGGCTCCACACACAAGGTACGTGCGCGTGGGGCCCTGGAGTGATGCGCGACCACGCAGCATTTTCAGCTTTGAGCCAAAAATGAAAAAATGCATGCGCGGTCCACGTCAGGCTCTTGAGCATCGCGCAAATGTGAGTGCGTCGTATGGACCGCTCCTCACATTTACTCAAGGGGTCCTTTCGCTTCAGAAATGCCATGTGAAAAGGGCCTAAGACATAGAAGGGGTTGTTAGTAGTGTGACTGGTATGTTTAGAAACTAAGAGTACGGGAAACAGCTCGTACAACCATGTTGTGGGTTTTTTTGTGCTAAGCAGGTTACAAAAAACCCACATTTCCTTGATGCGATCCATCTTCCAGAAGTCCGGGGAAGACTTCCTTCTTCTACACTGGGCTGTTGAATTAGCTTTTCCAACAATGCTTAAGTTGTCTTCGCAATAAGCCCTAAAACAAATAAGCCTTGCTTGCTTATCCAGTACTTTTTAACTCATCTATGTCCCATGGCCAGCTTTTGAGTCCCAAGACTTCTCACAGTCTTTTCTACCATCAATAGGGTCTGTTACTCTCTTATACTCTTTCTTTGAAGTCATCTTGTCTTCCCTCTGCCTGTTTTGTACAGATGTTGGAGCACATATGTTATGCCAGGGGGCTGAGAAGGCAAGTGCTCTGACAGTTGCTGTTTCAGCACAGATGCAGTTCTTTGCGAAATGCTGCCCCAGTTAGCCCCCTTTGCCGGGCATGGGCAGTTAGGAAACTACATGAACTATGTTAGATTCATTTCTTTTTCAAAGAATTGAGTGCTTGGCAATTTATACAAGAAAGGTTAAGGGCATTCAGGAAACTAACTTACCCGGGACTGCAAGGAAATGCCCTATCATGTTAAATATTAATTGACATAAGCAGTCCCCCCCCGACACACACACAAAGAGTACACTGATGCAGTCATACTCATGAAGGTCCAATCCTGAGAAGCAAAAATCCAAGACCAAAAGACATTAGAATAAAAGAGATAGCTCACTGGCATGGGAAAGTGCTACCAGAATCTCTGGCACAGAAAGAGAACATCTTCCTAATGTTCCAGGAGCAGGTGCTCCTGAGGTGCTGTCTTTATTCCAGGAGCACAGCTGCCCTCTCCTTTGTGTAACCAAATACTGCAGCACTTACCTAGCAGCTTGTTCCTGACTTGTTCAGGATCAGGATCAGTGGCACTGCTCAATAACTTCTGGGAATCTATGGTTCACTGCCATCCATCTCATCCTGAACAAACCAAAACATTAGCACAGCTGCTTTGTAATTGCTCCAATATTTATTTATGTAAAGGAAAAAAGGGAGGACACTTTTGCTGCTGGAATAAAGGTAGCACCTGCTCCTGAAACTTTAGGTAATGGATCTGAGCAAAACAAAAGGAGGCAGTTCTCACTGGCTGTCAACTAACTTGAAAACTTAGATCCCTGAATGGCTGCCAGACAACAAGGAAGGTGAACCAACGAGTGGATGGAAAAGGCCACCTGACCAATCGCATTCACAGCAATTAATAATGTGGATGGCGTCTTGGTAGATGCCTTTAGCAACAGATTCAGCAGCAGAAACACAAGCTGGACTTCTCCAAGGTAAGCTCCTCCCGCTCCACCTTCTTAAAACACTTCAGTGTCATCCTCAAAAGCAAGCAGCTTGAACCTTCAAAAACTGCACAAGGACACACCTGCAGTGCCACGTTGAAAAAGACAACCACCCGAGCCTGTCTTCCTGGATCTGGGCCTGGCATGTGCCCTCCCTCCCAGGAAATGCCCAGCACCGGATGCCAATGGCCGCCCAGCAAGTACCCACTTGAATCAGGAGTCAAATTGAGAGGTAAGGTATTGATGGTGGCAAGGATGCTTTCTAACACGTGCAGAATACAACTTCGGACCGGACCGAGAGGACCTTGAGACTTTGACCTGAGGAAGCCCCGTCGGATCAGCGAAGCCCGAAATCAAGCCCGCCGCAAAACCGCACTTCGCTCGCCCGTCCCCAGTGCGGAAGGCGCGCTACACCAGATGCGGAGCGCGAGGAGTGGCTCTCCGCGCTCGCTCAGCCCTCCCGCCCTTTCCAGGGCGCACCCAAGATGCCCCTGCGGGGGCCCGGCAGCGTCCTCTCCTGCCCGCCCGCCCGCGGCGGCCCGTACCTTGGCCTCGAAGCCGATGCCGTGCTGGAAGGCGTCGTCATTGTGGAGCGGGATGCGCAGATCGTGCCGGTCATCCACCAAGCTGTACCGGGACCTGGCCGAAGGAGAGGCGCCCACCGGCATGGCAGACAAAAGTCCAGCGGCTCCTGAAGGAAACTGTGCGGAGCCGAGGCAGCCGCCGGTCGGCGTGGCGACGGGGGCGAGTGAAGGGCAGGGGAGGAGAGCAGGGCAGGGCGGGCGGAGCAGAGGCGGCGGCGGCGGTACCCAGGGGCAGCAGCCGCCACCTCCGCCTGAACCCGGGGCGGGGCGGGGCCGGAGGAGGAGGAGGAGGCGGCGGCGGCCGTGTCTTTCCTGCCCACCCCCGACCCCCTCGGCCCGTCGCTCTCTTTCTGGGCCGCCCCGGCTACGAACAGGCAGGGGCCTTCGGCCGGGATATCCGCCAGTTCGGCCGTAGAGGAGGAGGAGGAGGAGGAGAGGGGGGCCGCGCTTGTCAGCCCAGAGGCCGCTCTCCTTCCCGCGAGAATCCAGCGGCGAAGCCTCCGAGGGGTGGGATTGGACGAGGCGCTGCGTGGACATCGCTCTCGTCTCCGCCGCCTCTGCCGGCCTTTTCCTTTCCCCGCTCATTTGGCCCCCGGGCCGAGTAGGCCTGACTCCCGTCCCGACGGGCTCCTGTCCTGCATGGCAGGGGGTTGGACTGGATGGCCCCTGTGGTCTCTTCCAACTCTACATTTCTATGATTCTATGATTCTGTTCCTGCCCTCGGCTTGGCGAAGCCCCGGGGCCCTGGGAGCGGTTCCAAGGCGGAAGCCGCCCCGCGCCCCGCTTCTCGCCCTCAGAAGGGCGCCTGTGCCCGGTGTCCTCCGAGGCGGAGGAAACACGACGGACCTAAGCGGCAGGAAAACGAAAAGCGCGGGAGGGCGAGGACCTCGAAGAAGGGCGCCCGCGGGGACAGCGAGGAGCTCGGCTCGGCATGTCGAATGCGCCGGTCTTGCCTCGCTCACCAGACTGATCTGAGGGCTTGCAGACCGAGAACTCCAAGCGCTGCAGGTCGACAGGCCTGGGCAGCTGTTCCGTTTGTCGCGGCGTAAACGGTTTGTGTTGTGGAAAGAGAAAATATGGGCGAAGGGGAAACACGCGGGAGTTACAAATGGAATCTAATGGATTCGTTATACGCACGCACACACACCCCCCACGGTAAATGAGCCGGGGAAGCGAGGTTGCATGATTTCACCCTACCATAGGAACCACGCTGTTTATGCCAGTGCTTTGTGGATGCCTTTTAATGAAGGTAGCATGGTGTTTACATTGTGCAGATGATCGCATAGGTTTGTAATTGAAGGGCAGTTAGAGGGAATTAAAGGATTTTGTGTGTTTACAGCATAGAGAAAGGTTGCCAAAGATTTCATTGTGGTACTGCCATTACAGGAAAACTGGGAGATCATGATGCCACTACAGGTTGCTTTGAAAAAATACAAAAACCAGTAACTGGATGTGCGGGAATACAGGTTTATATGCAAATCTGGACACAAAACTGTTTTAAACTTATAATTCTGTTTTAGTTAGTTGGCATGTTTACTATGCTTTTGGTCTGTTTAAATTGCCATTTTTGTTTAAATTGTTTTAATCTGTTTATATTACTCTTATTTGTACACTACTCTGAGATTGTGTGATAAACGGTGGGGAATAAAGATTTAAACAAACATGCATTGTTTCACAGTGAAAAACAGCCTCCTAAAATAAATGGATTCTCATGGAATTTTGGCCTGCCAGTCTCACCCCACAGGTGCCTAAGGTGAGAGGTCTTGATTTCCTAGCATTCCTGAATCCTTGTGCCATTTTTTTCAAAAAGTAACGTTAGGCAGTCAGTGATACTTCTGAGAGATGGAACAGCACCTTTTCTTTTTTCTTTTGTCTTACATTTTTTCTCATTTCATTTTTTTTTAAGCTGCAGAATAAACTCATTCAGCAGTGTTTGAATTCTTTTGCAGCACTTTAAACAACAACTCAGTCACAGGAAGGAAGGAAGGCTTTGTTAGTCCATTCAGGCAATAAGAGGGAGACCTATTCTCAAAAAAGTCCATGGGACCAAATAGAGAAAGAAGAAAGATTCCCTGGGAAGGATGTAATGGTTTGAGTGTTGGACTAGGACACTGGAAGACCAGGGCTTGAATGCTCCCCAGCCATGGAGAACCACTGTGTAACCTTGGGTAAGTCACACTCAGGCTCAGGAAGGCAAGGAAGAACCCCCTCTGAGTAAAACTTGCCAAGAAAATCCTATGATAGGGTTGCCATAAGTCAGAAATTACCTGAAAATATACAACGACAACTGTTTACCTGCAGCAAGCAAGGTGTGTCTGCCTCTGCGAACTTGTGAGATAGAGGTGCTGAAGCACACGCCGCCCAAGGAAGAGAGAGGGATTAGGGTAGGGTGGGGTGGGGAGATATTACCCAATACCAGAGAAAAGATCCAACACATGGGGTTACTGAGAATCAACTGTGGCAGTGTTACCAGGCCGTACACCTCCATGCTTTGATATGGTCTAATTGGCAAAATATGTTAACTGACAGATGTGTTGGCATAAAATATAAATTATGGCTGGCAAGGCCATGTGGAAGAAATGGACACTGGCTGGGAGTAGGTCAGAGGTGACCTTGGCATGGCCAGGTCAAAAGTTCACTGAAATTAGCCAAGAAAGCCTGACTTAATGGCTCTGAGCTATTCCTATAAATGCCAACCTCAGAAAACAATAAGGTGCCCAGAAGCAGAGGCCAGGACCCATACTGTGTGCATATCTTACTGTAGCTAGCCCAGAAACCCCCTCTCAACCAAGACACTGAAACCAATCAGTCCATTCCAAACCCCATTATATGTGTTGCAACTCCCATTGGCCACTAGGCTGGGAGAGCAATCAACTCACACCCCTTCAGGGAGGGAAACAGAGTATATAAACCCCTGGTTTTGAGAAGTCAGTTGCAGTCAGATGAAATGCAAGACTCTACTATATTGCTCTGAATCCTGATCTGTCTGCCCTTAGAAGTCTTAAGTCACATGTCAAGCTCTTCACTACTCTTCTGGAATGGTAACTATATAACCCAAAAAACCCTCAGCCTCTCTATCCATATTTCCCCCCTCTCTTTCTCCTTCAGTTAGCTCTTGCGTGAATGCTTGACTATATGTATCTTGTGTGCATGCATGAGTGAATTCCCCCAATAAAAACACATTTTTAGCTTACTTTTTAATCTTTGGCTGGCTTTTGCTTGGTCTGACTCCATAAAAGCTGGGTTAAAGATCTCACTGAGTTACCTTGCCCTTCGCGCTGCCAAGGCCAGTGCTCCACTATTCCCCCCAGTCTTTGCATTTTTACAGCAAATCAAGGTGTTCCCCCAGGGGACCCCTAGAAGTCAGGGTAACAGCAGATAGATGCACTCTACATATAATCAGGGCACTTCCAGTAATCTTAGAGCTAAGCTATCCATCTAGAAGTGTTTGGGTCAAATATACCCTCTGATCAAAAATTCAATTACAGTACAATCCTGTCCATACCTACCCAAGTACCTGCAGCACAATGGGGCCCTTAAGTAAGTGCAATACATCTCCATATTCACAGGGGATACCTTCCCAGACTTACTGTAGGTAATGAAAAATGCAGATAATAAGAAATGCTATTTTTTTCAATGAAATGAACAGTGTAGGTATCAAGACAACTATGCAGCTTGGAGAAGAGGCCCTGAAATTGGACAGAACCTTTGAATCTTAGAGAAAGATTACTTTCAGTCCAAAGCCAGTGCACAACTGAGAAAAACAGGAATTAACATTAAGGTGTGGTTTTAAAATAGAGATTCAAAATAACATTACAGGGTAGGTGAAATAGTGTACACCAGATACGTGGATACAGGGGATGTACTCCACATCTAGGGAAGTGCTGAGAAACTTTTGGCCTTCCAAATGTATTTTAGTTTGGCTTCCAAAAGCTTTTTTTCAGAATGACCATAACGGACTATGGAAGTTGTAGTCCAAAACAGGCTTTTTGTACCCAAATTAGCTGCTTGCTTTTAAGCAAGGAATTTTGCATTGTTTTCTTTCCCTGGAATTTCGGTGGAAAGGTTCAGAATGTTTGCAGTTAACAAAGCCCAAATTATTTACCACAGGACTCTAATTCTCAGCAGTAGACTGGGAGTCTGTGCAATTCAAGTGCTCAGGCTGACAGGATCATGAGCATTGCCCAGTGAATGCATAACATTCCATAAAATCAAAGAGTCATGGAGTTAGAAGGGCCATTGAGTCCAACGCCCTGCCATGCAGAAATGCATCCTCAAAGTATTCCTGACAAATGGCCATTCAACCTTTATTTAAAAACTATAAAGGAGACTCCACCAAACTCTGAGGCAGCTCATTCCACTGTCAAATTGCTCTTATTGTCAGGAAGTTCTTCCTAATGTTTAGATGGAATCTCTTTTCCTGAAGTTTGAAGGCATTTATAGGCACTGAAGACTGTTATAGTGCTATTATTCCACTCTCAACATCCTATGGAATCCTAAGTTTTGCAGTTTAGGGAGGGGCCTTTAAAAATTCTCAGCGAGAGAGCTCTTTGGCCTCAGTAAACTACAAACTCAAGCACTGTAACAGTATAGAGCAGAAAGGCCCTAGTCTCTGGACTAGAAGTTCCAATTAGCACTTCTGTTTTCCATGTGGCTATTTGAAATATATTCAAAGTATATTGGTCAAACATAAGAAGAGCACATTTACCCCCTTCCTTCTCTCATCCTCTGTTCCCCCCACATATTACCTTACTGTTTCTCTTCCAATTATGTATCATCATTCTCACAGGTTTCTTTAAAACAGATCCAGTTTGTTGTTAGGCCATTGGAAGTTGGTATCACTTGTGAGAAAATGGTCTGCTGCCATGGGAACAAACAACAAAAGGATGGAGAAAAACGGCCTCCTCTGGCAATGGTCCAGTTAGGTTAGATCTTCTATTTTTATCTTTCCATAGCCAAACTGATTTCTACAAGAAACACAGACCAAACCACAGCTAAAATTAAGTATTTTACAAAGATTTAACCCCATGTTTAACCATCTCACATTGCAATCACTGTGACATAAAAGTGTTTTGGCTTTGGCTGGGTGGTAAAGCAAAGGCTCTTAAGAGATTCAGCCATAGTGGATGGACCACCATCTCTGCTATGAATGAATAACTGAGGGTTGGGGGGGGGGGGTATTCCTCTAGGTTGATGTATTGGTGCCACCTGCTGGGCTTCTTTGAAAAGTTGGTTTAAAAAGGTGAAGGAGCAACCTCGCCCCAGCCAGCTTCTCACACCAGTTCACAGGGGAAAAAAGCTGATAAATCCAAGCTGACAGATTTGTAGCTCAGTACCTCAAACAGGTCTGTAAAAAAGAGCACATACTGCTCAGAGTTGTTAGAGTTAGTAAGAGTTATCAGTAAAACATAAAGTGGTTAGAAGACAATTCATAGTATGTAAAGTTGAAGGCTTTCACAGCCAGAATCCATAGGTTGTTGTGGGTTTTCTGGCCTTTGAGGCCATGTTCTATTAATATTTTCTCCTGACACTTTGCCTGCATCTGTGGCTGGCATCTTTAAAGGATGATCAGATCCTCTGAAGATGCCAGCCACAGATGCAGGCGAAACGTCAAGAGAAAATACTAATAGAACATGGCCTCAAAGCCCGGAAAACTCACAACAACCTAACAATTCATAGTATATTTTCAAGAAGAATTTAGTTCAGATATAAAAGTTGAGCAAAGAGACTTTCAATTACCCCTGTTGACCAGATTACTCCTGGAATGTTGAGTGGGTAAGGAAAGAGTTAAAGATTCCCTCTTGAAAAAAAAAAAAAAAAAACCCAAACCTGCAGGGGTGTCTGTGGGGTTTTCCAACTCTTATTCTACCACGCTGCCACCAACTGTATGAGTTTCTCTCAGGCCATTTCTGCACTAGACTGTTATAGCGCTACTATTCCACTTTCAACATCCTATGGAATCCCCGGCTGGCCCTTCCCTAACCTGCAAACCCCAGGATTCCATAGGATGTTGAAAGTGGAATAATAGCGCTATAACAGTCTAGTGCGGAAATGGCCTCAGAGTGTCTCAACACTATACCTTTTAACCCACTGAGTGTGAAGACTCCCACAGCTCTCACTACAATCATGAAGACTGAGGAATTTCCCTGATCCTCACACTTGCCACCAGTGCAAGGACTTCCTCTTTTCCTCCTTGCAAATCACCAATTTTAGGGCTGTCAGTTTTCCTATGAGGATTTATACAGCTTCTGTCTCCAATGGGCACTACTCCTCTTTATTCAGTGCTACCACCACAGACACCTTGGCTAAATCCAAAGTTTCAGTTAAATAGTGTTCCTAGAGGCCCAAAGTGTATAAAACCAAAAAGATTCTTTCTTTAAACACAACAAAGCAGATTGAATATTTATTACATTCCAAACACCACACACACTCTCACACACTTCTCTAGTTAATGCAGACCTTTAGAATACCACTCATTTATTCCTAGACCTGGCTGATTCTTGATCATAAATCTGCCACATCCTTTCACCCGGACCAACTATACAATTCACAAAAGCCAACTTACTGCTGTTCATTGGCTGTCATTCACCAGCATTGTGCAAATCTCCTCAAACATTTTCACCAATCAGCGTTCACGCCAACATTTCAATTCTCTTTCCTTCCCAAGAACTCCTTATCTTACATTCTATTATACACCAATAAATTAAACAACATTTCCCAATAAAAGTCCATGACATCACAGTGTCACAGGTACCCCAAATCTGCCTTCTGATCAGCATTGATATGCCCAACTTCTGCTCCTGCTCCAGGGAACAGTATGAGAATAAGAAACACTTATTTAATCAGAATTTTCAAAACAATACATTCAGCTTTCCTCACTGCAAAGTATCTATACTCCCTTCCCATTTCTAAAATCCCTTTCTCTTGTGACTAACATTTCCTAACTTAGCCAGTCACATCCTCAGAGTGGAAATTTCCAATCTTGGAACACAGCATTGTTTAGCAACCTAGGGAGTACTAGTCATGGAAATGACAAGTGGTTTCTATTTTACTTTGGAAATGCATATACCATCTCCTTCTTCAAAGAAGAAAAAAAGAGCAAAAAAAAAAGTAAAAACATAAATTCAGTATAAAAATAAAAAAGAACAAAACCTTTTTTATATATAAAAAAAGTCAAAATCTAAATTCCCTACAAGGATGAGTTAGATATTTTTTTTAAAAAAAAAGTTTGCTTGATACTTAAAGAATAACAATGCAGATGCCAAGTAGGCCTCTCTGGAGAGGGAATTCCTTAAGCAAGTCCCATTCTCTCTTCCTCTCTCTCTCTCTTTCTCTCTGGTATCATCACTTCCCTTACCTTCGGTGGTGGTGGGGACCTGAAGAAAAGTGTTGGCAGGTAACTTAAATGTGTAAGCAGGTTGATATGAAGATAAGCATTCTTTTAGACACCTGGGTCCCAGTTTGGTTAGTGGCTTGAAAAGTCACATTAATGAAGTTCGTTTAGTACTGACAGTATACGTTACCTACCACCAGTGGCACTACCTTTCTGAGGTGGTGGGATTTTCTGCTCCTGTGAGGTAAGAGGCTATGCTGATAGCAGCAATGCTGCTTATAGTGTTGTTACCCTAAAAGATGAGGGACCTTGTTGCCCTGATTTCTGGAGTCCCGTGAGAGACATCTAAATGTGCTCCAAATAATGGGGAATGGGAATTAGCAAGAGCACAAGCTAAGCAATGCAAGAGGCAGGGCAACCTAGCGAGATCTTGGACCCAATGTTTACGGGGTCAGGCTGAGTCAATAATCAAACAGAAGTAAATTAAAATTGTTTTTCTTTATTTTGAAACACAGTCAATACATATGTATGCAATCATTCACACAGACCTAATGAAAGAAAGGTAGGATCTGAAGAGGGATTTTTCAGGGGAAATACTACACCTGATCCTGTAGCCTGGGTAGTCAGAAGAAAAGTGTGTTGAAGCGGAGATTCTCAGCATGTGGAAGCTGAGGGGAAGGCTTGGCAGACGGAGCAGCAGCAAGGCGGGATGGAAGCCAGGAGTGATCTGAAGAGACGCTCAAAATCAGGGGGTCTTAAAGGGGAAAATGTGCCTATAGGCTAGTCCATTCCCAGGGAAAACAATGGGTTTGGGGCTGGAGACAAAGCCTTTCGAAAGGTCAGTACTTTAGATGACTGAATTATGACAGAGTTGTCATAGCGCAGACAGTAGGCAAACGAGGAGTGCTTGACAGTTGGATATTCGGCTTGTGAAGCTGCCTGCTCAGGGTAGGGGATCTTTTGTACATACATAATGTGACTTTAAAGTGTACTTGCCCGGAGGTCTCCTGAAGCTGCAGTCCGGCAATTAGTGGCCTGCCTGGATTTATTTTGTATTGTTCAGCTATTTTCGGCCGTGCCCATGTATGTGCTTGTCCGGGGGCCTCGCAAGCACATGGAGAGGAATGGGTAGTGAAGGCCAAATTCTTGATATCAAGTGATATCTAATATACCACAGATCTGGACTAGAAACTACAGTAACAGCCTTGAGGCCCAACAGCAGTGCCAGCATCTCCTTAGGATTTGGGGAATTATTAGCTCAAAGGAGGCCTGGGAGAGGAGGGTAATGGCAGGAGCTTTTCACCTGTGTATACCAGCAGTAACTGTAGAGAGGACTCCAGTTAAAAGTTAAAAGAGTATTTTATTGGAAATTATTAGACATACACAAGAAATCAAGCAATCTCACAGACCATATAATGCTATTGAAGAGATTGGCAAGAAAGGCTGGATAGAGAGAGGTTTTGGGTGAAAGTGGTGATATTTACTGATCCTGAAGGAGAAGATTGAAGCAGAATTCAAACAGAAATCTGAGGGTAGCACAGAGGAATGGGAATCTGGGAGACTACATGCAGTGTGATGCCCAAGGTACTCTGAATTATCTGGACTGGAGCTGGCTTTTTATACCCTATTTCCTGCCCTGAAGGAGGGTGCATCGACAAAGAGGTACTTGCTTTCCCACAAACTGACAAAGGAGTCCGTAATAGGCTGATTTTCTTAACTCTAAGTGACAAAACATTGATGGGAGTCCTGACAATATTTTAAAGTCTTGGTTGGACAAGGTAAATAGGAAAGATCTCTGTAGGATATGCTAACAGCAGAGTTACCTGACTGCTTCACCTGGGCAGTTTCACCTTCAATTGTTTCTGGGAGTGCTTGAACCTTACCACCTTCTGAAAAGATCATCCCAAACTCATCAGTGCTGGGCTTTCCCATCTAATCCTTTCTGAACTTATGACCTGGCCATGCTGAGGTCATCCTGACCTGGCTATGTTCTCCAAACATGCTTTCAAACATAAATATATCTAAGTTATGAAAAACAGCACACCCCTCAAAGTGGGAGTGTTGGATGTGGTGACAGGGTCTCCTATGTCAGAGAGGCTTTAGTCTAGGACCCAGACTAAACATGCCAAACAGCTACAGCGAAGCAGAAGTAGTGTGGGGGGGGGGGATGACTGTGGCCAAGGATTTCTCAGAGACAATGGATTGCTCAGGGGGTGGCCATCAATTTGACAACCCAAACATCCAGGGGAATTTTGTTCTTCAGCCATGTTCTGCAGCATTGTACACACCAGCAGGAGCTTTGACATCTCTGGCATGCAGATCACAAGTCCCCCTGTATGATGGAAACAACAAAAATGCATCAGTATCCCAGTGGGACATTCTATCAGTGTACCAGTCTTACTGTGGGCTTGATTGTAGTGACTGGTGTGTCTAGAAAGACCCTTAGCATATGGAGTCAGCAAAAATGGTTTCAGTTGATAGCCTTGATCACCTGGGGCCCTTTCCGCACCTTATCTTTTACCGGTGCTGGGCTGCTCGGCTCTTGCATGAAGGCTTGGGAGGAACGCTCCCGCTTCTCTTCTGCTTTCCTGCTGCTCGGCCTCTGCAGCTCCTTCCTCTCGTGCAACTGCCCCACCTCTTCCTTTCGCAGTGCAGCCTGGGACCTTTCCCAGCCTGCACTGCCCAGGAAGCGCAACCGGCCCAGCTCCCAACGCACCGCACACTGGGTAAGTGCACGTGGGGCGCCAGACCGATGCGTGAGTGCAAAGCATTTTCGGCTTGAAGCCGAAAATGAAAAAATCCATGTGCGCTCTGCGTCCGGCCCTTGAACATCACGTAAATGTGAGTGCGTCATGCAGACCACTCCTCACATTTACACGATGCTCAAGGGGCCCTTTCACTTAAGAAATACCATGCAAAAAGGGAGGTCAGGAAGACATAGCGTTTAACATCTCAATGGATCCCTTGAGCACTCTCCCCACTTAAAGTAGGACTGTACTTGCCTTGCAGTCAGCCCTAATTGACAGGCCAGCTCTCAAGCAGAGTGGGGAGGCTGGATGCTTCAAAATCATCTGAATCATTCACACTGACAGGCACTGAAGCAGGTGAAGATTCCTTGTACACTGCAGATGGCTAGCATTTTAATGATAAACTGATGAGGCCTATTCCAGTACACATAAGGCCTTTAGTGTCAAGATGCCCAGAAATGTACCATGATGATCCCCAGTTCTTGATAACCTCCAGTGATGCCATAGAAAGTTTTACAAGTTGTGGACAGCTCTTGCTTGGTGTGAGAGAACCTGATCAATTCCTGACAGTGATGTGCCGTGGCTCCAGGAATTCACTGAGGACTCTGCTGGTAGAGGACTATGAGACAGCATAGATGCTGTCCTTGCCCCCCTGGAAGTCCTCTGTTGCTAAATAATGCAGGACCATGGGGATCTCCTGGATAACAAGGATGCTATGGTTTGACTGCATTGTGCTCTGAAGCTGTGATCCAAGCAGCTCACACAACACTTCAGTGGCTGGTCTCTCAAGATGAAAGGTCCTCATGTCTTATGTCTGTCACAGTCTGCCAAGGAGAGTTTGGTGATGCATGAGGCAGGCTGATGTGTTTTTGTTTCTTGGACTGACATTCTTCCTGACATTCTTCCAGGATGTAAGCAGTTAATAATATAACGTTAGTACAGGAGGGAAGGTCCTGAATGCCGGGCCAGGCTGCACCATTGCACTGACCATCTGTAGAACAAGGATGCTATTGACGGCTTTTAGGGCCTTGTGATGGTCAACTTCCTCGGACGGGGGCCCAGCCCTCCTGAGTGGAACCCAGTGGTGTGTGAATTCCCATGACAAGGCATGGTGACCCCCTTCCAGAGGTACTCCTTGTAAGGCCCTGCCTTGGGGGTCCCTAATATCAGCATGGTTTGGAGGGGCACCATATCTAATTGGCATCATATTTAATTGGCAACACACTTTAATTGGCACTAATATCAAATTCAAGCCTGAGAGGTGATGGAGAGGTCAAACCGAGTGAGGGAAGAAATCTGACTGTAAATGTGAGAAAGAGAGGCTAGTCAACCTAAACACTCTCTAGGTGAGATTAGGTCATTTGTCAGGCAGTAGCTGTTCTTCCTGAGGATGATCGGCTTAAGTAGAAGCTGAATGTCTTTCCAGGGAACACAATTGGGAAAAGCCCACCAGGACACTGATTGACAGATACCCATCCCCTGTGTACCTGGACTCTTTCTTCTTGCTCATAGCACCCACAATACAGAGCTATTACAACAGTCATCATGTCTTTGTCATCCAAACACTGCCACACATTAGTGGTCCATTGTCTGTGTTGCAACTCTCATTGTCCACTAGACTGGGAGAGCAATCAACTCATACTCCTTCAGGGAGTGAAATAGACTATATAAACCCTTAGTTTTGAGAAGTCAGATGCAGTCAGATGAAATGCTAGACCCCACTATGTCGCTCTGACTCCTGATCTGGCCTGCCCTTAGGCAGAAGTCTAAGTTACATTTGAACTTCTTCACTACCCTTCTGGACTAGAAATTATAAATCCCCCCAAACCCCTCAGCCTCTCTATACATATTTTTTTCCTCCCTTTCTCCTTCAATTAGCTCTTGTGTGAATGTGTGATTGTGTGTATCTTGTGTGCACTCCCCTCAATAAAACACATTTTTAGCTTATTTTTGAATCTCTGGCTGGTTCTTTTGCTGCGTGAGCCTATAAACATTGGTAGAAAGGTCTTGTTAAGTTACTCCCCTCTCGCAAGCCTCCTCTTTGAGCTAATTAATTCACCACTTTTGCACGGAGGTACTGGCATCACAGGGTGGTCCTTGTGGCACCTATGTCTTGGGGTAACACGTCTGACACACTCCAGCACCATGAAAATATACTCTATGCATCCCTGGCAGCATGTAACTTAGTGCCTTGGCATTGTGGAGACTGTGCCCCAGTGCATAGAGGGAAAGTCACTGACATGGCTGGTGCTTCTTTCTATCTCTATTGGACAGCTGCTGTTACCTCTGTGCTTTTGGTAGAGGGTACTGAAGTATTAATCTCCTTAGCAGGATTTTCCTCATTCTTTTTTCTCCCCGCTCCCCTTGAGCTAGCTGCTGTGGCCCAGCTTCTCTTGCAACTGCTAGCTACAACTGGTGGAATCTCTATGCATCCATTTCTGTCTGAAGTGTCTCAGGAAGTCAGGGGTAACATTCCTGATGTGTCCTTATCTCTCAAGCTGTGTAGCCTTTGCACAGTAGTGCATCCACATGAGCAGAGTCTGTGAAGATGGAGGAGGGGGGTTAGGAAGGTGTTCCCAAACTTCACAAGTCCTTCTCACACATCTCAGAACAGGATGGATCTTTTGTGCGAAATATTATCCTTCTGCATCTTTCTCATTTCTGCTGTGGGAAATGGCAATGCCTGGCATTTCAGGAACGGGGCTTCAACCCCCATCCGCGAAAGTAGGCCCTCTCAAAAAAGGAGAGACAGCTGGCAGAAGAAGGAGAAAGCACTGCTCTGTAAGCTGGTTGCTAATATTGTGAGATTGCTCTTAATCCCTGTTCTGGCTCAGTTGCCAACGAACGGGGGAAAAAGGTGGCTTGATGATGTGTTTCACCAGATTACGGCACTTGGGTTCTGTCCTTGGACTGATGCAGCCATATGTAAGCAGCATAATGAAACATACTCAGAACTGCAGAAATGAGCCAAGGAGTTTGTCCATTCCTACAGGGATCCCAAAGTTGCCATCAGGAAGGCCCTATTCCTTAGGGAGCCTGTCCTGGCTGAGATCATGCTCACAGAAGCAGTTGCTGGCACTGGTGTGGACTCTCTGAACTGTACGTATTCCTGGGAATGGGAAGAGTAGGAGTGTGATCTCAGGGTTCCTTGCCCAGTGTTCCTCTTCATCCCTCTGTTTCTCTTTCAAACTTACTTGCCCCCTTGGAGGAAGCTGGTGGTGAGTAGTCTCTACCTGCTGAGGAGGCACTGCAGGAATCAAGTCAATCACCTCATCTCTGTCTTTCCAGTAGGAAGATCAGTGGAGGGGAGCCATGCTCCTGGGATGAGCTGTTACTGCAGTAGATAAATCCTATCCCGAGGTCTACAATTTAATATTAAAAATATCTCCACGTGCTTGAGAGGTCCCCCAAGTGAGCATGTAGGCAGGCACGGTTGAACGGCCAAAAACAGGAAAAACCCGGTCAGGCCAGTAAACCCATAGTCATGTAGCCCCAGGAGACCTCCAGACATGTAAAACATAAAACACAGAAAGGGTCCTCAGCCCCGAAGAGCTGGCTTGAAGGGATTAACACATCTGACAAACAGCCCATCAAGCGAGGACGATTTGCATACAGCCGAGGCTTTGACAACCCCAGCAAAACCAATCATGCAAAGGACGTTGACATATTGGAGCTTTGTTCTAGCTTCTCCACCTATTGTTCTCCCTGAGAAACGATTAGCCGTCCAGGTACCTTTACCCCCATAAATAGATCTGGTTTTTGAGCAGCTCTTTGGATTGCTCCCGGCTTCTCAGCAGACCATCACTCCTTTCATTGAGCTATCCCCTCAGCCCTCCACATACTGAGTCTCATCTCTCTCTCTCTGCTGCTGTCTTGGACCTCCGGACTTCAGGACCAGGTGCAGTATTCCCCAGCTGTAACCCTCCAAAGTCCCCTATCCAATTTCCTCTCTTTTTATTCCTTGCTAGGTCTTGAGTGCGTATGAGTGCGTACATGTGCAAGTCTTTATTTTTAATAAAACCATTAATTAGATCATTTTGCTTGGTTTTTGGCTCGGCCTGACCCCGTAAAATTGGGTGAAAGATCTCGCTAGGTTACCCTGCCTCTCACATTGCTATTGCTTGTGCTCTGGCTAGTTTCCATTCCCCATCACATGGAGCACATTGAGGTGTCCCCCAAGGGACCCCAGAAATCAGCGTAGCAGAGCCACTGGTCCCAGGAACATCAGCAAGGTCTGCTTGTCCAGGGCAAACATTACTAGCAGAGATCATGCCCCCCTAGGGAGCTTCATCCTTGGCCATGTGGGTTGATATATTCCATGGATAAAACTTGTGAGGAGCTATCAAGGATGGAGGCAATTTCTCTGTCTTGTGGGGAAGGGGGAGTGACCATGAATGTTTCCTTTCTTTTCCTGCAGGGTCACTGCAATTAGAAGACTCTTTGGATGTCACAGATGTGGTAGGCAAACTCCCTACAGAGGAACTGCTGTATACATCGAGTGTTCTACCACCAGTACAAGCCAATCAGTCTGCTCTTGGTGAAGTAAAGCCATATAAGTTGGTCCCCATGTTTGCCCCCTGCAGGACTGAGTGAACCCTTGCTGTCTCCAGGCCAACTGGACTTTGGCAGAGAAGCAGTTCATCTTTGGGAGGATTGACACATAGAGCCAGCCCTTTGGGCTGAGGGATAGTGTTCTGCCAAGGACAGTCATTCTAACAGTGGCAGAGCCAGGCTGCTCACATGGAGTAGCAAAGGCAGCAGATCATCTGAGAAGGGTGTGAGGGAAGAACAGGAGAGATGATGGAGAAGGGGGGGGATGTTTGAGGGAAAGCAGGATCTTCCCTGTGCTGGGGTCCCAGATTCCAAGAGCCTGTAGCAGGGGCTAAGGGAGGGAATAAACAGGTTGAAGAGAGGGGACAGGGATGGGCCAGTACTCTGCCTATGTGCCCAAGACCCCCAGCCTTCACAGCCATTTGACTGATGTGTTTCTACCCCTTGGCTTCAGATGTGGCAGGATGCAATGACCCCGTCCTGGAAGATGATCAGCATTCTCCAAAGAAGTCTGGGCACTTTGACAGAACAGATACAAACTGTAGCGGCTGCTGTGGAACAGCTGCATGTTAGTGTGGGGGGCTTCAGAAAAGTGTGGGTCTTCTTCTGACCTTCTTCTGTTCTTCTGACACTCCTATGTGAGGAGTGAGGTGACATTAGAGTATGCCAAGAAGGCATAGCTACCTCCCTTGCTGTATCACTTTTTGCGCTCAGCTGATACAGCTGCCGTGGGGAGATCCTAGTGCTGTGGAGCTTTAGGGAGCGAGCAGCAACGTAGGTTGGAAGTCAGCATAGTTGTAAGAGAAGAGGTGTGTCACTGTAGGAAGGGCCATGCAAAAACTGTTACTGCTGCTGTCACTATGCTTTCCCACTCTTTCATGAGGTGTATCTTTCCATTAGATTTCCAAGTATAAGGCAAGATATGAATACATCAGTGAATATATGACTGAATGACGTGCCTGTATGGAGCCAGAATGCCCCCCGCCCACTTCTGTGCATATGAACATGCTTATTTCCTTCTCTTGCTTACCCCATGTACTATCAGCTTCTGGCCACCTTCTGGTTACAGGGACTAGCATCTTCCTCTCCTCTGCCTACTCTGGCATGCCATCTCTGACTGGCTGCAAAGGCACATACTGTGGGGAGGTCTATAGACTGTCCACTATATTTATCCTGTCTGAGTTTACAGTATTTTCTGTTGAATAAGTAAATGGGTTGATACTTCATTATCTGCTCTGACTATGTGATCATATATTGTGGAGGGAAGGAGAATGGCTGTATGTATGCATGTTGGGAAGGAACATGTCTGTTGATAGAAGATATGAATGGAGAAGTGAACAATCCCCTTCCAGTTCAGGAGATCTGAACCAAAGGTCACATCTGAGATATTCCCATTCAACCTGTTTCACAGCCTTTAAGGAAAGAGAGTGCCAACTTCCACGTGCTCTGATGGTACTGGATGATCTGGGAGGAGCCTGGCATTCTGGGCAATGATAGTTCCAATTGATATGGCATGGCCCTCACAATGGTCCTCAGACCAGTAGAATGGGGTGGGGTGGGGGTTGCAGTTGCATGCATTACTGGACTTACTGGGGTTCATTCCCACTTGCAGTACATGGGTTCTCACCTGCGTTCTGAATTGTTCAGCAGTTTCTCTATGTGTCTTAGAGGTCTGGCTCTCACTGGGTGGTTGTGCTACTGGGTGGGCTTTGGGGCTGGGCTTACTGCTGGCTGTTGATCTGCAACTATTGCCATAGTTTCCATGGTTACATGGAAAGGCTTTTTTCCCCCTGCTGACTTTTTTTCCCCTTAGGCCAGCAGAGGTCCCACCATTACCTAACTAAAAAAGGTTTGGATTCAGTACAGCTTCAGCCAGCCTGATGTCAGCTGTTGGCCCACTTGCCGAGTTAAGATTCACTGTAAATTTGACCATGATAGCAGGAGTGCAGAGAGGGGTCTGGAGGCCACAGACATATTGTGCATCCATGTGGCCTGTCTTCTGTCTGTTGTCTATCCCTGATTTGGTTTTGCATTTGATGTTTTGCCTTTAGTTTGCTTTTCAAATAAAAAGGATATTCCCTTTGCCATTAATCTCTGCTGTTTTGGTTGCTGGCCAAGGAACTGACTGAAACTCATACTCATATAGAAACACACACCAAAATGTGGTAGTTTTGCTTTATTTGCCACTTACAACTTTTAAATTATAATGGGTGGTAGTGGCTAAAATTAGCCAAAAATGAGGCTAAAACAAAATTAGAAGTGAGCAAAAGTTTTGTCTTTTTTGGGGGGTCTATGCATCATGCAACATAGGGGCATGATGCATGATGCATCTTTCAGCAGCGATACCTCTAAGTGTTTTTTTTGGGTGGGGGTGGTTTGGCTGCTGTATTTTGGCAAGCAACTGAAAAGCTCTCAGCTGAGACAACTCTAATCTGTTAGTGAAACTCCGCATTCAAGTTATTTTGCCTGTGCTTGGAATCATAAGATTGTGAATTCCAGCATTATGTGGACATTTTCCCTGTTTGCTACTGCTCACTGGTGGCTCACTGGGGCTTTGTCAGCATAGATTTCAACCCCAACATTCAGCCCTGACTGTGCCACTAGGTGTGCCAACTGTGAATAATATGGGAGCAAACATTTCTCAGAAGCCAGATTTACTTATCTCAATAGAACTCCTGCTCAGGCCTTGTTTCTGCTCAGTCATCAATCTGTTCTGTTATGCCGTCAGAGGTTCCCACCACTGCCCCCCTCCCAGGGCCATGATACATAACAGGAGTTCTGAAAGAACATTTGTGCAGTACAAAATTCAAGTGAGGCAAAGGTTGTATAAGGCTAGCTAATATAAAAAAATGGTGACCACAATGTGATGGGTCCCGCCAACCTCACAAGTACAATCAACCATCAGACACCTGTTGAAACAGAAAAGTTTCAAGAACAAAGATTCCTCTTTTTCAATGGGTGTCTGATGATTGTGTAAGGCTTGTCCCATTTAAACGTGTTGGGTTTTTCTATTTGTTATACTGGTGTGTGCGTGTTTATTCAGTTATGTTTTAACTGGTTTTAATTCTTTTATTGTTTAATCTTTTTTAAACTTTTGTATTTTGTCAATTTTTAACTATGTGGGTTTTTTTAAAAACTTTTATAAGCTGCTTGGAGTCCCAAATGGGGGAAAGGGAGGAGAAGGACAGTAAAAAAGTTCAAACTTCTATGGAATCCTAAACTCAGATCAAAGTTTGTTATTATTTCATGTTATAGACACACTCTGCAGGCTCCACTGCTAACATGGAGGAAACAGTTCTAGAATATGGTGACCTTTTTCCTGACAGATTTTCAGAAGTTGTCATTGCCACGATAGTGGTGAGGTCAGAAAATGCCTAATACATTCTAAAGTTAAATTCAAGTGTTGGTTCTAACTAGAGCAGACCCACTGAATCAAGAGGTAAGAGATGAGTTGTCAAAATCCTGTTGACTTAATAGGTTTGCTTGGGCTAACAATTGGATCTGAAAACACTGTCAGTCAAAATTATTTAAAAATAATTTTAAAATTTGGGGAGGGCTTGGGAGATAGAAAGCAGGCTGTAAAAAGAGACTAAGGCACGGGTGCCTTCTCCCAAGTTTTTGTACATTTGTGTGTGTATGCATGTATTTTGTTGAACTTCATGATACCTGATGTGTGGAACAAGCATATAAAACTCTTCCATGTTAACATTGTCAGTTTCTAGCATTTTCTGCCATTCTAAGTAGGCTTCTACATGTCATGCACTGTGTTGTTAAGGAAAAAAGCACCCACACATGTACAGGAAAATGCATGGGTGTGCTGTAGTTTTGTGAGTGCTACCTAATCAAATTAAAATCACACAAAAATTCTTGTGGACACCCAGGCTGCTGAGCTGGGCATATTGCAAACATTGCAGTACTATTTCACTGAGCAGAAAGTGCAGCTGCAATTTTTGTTCTCTTTAAGTGAATGAACAAACAGAGATAGTTTTAAGACTGTCTAATTAAACATTTCAGCTTCGGCCTTCCTGTTCATCAACACTATCTGGATTCCAAGTGAATGCTGGGGCCCAACGTGCAAGTTTAAAGAATGCTGTGGAATAATTCCAAGAAGGGGGTCATGTATACTTTTGTTTGTTTGTTTGTTTGTTTTAAGAATCAGAACCTGGTAATGAGTGAAAGATGGCTGCTTGGGTAGACATTAAAGCTGCCAACCTTCGCTCACTCACCTGGGATAATTCAGTGAGACTTTTGAATAAATGTGTATAGAATGGCATTGTAAATGTTATGTTCCAGATGAAGGCCATATAGAATTTCCTGGTACTAAGTCTTCAGGAGTTTTCTCATCTAAGATGGTTTCACAGTAGACATGTAGACATCAAACATAATCAGAAATAAAATGCATAGAAACATGTTCTTCAGCTTCTTTGGCCATTTCTGCACTAGACTGTTATAGCGCTATTATTCCACTTTCAACATCTTGTGCAATCCTGGGGTTTGCAGTTTCGGGAGGGGCCGGCTGGAAACCCCAGGATTCCATAGGATGTTGAAAGTACATGACTATAGGTCTACTGTCTAGAATTCAAGTGACCATAACAGTACAACCACCTGTTTTGCTTTTGGCATAATCCTTGCACTCTGCCATTTTGAAAATGTCCATAGGTATTCCTTTAATTTCCATAACAATGAAAGTGAGAAGTCATTGGTGTATGTAACTGGCCTTGCATGCATCAGTAGCCATGGTAACTCTTCAGAGAGCATCAATTTCCTACTCAAGTGAAGAATTAATTCACAAGGAAATGCAGGTGTGGGAGCAATTAAGATCTAAACAAAGCTATTTATAGCAGTTTGACAGATCCCTTTACCCAGGCTGGTCCTGAAACTCCAGTTCTCAGGAATCCTTTCATACATCCTATTCTTGTTTCCCCAAATATTCCCTTGCTGAACAGGTTGCTGGGCCTCAGGGTGACCCCTTACATGTGGACTTACATTCAGTGCTGTGTGAGTTCTTTAGTTTTAGTATGCATGGCCTGACTCCAATTCAAGCTTGATAGATAGAGAGCCAAACAACAATATGTTTGTTGAACACAGTAGAGGAATAGAATAATCTTTATGTGTATGTGTGCACGCATGTGTATTCTTAAGCTCCCCAGAACCATAAGAACCATTCTTCCTCAAATCCACAAACTTGTCTCTATAAGCTCACAGGCCTCTCTGTCAACTTCCCTGTCAGTGCCTGTTCAAAATCGTATCTGCTTCAGACCCTGTCTCTCATACCCTGCCTCTTTCGCACCCTGCCTGAGTCTCCCCAAGGCAAGCCTCTGCCTTTTTAAAAATATATTCTATTCCCCTGCAGCTCCCCTTCACCACCACTCTGAGCCACGACTGCCACCTCCCTGCCTGTCAGACTGAGTACTTCACAAGCAGGCACCCATAGGTTTTTCAAAGGCTAGGAGGCAGAACTGAATAGCCCATGTTTCAGCATGTCTGGCCAAACTAATTTTGCAAACATTTTGACATGCATTAAGGTTTTACTTGTACCACCTAGCATATCAAACATATTTTAAATGTTACTACCTAAATGGTGCTACTCTAAGCTATATCTTTCAAAAGCTGAATCTGGCTCCTTGGACTACACTACAGCAGCAAACGTGTGTCTTGCTTGCAGCCATGTTTGATATCCTGAGGGCCCCTAGGGATCCTTCTGGCTCAATCCTTCAGCTTGCCATAGCAGCTGTGGCTTGTTTTCCATTATGATGCTGTTGTTCTTCATGTTGTTGCTGCTGCTTCTAAAAGAGTTTAAAGCAGTGGTTCTCAACCTGTGGGTCCCCAGATGTTCGTGGACTTCAGCTCCCAGAAGCCCTGAGCATTGAGCATAGTGGCTGGGGCTTCTGGGAGCTGAAGTCCATGAACATCTGGGGACTCACAGGTTGAGAACGACTGGTTTAAAGGGTGGCAGCAGTCAGGTTTCTGCACCTATCGTACTTTCTTCTTTCAAGTACACTTTCTTCTCAGTATACACCCGGAATTGTCTTATTTCCATTCTGATATCCTTCTGTGCTCCACCGAGAAGAATGACAAATGGTTGCAGTTGCCATTGTTCAGAGGTGGGGTGGAATTAGGAAATTCCCTTCCACAAGATGTGGTGATTGTGTAACTGCACTCTGCAGAATTGGCAAATACATTAATTGGCAGATAGGTTTAATTGGCATAAAATATAAATCATATACAACTTACATCTGGACAGGGCAATGTGGAGAAGGAAGAAAAGCCTTAACAGGACCCTAGGTCATAAGTTCACTGAACCAGGAAGACCTGAGTTAATGGGCAGGTTGTAAAAAATAATCCCTTCAATAAAAAACAATAGCCAGCTGAGAGAACAGCAAAAGCCCCCTGCTGTGCTCACTTCCTATAGAAACACAAATAAGGCAAAGCCATAAAACTAGCAATTAACTCCCTGACACCCAATATTTGTTACAAACCCCAAAACACAAGAAGTTTTGTTGGTTTTGACAACTCGGGCTCACAAAAAAAGGAAGATTCCCGCCAAATCAATAATTGTCTCATTTTCTCACCTGTGACATCTTCCTGGTCCCCAATCACACAGCCATCAAAACCTTTTGTCATCTACATGTTAAAGTCATCAACTTGCTTCTTTCAGACATTAAAAACCATCAATCCATCATGTCACCTTTTGTACACCCTGCAAACATTTGTTTATACAGGCAGAGAGTCATCAACAACTCATGCCTCCAGGACAGATTTTTGGGTATAAAGAGACCTCGATTTTGGGTCCCCCCACAGCATTTTCAGTTTCAGGGATCCACTTTGTCACTCTGCTTTTTGAACAGTGCTGTCTGTGGGTCAAAAAGGCCAAGCCATTTCGTGCTTCTCTCTGGATGGTAACTATAACCCAGTCCTTTTCTATTTCCTCTATCCATTTTTTCTCCCTTTCTTTTCAGTTACCCTTGTGTGATTGTGTGTGTGTGGCTATTTTGTGTGTGTATGTATATTTTCCCCCAATAAAACACATTTAAATCGAACTATAAATCTTCTGACCGGTCTCCTTTGGCAGTAGCCCCATAAAACAGAGGCCCTTTCCACAACGCACTTTTTCTCGGTGCTGGGGTGTGGAGATTGCATGAGCAGCCTCCAGCGAGAGGTTCTCGCATCCCCGCTGCTTCAGCTCCGCATGAGCTGCCTGCTCCAGAGGCTGAAAGCCGAAAATGAAAAAGTGCACAAGTGGTGCCTGGCCTACCCTGGAGCATTGTGCAATTGTGAGTCGTGCAGATTGCTCCTCACAATCGATGCTTCAGGCGCCCTTTCGCATGGCAAATGCCGTGCGAAAAGGGCCATAGGTGGGAAGGTCCTGCAGTTACCCCCTCCTCTTGCAGTATTCTTAATTTGGGTTAATTATTTCCCCATTTTTACATTTGATCACAGATTCTGATAGAGGACCTCACGGGCTCCCATGCTTTTGGGGTAACAATAGACTAGCAACTTAAGATTGTTTTAAAAGGAAATCAGCTAAACTGATTTCTCACTACTTGTTACAGAGAGCACATACCCCAGGACAGTGGCAGCATGCCTCTAAATACAGTTGCTGAGAACTAATAAAGCAACAAAACTATTCTCTTTCATTTTCTGCTAGTGGTTTTCCTATAGGCATCTATTTGGGAAACAGACTTAATATGTGTAATTATGAGGGAAAAAATCCACTTTGCTCTGATCAGAGCAGAGACAATATATTCTTTGCTCTGATCAGAGCAGAGACAATATATTCTGAAAACATTCTAATTTTTTTTTCCAACAGTTATCCCCTAAGCTGACCCTCTGCTGAAGAACTTTATATGGATTTTTCTTGTCCTTAGCCAATGTTTCTCCTCCTGAGAAAGAGCAGGAGGAGAATAAGACTTCAGTACAGGCTTCCTCAACAGCCTGGACCAATGGCTCCCTCTACTCCTATTCACAGATGTCATGAAGACCTCTGAAGAAGGGCAGGCAGGAGTGGAAGAGAGAAAACAAGGAGATATACAGAGAGCAAGACAAACTGCTTTGTGGGTGTTTGGAACCCTTTATTACATAAAAACAAAAATGTCTTCAAACAACAACAAAAAAATTGCAAAGCCCTATGCAATGACCAAACTCGCACTCTGGAGTGAGTTGTGTTGCTTTCCAGGCAAGTGACTATCCAAGTGACAACCCCTTAGGGCCCAGAAGAGGGCCCAGCACCTTCATATAATTTGTCTTCAGAGATGTCAGAAGCCTCATGACTCCAAGATCCTCTACTTCTAGGGTCTTAGAGTGGGAAATCTGTAGGGGTTGTAAGCACTGAAGGAAGAAGTCATGAGTGGCTGGTTGCACGGGAATGCCCGGGGCTATTTCTGCACTAGACTGTTACAGTGCTATCATTCCACTTGCAACATCCTATGGAATCCTGGGGTTTGCAGTTTGAGGCCCCTCCCTAAACTGCAAACCCCAGGATTCCATAGGATGTTGAAAGTGGAATGATAGCACTATAACAGCTCTAGTGCAGAAATGGCCCAACACTCTGTCCCCTGACAGAGCAAGCCCTCTCCACACTGCCCCTGTGTATCATCTGCATTTTCCAAGATGTGCCATCTCTTCGCCTCATTGGCTTAACTTCCATTTCAATATTTTCTTATTCCCCCACTTCCACCCCTCCTATTATTTTGTCAAGAGTGGATATTTCATCTAGCAGTAAGACTGAACCACAGGATACCCCCACTTCTTCACTTTCAAAGGAGCAAAAAATACAGTAACTGGATATCACCTGCTGAGAAAGAAGAATATGAAAATGCACGGCAACATGTCACAATGTCTGCCTTCTCCCTTTGCTCCCCTCATTGGCCCATGAAACACCAAGCCTAAACTCAGACAGGCATTTCAGCAGTTATTTGCATATGTGAATAAGTATTTGATTCTCATTATCTAATGCTGGGACTGAGTATTAGAAACAGATAGTAAAATCTAGACAGCTGGTAATCCAAACACAATTTGTAGCCTCACCCCTCGGATATGACAGCAAATTCCCTCACTGGATCCCTTATCTCATACTGCTCATAGCCTGAAGAGCATTAGGCTGTCTCTCAGTCTAAGAAGAAAAGGAGGCACAGCCACATGATGGGAGCAGTGCCACCGGTTGCAAGACTTGGTAAGGCTTGGGGATAGCAAGAGATGCTGTCCCTGGAAAGGTAGTTGGAGCAGGAGAAGATGAGGAGCAAGAGTTTGTGTGGGAATGGGAGAAGATTACCAAGAAGGAAGCAGTTAGAAGCCTACCATGCTACTTGAATTTGTTTTATTCTCTGTGACCTTTATCTGGTTTCCTGCTACCCATCTCTATTACTCCAGCAGGTCCTATAGCACACTCAGGGAGCAACTGGCCCCAGGCCCTGCTATATTTTAGAGATATATTTTTAGTTTATACAAAAAATAGCCCCATCAGAAATTCAGCTGTTGCTGGAATAAAAGTGAATCTGCACAATCCTGAGGGCCGCAATTTACACTAGTCAGCCTGTCCAGAAACTCTGCTTATCTACCTGGTAAACTCTGATAACAGTCTAAAACTACATAGCATTCCTTTTCTGAGGGGTGATCAGGGAGAGAGTGAGAGAGAATGAAAAAGAAAGGAACAGTTTCTCTAAAAACAGAAATCTTGTGCTGAATCATTGATAAAGCATCAGAATGACTCTTGAAAGATTACATTTCGGCAATGTAGGATCCCCTGTTTCTCCAGCCATTTGTTTAACTCTTTTGCACCCATCTGGGTTTAGAACGGTGTGACCATTTTCTGAGTGCAGCTGTTAACAGAATAATGAAAGGTGCCATTAGATAAAGATTATAAAATTGTCCAAACCCAAGTTCCCAACAGTGATTCAGCAGTGGCTTTCTCAGGATATTTTAAACTGTAAACAAAACCATTTTAAATAAGACACCAATGTTTATAGGTGCAGCGGCCCAAGTGCCAGTCCTGGTTATCCTACCCATTCCCACCCTTTCCATAAAAAACAGGCCATGATAACAAAAATCTTCATTCCTGACATGTTGGAGCACAGGTAACAAACAGATAGAAAATATCAGATGCTGGGGGCCAGGTTCTCCTTGGAAGATTCATTTGGTTTTGTTTTCTAGAGGGCCCCTTAGAAATACCTGAGATGCAGGGGATGTTCTCTCATTTGAACCAAATCTTGTGCCAGGGCAGCTCTCCATGCTGGGATGAGAGCAGATCCCTCTCTCCCACTCCCTCCCCCAAGAAAACATGAGCATGTGTTGATGACTGAGGAGCCTCATCATGTGTCCAAGATCTCCCTGGTGGGGGACTGCTCGTGAGAAATGCCTTGGGTACTATGGACAGTCTGATTGTGGGACACGAGTTCTGCTGCAGCTCAAGTGCAATGGCATTTTGTGGGAATTCCTTCACCTGCTTCTTGTACTCAAGGAAAGTGCAGGCCTTGGTGGCAATGGCAATTATGTTCTTACCAATAAAGATGGTGGAGACCCTGCTATCTTGGAAAAGAACCATGTTAATGGCTCGAATGAATATGGTGACAATGTTGATGGTCACCAAGCTCAAGACAGGGTAGAGCATCATCTTCTGAGGAGCAATGTGTTCCCCCTGCATGCTAATCTCACTGAGGGAAACACAAGGCAGGATCAGGAGCAGAATGTAACAGTAGAAGAACATGAGCCCTTCTGCCCAGATTGGCAGCCCAGTCTTGTGTGGCTCCCACAGATTGGCCTGAATGTCTAAAATATCCAGGAGGTCTAAGGCTACCCAGAAGAGACGCCCCCTCAAATCCTCTTTCTTCCGGAAGGTGCGAATGTATTCCATGCTATCCAAGGCCACGAGCACCAGATACAGCCCAGGAACACAGATAGACAGAAGCAAGGTCAATGCCTTCCTAGCCACTGTCTCCAGGTTTCTCTTATCAGCCTTGTAGTTCTGGAATATAAAATACAGTTTTATTTCCAGTACAAAGATGTAGAGGAACCAAAGGATCATAGCATAGCCACGCTTGGCTGTCTTCACCTCAGCACCCACCCAGACAGCGACATAGCGCAGCACTATCAGGAAGCAGATGTCTCCCACCAGGACAATGATGCAAACACCAATCTTACGGGGACCTTGGTTCTGTTCCACCAGATAAGCATCCATAAATGCCATGCTTGTCATGATAACAATAGTGGTGAGACACACGTGACGCTTGTCTGGAGGTGGAAGCACCATGGTGAGATCATGGAATCACCCACGGTCTCCTCCTGGCCTCCTTGTGTTGCTACAAGTGCAGGCCTACATTCATCAGAGACAGTGCCCTACTCAGCAGGTGTCAGCAGTTCTCACAAAATAAAGTCCAGCCAGGCAGTGACTGATTAGCAAGATATTTCATGTGATATCTTCAGATTCCAGCAGCTCTGCAGTACAGCACATCTGGCATAGTCATAAATCCAGATGACTTTGCTATATATGGAGCAGGGTCCCATGTGCAAACCCCCCACAATAGTCTTCAGCTACACCTCAGGGGTATTACTTTATGTTCAAGATTATTCTTAGTACCTATGAAAGCACCTTTGAGAAAACTTCTGTCTTTCTTTCTTTCAGCTCTGATTCTCCTTGCGTTGCCACTGTGAAATTCCTTCTTGTTTGATAGGAACATGCTTCACTGGCCAGCAGGTAATCTTTCTTATGGGCTTTCTAGCAGCAACTTACGCAGAGTCTCAGCAATCAGAGAAACCATCAGGTAGCCAGAGCAGGGTGACAGAGGAATAGCAGATCACAATGTTTTGCTCCCCAAATAACAAGTGACTCAGCTGCAAGCAGGACTGACATCTTCCCAGGGTATCCTTTCTCTCGTGGCTCCCTGTTTTTCCTGCCTCAAGCCTATCCGAAACAGTATCCATGCTGAGCAAGGCTTGTATGTGAGGGTTCCAATCCACCATCTCTTTCCTAGTGACATCTACTCTGACCTGGAAAAGATCAAAGAAAAGACATGTGACATTGCCATATGTGTCAAGAACATGCACCTCTGAGGATGAGAGTGGCTCCCACATACTAGGGTTCTAAACTAGCCCCCCACCAATGTAACATTTGCCTACTCATTTTAGCAAAACTGTCAGAATCTGGAGTCTAAAACATCTGGCGATCCATGCTTCATCCTTCCCTGGCCTACTGTATACATCTTGTTCCATAGCATGAGTTTATTTTGTTCATTTGCCTTGTCACCCAATTCCTGTGACCAATTACATGCTGAAACTGCATTTTCCACTGACTTGAATGAAGCCACGTATATATAGCACTTTTGCTCCAGCAAAGCATCAAAGAACAATATCAACAAAACCATGTCACCTTTCAACTTGTCAGCCTCCACAAGTTTAAGGATATAACAGGTTAAACTGTACAAGCTACATATAATTTATAATCTGACCATTGTTTCACACAGACTATGACTTGCACTTCTGCCTTCCCAGCAAGGTGTCCAGATACAAAAGAGGACAAGGATTCTACACCTTCAAGAGTTGTGTGGAAAAGTATAATTTTGGCCAGTTTAGGTTGCCATGTGAGCCTAGAGAACACTTAGAGGGAAAAGAATTAGTAGGAATCTGCCTGGTTTTTGAGATCTTCAGAATTGAGACACCTATCTTAGTTGTGCTACCACCTTAGAAGACATGCATGGTAAGGTCATGACAACTTGAATCTTTTATATCTGGCCATTCTGATTGAGAATTAATTCAGAGCAGGAAATCAGCAGGGAGGTAATGATAACCTGATATTGATGTTGGGAAAGCAACTGATTTTGCCTTGCATTAAAAATCAACAACATGGCAACTTCATACTTGGTAATTAGATTTCAATGGCAAGAAAAGCCCTGTAGTCACCATGTTTAGTCAGATAAATGGGTCATATAGTTCAGCATTCTGAAAACTGGAGTATCTTGTTACTATGGTAGACTAGCCCGAGCCTGAGGTCTACAATTTAATCGTAATGATATCAGCTATAAAGATATACTGACATCTCCACATGATATTAAAAATCATTCCACATGTCTGACAGGGTCGCCAAGAGAGCACATAGGTAGGCACAGCTGAATGGCCACAATTAGGAAAATCCAGGTCTGGCCAGTAAATTAATCTGTCACGTAGCCCCAAGGAGCCCTCCAGACACACCTAGTCATCAAGCACACAAAAAGTCCTCAGCCCCGAGATGCCTGCTTGACAGGATTAGCACTCTTGACAATCAGCCTGTCAAGCGAGAGCAATCTACATGCTGCCAGAGCTTTTGTCTAACCCTGGCAGAATCAATTAAAATCAAGCGAAACCCATTAAGCTGGAGATGTCATTAAGGGCTTTGTCTTAGCCCTTCTCTCTATTGTTCTCCCCAGGAAAGGGTTAGCCTCCAGGTATGATTTCCCTTATAAGGACTCCTGATTTTGAGCGCTTCCTCGGATCGCTCTCGGTGTCCTCCCTGCCTTGCTGCCGCTCCATTCGCCGAGCCTTCCCCTCAGCCTCCATGCGCTGAGAATCACCACTCCTGACTCTTTGGCTCTTTTTTGGATTCCCGGACTTCAGGATCAGGTGTAGTATTCCCCCAATACTCCTCTTTGAATCCCTTATCAATTTTCCTCTCTTTATTTTTCTTAGGTCTGTGTGAATGAGTGCATCAGTGTGTAGTGACTTCGGTTTTAAATAAAGAAAATAATTGTAAATTCATTTTATCTGGGTTTTGACTCGGCCTGACCCCGTTAAAGTTGGGTACAAGGTCTCGCAAGGTTATCCTACCAAGCATATGTTTCTGCAATTGGCAGTTGCTAGGTCTGGTGTGTTTTTCAGGGATGGCTCAATATATTCCCTTGCCTGAAGTGGAAAATAAGATGACACCATTTCACATTCTTTGTGCAAAAGCCACCTAGTCCCAGAAGATCTCAGATGCATCTGCAGAGAGACCAAGTATGCATATTTGCTCTCCTAATGAGTATAATGCATACAGCCTATATACCCTAAATGTACCAGATCCTATCTGATCTTGGAAGCTGAGCAGGGTCAGTTTTGGTTAGTACTTGGATGGGAGATTGCCAACAAATATCAGGTGCTGTAGGATCTATTTCAGAGGATTGGCAAAACCACCTCTTGAGTATTTCTTGTTTAAGAAAACACTATGAAGTTTATAGGCTCAACATAGGTCAATAGGCAACTTGAATTAACATACATACACAACGAGTCTTGCCTAGTACAAGCAAGGAATGGTTCAGCAGTAGGAGAACTCCCAAAATCAGTGTAACAGGAGAGTCCATAAAAGGGTGCCAAGTCAAATGTATTCTCTCTCTCTTTCAAATATAAACACACACAAAGAGAAAGATCTATTTTACAAATTTGCCAGATTGTTTTTAGAAGTCTAATATATCAGTTTGTGCACCATCCTAGGGACTAGTATTTAGGGTTGCCATATTACTTAGATAGCCTTGTTTTACCCGGGTTCTAAGCATATCATCTAATGCAGGTTTGGAGCATCCTTTGGCCCAGATTCCAAGCTTTCATTTTTTTTAAAAAACTGTCTCTAGTCCCTATAGAAGCCAACATATGGTGTGGGAATATGGAGGCATTATTTGGTCAGATTCTTCTGCAAGGAAATTTCAGGCATGAGGAAAGCAAGAGGAATTGGTTTGAACAACAGTGCACAAGAAGCAAGCTGGGGCACACTCTGAAGGTGTGGTGTGGGGCAAGATAGGGAGAAGGAGGGATGGAGGAGCGAGAGGGATGAGTGGTGGTACACAAGAAGCAAGGGGGGGCACACCTCAGAGGCACAAGGGGAGGTGAGGATGGCAGTAGGAGAGGCAGGAGGGCCAGTGGTGGGAGCAATACTGCAGGAGCAACAAGCAAGGGGTGGGCTCTGAGGGAGCAAAGGGAAGTAAGGGAGGAAGTAGAAGAGATGGAACAGTGGGAGTGGTGCAGTGCAAGAAGCAAGGGAGGGGTGAACCAGGTGGGTGCAGGGTGAAGCAAAGTACACAAAAGGAAAGATAGGAGAATGAATGATGTGAACAATGGTATGTAATAAGAAAGAAAGGGTCATGTGAGGGTGTAAGGTGAGGTAAGGGAGAGAGCAGGAGAAATGGGAGAGGGAGTGATGTGAGCCATGCCACACAAGAAGCAAGTGAGTGCTGCAGCACAAGGCATGAGGCAGATGGAGGGAGGGAGGGAGGGAAGAATGGCCAAGTGCAAGAAGGAAAGGAAGAGTGCATTGCATAACGGTGAGGTGACAGAGTGAATAGGAGGGAAGAGTGAGGCAAAGGAGACAGGGGAGAGGAGGAGAGGGAGGGTAAGCATTGCGGTAGCAGAGTGCAAGGAGCAAGAGAGATGAAAAGGGATGGGATGGGGCAAAAGGGGGAGATGGGCTGAGGAAAGGGGGGTAGGGGCAAGGAGGGAAAGATGCAGTGGCAAAGAGACAGGAAGATGGCAGAGCCATGAGGTGAGTCCAAGGAGAAATGGGGATTGGGCAGGTTTGTTGTCATGTTCTTGTGGCATCAAGTCAACTTCAACTTATGGCAGACTGATGAATGAGAGCCTTCCAGGACCTCCTGTCACCCACCACCTTGCTCAGGTCTTGCCAACTCAGGGCTATGGCCTCCTTAATGGAATCAATCCACCTGTAAGGTGGTATACCCCTTTTCCTACCATGTTCCACTTTACCAGGCATTAAAATCTTTTCCAATGAGCCGTTTCATTTCATTGTTTGTCCAAAGTACAACAGCCTCATTTTAGTCACCTTCATTTCTAGTAAGAGTTCAGGCTTGATTTCCTCTAAGACCCATTCGCTTTTCTTTTTAGCACTCCATGGTATCCACAAAACTCTCCTCCACCATTTTGAATGAGTTTTTGTCCTATCAGTTTTCTTTGATGAAACTATCCAGTTTTCACAACCATAGATAAAGATCAGACATACAATGGCATGGAAATTCTGACTTTGACATTCAATTACATATCTTTACACTTGAAGATCTCGTCTAGTTCTGTCATAGCTGCCCTTCCAAGTTCTTACCTTCTTCTGATTTCTTGACTGCAGTCTCTATTCTAATTAATGACTGAGCAAAGGTATGGAAAATCCTGAATTATTTCAATGTCTTCATTGTCTATTTTAAAGTTGTATAAATCATCCGTGATCATTATTTTTGTTTTTGTTCTTAATGTTGAACTGTATCCCAGCTCTTGCATCTTCTTCTTTTACTTTCATCAGCAATCACTCCTAGTCTTTATTTTTTGTAAATACTGTGGTGTCATCTGCGTAGCTTAAATTTTGAAGTTTCTCTCCCAATTTTCACATTTGCTTCTTCTGAATCTAGTCCTGCTTTCCATATGATATGTTCTGCATATAAATTAAACAGGGTGATAAATGCAGTCTGGTCTGGCCTCTTTGTCAATGGGAAACCATTCTGTTTCTCTATATACTGTCGTAACTGTTGCCTCTTGTCCAAAGTATCGCTTATACCTCAAGACAATCAGATGTTGTGGTACCCTCATTTCTTTTGGAGCAAACCATAATTCCTCATCATCTACACAGCAAAGCCTTTGGGCAATCTTAAAACACAGACTGATTTCCTTCTGAAATTCTTTGATGCATTCCATTTCTTCGATGTATGGTTGCAGTATGATACCTACTGCCTCCTCCCTCCCAGCTTGGATCCATTTCTTGTTCCATATATTTTAAAAGCTTTTCCTCTAAAATATTGAACATCACTTTGTTTGCATGGTAGATTAATGTAATCATCTGATAATTATTACAATCCTCAGTGTCCTTTTTTCTATGGGATTGGAGTGTATATTGAGTGTTTCCAGTCTGTAGGACATTGTTTTGTTTCCCATATTTGCTAGAATTTGGATGGGTTCTGTATCTACATTTGGAAACAGCTCTATTGGTGTGCCATCCGCTCCTGGTGATTTATTTCTGCAAAGCACTTTGAGACTCTTTGCTTTCTAAAACTGTGGGTTGATCTTCAAATTGTTCTTCCTTGAAGGAATCCATCACAATTTATTTTCTTTTATATAGTTCCTCAGTGTACTGCTTTCATCAGTCTCTTATTTCATCCTGATCACAGAATGTGTTCCCCTTTTGGTTATATAGCATCCCTATGTTTGGTTTGAACTTCCCTATAATTTCTTGGATCTTGTGGAATAGGTTTCTGATTCTGTCACATTTTACTTTTGCTTCTGTCCTTAACTGCTTGTAGAGCTTCATCTGTCATAAAATGAGACTTTTCTTTCTTTTTCACTAGAGATAGTTGCCAGAATCCTAGATAGGCTGCATAGTTACATCTGCATGTTTGTGGCAGTCAGACTCTGCCAAGACTACAAGGTCCAACAGGTTCCTCGCTTGCCTTGCAGACAATTTAAAGATCCAGAAAGTGGAAGAGGTGACAAGGGGATCGACTATTTTAGATATGATTCTGACCAAAAGGGATGACCTTGTTGATCAGGTGGTAGTGGTGGGATCCTTAGAGGCGAGTGACCATGTTCTATTGGAATTTGTCATTCAGTGGGAAGGACAAGCCAAGTGTAGCCAGACACACATTCTAGACTGTAAAAATGCTGATTTCTGTAAACTTAGGGAGTTACTTGCTGAAATTCCATGGTCAAGAATACTGAAAGAGAAAGTAGTTCATGATGGATGGGAGTTTCTTAAAAGTGAGATACTGAAGGCACAATTGAAAACTGTGCCAATAAGGAGAAAAATGGCAGGTGTCTAAAGAAACTGGAATGGTTGACTAAAGAACTCTCAGCTGAGCTGTGTTAAAAGAAATATGTACAGGAAATGGAAAATGATGAAACCACCAAAGAGCAAATAGCCAGGAGATGTAGGGAGAAGGTCAGAAAATCTAAAGTGCAGAATGAACTCAGGCTTGCCACAGACATTAAAAACAATAAAAGGGCTTTTTTAGATATGTCTGCAGCAAAAGGAAAAACAAGGAAATCATAGGGTCGCTGCGTGAAGAAGATGGCCAATTACTTAATAGGGTGAAGAGAGAAGGCAGAACTACTCCACACCTCCTTTGTCTCAGTTTTCTCCCAAAAGGATAGAAGTACTCAACCGGGGGTGGGGGGGCAGGTGAGGAACAGGGGGAAATGCAGTACAGAATAGGTAGAGATGTAGTACAGGAATATCTGGCTAAACTAGATGAATTCAAGTCTCCAGGCCCAGATGAATTACATCCAAGGATATGAAAACAACTGGCAGAAGTCATTTCGGAACCACTCGTAATAATCTTTGAGAACTCTTGGAGAACAGGAGAAGTCCCAGCAGACTTGAGGAGAGCAAATGTCATCCCCGTCTTCAAAAACGGGAAAAAAGAGGACCCAAATAATTGTCATCCGGTCAGCCTGATATCAATACCAGGAAAAATCCTAGAGCAGATCTTTACAGAGTCAGTTTGTAATTACTTAGAAAGCAATGCTGTAATCACTAAAAGTCAACATTGATTTCTCAGAAATAAGTCATACCAGACTAATCTTATCTCTTTTTATGATAGGGTTACAAGCTTGATAGATGAAGGGAATGCTGTGGACATAGCATATCTTGATTTCAGTAAGGCCTTTGACAAAGTTCCCCATGACATTCTTGCAAAGAAGCTAGTAAAATGTGGACTGGACAGTGCTGCTGTTAGGTGGATTTGTAATTGGATGACCTACCAAACCCAAAGGGTGCTCACCAATGGCTGCTTTTCATCTTGGAGAGAAGGGACTAGTGGGGTGCCACAGGGTTCTGTCCTTAGCCCAGTGCTATTCAACATCCTCATCAATGACTTGGATGAAGGAATAGAGGGTATGCTGATCAAATTTGCAGATGACACCAAATTGGGAGGGGTTGCTAATATCCCAGAGGACAGGATCAAATTTCAAAATGACCTTGATAGACTGGAGAGCTGGGCCAAAGCTAACAAAATGAATTTCAATAGAGAGAAATGTAAGGTCCTACACTTAGGCAGAAAAAATGGAATGCACAAATATAGAATGGGATATGCGTGGCTGGACAGCAGTATACGTGAAAGGGATCTAGGAATCTTTATAGATCACAAGCTGAACATGAATCAGCAGTGTGATGTGGCAGCCAAGAAAGCCAACACGATTCTTGGTTGCATCAATAGGATTATGCTGTCTAGATGAAGGGAAGTAGTGTTACCACTCTATTCTGCATTGGTTAGGCCTCATTTGGAATACTGTGTACAGTTCTGGGCACCTCAATTCAAGAATGATATCAACAAGCTGGAGTGTGTCCAGAGGACAGTGACCAAAATGGTGAAGGGTCTGGAAGCCATGCCCTATGAGGAACGGCTTAGGGAGCTGGGTATGTTTAGTCTGCAGAAAAGAAGGTTAAGAGGGGACATGATAGCCTTGTTTAAATATTTGAAGGGATGTCATGTTGAGGAGGGAGTGGGCTTGTTTTCTGCTGCTCCAGAGACTAGGACAAAGAGTAGGATTCAAGCTACAGGAAAGGAGATTCCACCTGACCCTCAGGAAGAACTTCCTGATGGTCAGAGCTGTCTGACAGTGGAATATGCTGCCTTGGAGTGTGGTGGAGTCTCCTTCTTTGGAGATTTTTAAGCAGAGGCTGGATGGCCATCTGTTGGGAGTGCTTTGAGGTGGGATCCTGAATAGCAGAGGGTTGGACTGGATGGCCCCTGTGGTCTCTTCCAACTCTATGATTCTATGCATAATTAAATAATGTCTCCTGGCTAGATTCCCTTGTTCACCTTCAGACCCCGCTCCTGGATTGGGTGAAGGAGATCAGTTCAGCTTACTGTTGGGTAACTGCCACTCCAGTCCACCTTTAGGGCCAGCTACCAGATCAGAGGAAGAAGGTTTTGTCATAAGCTCGCTCACTGGCAGAAGAGGCATGGAAATCTCATCCTCCTTGCACCCTGATGAGAAGCTGAGCACAGCCACATCACCTGATCTGGGAGCTCACTCTAAAGGTAGACTTGGGTGTGCCATTTAGATAGGTTTCTAGTAGTCTTACTGAGTATAGATCCATTACAGATCTGGTACTGTAGGTTACAAATTCATAACTACAGTACTGAATACCAGCCAGCATCTTTTTGTTTTCTTCCCTATAAAGTCCTTGGTTTCAGCCCAAATCTTTTCTGGTTCCCTATGAAACAGGCACAGTAGTATAAATCTGTTCTTTATAAGGTTTTTAAATTCTACAAGGGTGGTCTTCAGGTCATATTCCTCATGCATACTTTTTTTACTCTTTACTCTAATTTCTAATATTAGCAATTCATGATCTGTGTTTACAATCTACTCCTGGTCTTGGTTCTGCAGGGAAAACAGAGCTTCTCCATCTTCTGCTTCTTGTTATAAAGTCTATTTTATTTCTATATTGGCCATCTGCACAATTGTCTCTTTGGCTGCTCGAAGAAGAAGAAGAAGAAGAAGAAGAAGAAGAAGAAGAAGAAGAAGAAGAAGAAGGAGGAGGAGGAGGAGGATGACGACGACACGACGACATATTTGCAGTCAAAAATTATTGGCCTCACAAAATTCAACTAGTCACCTTTCCTGCTTTATTTGTTGATTCTAGGCCAAATTCTCTTCCTTTTTTTGCTTGGTTCTGCTCTGTTTCATATTTTTGTATTCCACTTGCTTATGATTTTTGTCAGCGCCAAGGTCTGGCGAGCAGCCAAGAGAGCCGGTTAACAGGTCTCTTCGCAGATAAGACAGGCAATAAATCAAAGAGCTTTTCTTCAGCAGGCAAACGGTAATGAACAGAGAAGGCAACAATAGATTAAGGAGCCTTTTGCAGTGAGGAGATTCCCTGGCAGTTACGTCACAGCCAGGCAAACAGCAAACAGTCCACGTACCAGAGTTTGTTTAAGCAAGAGGAGTTTCCAGAGCCGGTCCGAATTCAAAGGGAGACGACGCTCCAGCAGGTCGGGCAGCGCTCCAGGAGGTAAGGCCAGGGTCCCCGATAACCCGACAAGTACACCAAAATGGACGGTTGTGAGCCGACAAAGATCCAAGGCTGAGTGAGTGCTTTTGCAGGCAGGCGACTCCTCCAGGTGCTATCTCAGCTGGAGCCTGATTATTTGGCGTTTTCTACTTAAACACTCTGACCTCCTGAGTGCACTCTTTTGCTCCCGATGCTGCCAATAAGTAGGCACCTGCTCTTGAATCTCACTATCTGACTCTTCTGGCTTGGCTGAGTCTGAGGCAGCCCCTGGTTCCGCTGCTGGGGCTAATGGAGCCAAGGGCTCTGTGTCCGGGGCAGCCTCTGGAGTGGGCTCTGCTGGTGCAGCAGGCTCCATGGCCTCGAAGCCCTCTGCCTCTGGCTCAGATTCAGAGCTTGTGACCTGGAGTTCCAGGATCCTGACAATTTTCAACATGTTATCTTCTGGTGTGTGATCAATTTCCTCCTGGATGCCTGTGTAGAATCTTTTGCTTTTGTCTTCATCTTTCTTGTGAGAGCATGAACTTGGATCACAGTTATAGTGATAGGCTTTCCTTGGAGTCTTACTGACCTCATTGGATCAGCATTATATCCCTTGACTGCTTTTGCTAAATCTTGCCTATTGACGCCACCCATTTCTTCTTTGATTGCCATTTCCAGAGGAAAGCATTGTGTAATTATCAAACTGAAAATGTCCCATTCCAGTCCACTTTACCTTGCTCACAACAAGTATGGATATATGTTCCTTTTCTCCTTTTTAACAATTTGTCCTTTTGGCTTCAATCCAGTTGCATCGTTAAACACAGCACTACTCATACTTGCTCTCTGCTCTTCTCCAGTAGCTTGTTGAGTGCTTCCTAACCTGGGAGTCTCATCTTCCCAGCACCCTCTCTTCACATTAGATTATTTTACCATAGGTTTTTCAAGGTAAAAGACTTGAGAAACAGTTTACTGTTCTCTTCTTCTGCTCAGTACTAAGAAGAGTTAGGTAAAGTGCCACTGCCTTTGTCTCTGAGACATCTTCCACCAGCATTATCACCCATTACTGCTGCTTCCTAGTAGCTGTTTGGTACAATTAGTCTGGCTTCTCAGCAAAAGGCTGTTTGATGTGGAAGACCCTATTAGCAGCACTGCTACCATCAGCAGATGCATGCAATCTTGCCTCACAGATGCATGAAATCCCATCACCACAGAAAGGTAGTGCCAAAACGGGGCAAATTAGGACTATGAAAAGGAGGCAAGTCTGAAGCAGCAGAAGTTCTTCAAGAGGAGAGGAACAGTGCAATTCATTGCTCCCATGCTATGGATCTCTGTGGCAGCCACTTCATGACACTGCTCTGAGGAACGAAGGAACTCGTTAAAAGGCAAGAGGGTAGACGCTTCATGTGAATCTTTCAATTTTGGAAAAATGGATTGAAAGAACTATAAAGAAAAGAAAAATTCTTGTTTTATGGACTTATTCTACATTTATTAGTCTTGGGAGTATGGCATGCGCATTTGAATGTTTACTCACGCATGTCCTGCTAAGTTAAATGTGTTAAGAAAAGAATACCATTTAACTCTACAGTGTAAACTCTTATTGGGGAAACAAAACTGCAGCAACAAGGTTGAGGATGTAAAAAGGATTTATGTTGAATAATGAAAGGGGGGGCACACAGTGGCATCACTACGGGTGTGCAGTGGAAGTGGACTGCACAGGGTTACACCATCATGGGTGGGAGTGACACCAACCCTAGTGATGTCACTGAAATTGAGTACTGGTCCTTGACTGCCCAAGACACTCTTCTATTGACTCTGTGGGTCCACTCATGCTCTTGTCATAGGTGCTCTCAGTCCTGTCCTCCCCTATTTTCATATTAATGAATGAACATGGCTTCTTAGGTTCACTGGGGAAAAAAGTCCCTAAGCCTGTGTGGCTAAACCTCAGCACTGCCCTTGACCTAAAACCTAGCAGCAAAGTCTCAAGCCACGGCACTGCCAGGGCATGGCTTCAGCCATCCCTTTGGGAGATTGATGGTGGTGATTTCCATGGGGAGAGGCTGGGAAAAGTTGTTGCCCTGGCAACTGTGAGCTTCTGTGAACTTCTCCCTGGATCTGCAGGAACTGTAGCTGCCTTCCTTGCTGCTCCTCCCCTCCACCTTGTCATAACTCACCCCTTGGAAGATTCAGATGAGGAGGAAGAGGCAGGCTGCCAGGAAGCTGCAGCTTTCTCTGAGTCCAAGGAAATGGGGGCTGAGGCAGAGGGGGGATCCTGTTCCCCAGCAAAATGTGGCTACAGATGCTGAAAATGGCACATCCTTGTCCTTCACTGAGAGACAGAGAGAATAATGCCAAGCCCGGCATCGTTTAAGTAGCAAATGCTGACTTCATTACACTAATGGGACATCTCACGGCAGTTGCTCCCCTGCATTACTGCTACCAGCTGTCTTATCTGGCTGCCTAGCAGTACTCTCTTGCTTTCTTGTCTTGCCTCAGCCTAGTACTGACTAAGTTTTGGACTATTCCGTGTACTCTTTGCTGGCTTATGCGCCTGGACTTCTGATCTGCTGATACAATTTTTGGACTGGCTAAAGCAGTTGTTCTCAACCTGTGGGTCCCCAGATGTTCGTGGACTTCAGCTCCCAGAAGCCCCAGCCACTATGGTCAATGCTCAGGGCTTCTGGGAGCTGAAGTCCAAAAACATCTGGGGACCCACAGGTTGAGAACCACTGGGCTAAAGACTACCCTTGTACTTCTCCCTGCATCTTGATGTACATTGGACTGACTACTCAACTGTTCCCATGCACCAACCTGTTGCTGAGGGCACTAGCTGACTCATGCTCAGGACATGCCTGGCTGTCCACGAATGAGCCTCTCTTTTGTGAGTGGAGGGGATGAGTGGACAGGAGAGTAAAGTAGATAAAAAATACTGCCTTTTCCCTGGCCATTGCACTTTTACTGTTGGTCTCTATATTCATGCATTTCTTGAACCACCTATCAAAGCTCTTAAGATGGTATCAATGTCATTTTGTTGTTCTCCTCTTGCCACATATATAACATCTATCACAGTTATAGAAATTCAACAGGTCAGGTTGCACAACGTCACAGAATGGCCACGCTCTGAAAATCTGCTACCTGTTGACTCTTCCCTCCTCTTCCCTTTTCATAGGCAGTTCGAAAAAGACAGGAACCTAAGCAAGGGGAGGGAGTGAATAGTTATATAAATCAACTAAACAAGGAGGAGAACCATGGTGAATAGATGTATACAGATCAAAGGCAAAGAGGGGGCAGCAGGGGAGGGATGCATTAATCATGAAGGGTCAACATGACCAAAGCTTAGGAGCGTTCCTTTTGGGAAATAGATGACGGCTAGAAATCTCCAGCCAGCATGGCCAGTGGCCATCTTGGTCATGGGGTTGTATGCTAGTAGTTTCCTTACTTTTCCTAGCCTAGATAATTTAAACCCCTAGTTATTAATTGTATCCATGGCTCCACTGCCTCCTTTTTGCTTTTCTTAGATATGAAATGAATTCTGGCATTACCATTGTACAAAAGATGGAAGTGGAAAGGATTACAGGGAAAGTGGTAGTAAATATGCCACCTGCTAGTATTTCCCTATTTCATCCACATGTCCTCAGGCACACATTCTTGTGATCTGATGACCAAGCATAGACGTGTGTGTGTGTGTGTGTGTGTGTGTGTGCGTGTGTGTGCGCGCGCGTGCCTTCAAACTGCCTGTTGCTTTATACCAATCCCATGAATTTCATAGGGTCTTCTCAGGCAAGCAGCACTCAGAGATGGTTTTGCCAGTTCCTTCCTTAAAATATAGCCTACAGTATCTGGTTATTCATTGGCAGTCTCACATCTAAGTACTAACTAGGATGACCCTGCTTAGCTTCCAAGACCAGCTGAGACCTGGTGCCTCTAGGGTATTTAGGCCATATATCCAGAGAGAAATTTAGCAGATAAGACTCTGTATACCCATATAAGGAGAAATCACACACCCTCAATGTATATGTATATTATTGTTAGAATTCCAAAAGCCTGAGAGAAATAACAAAAAATTGAGAATTTTAAGTAATGAGGTCCCCCCCCCCATACATCTGAAAATATGTGATATGAGATGCTATTTGTGCCACTATCGTGTTAATTGCTTTGGGGACTAAATAAAGCTATAACTTTTAACCATACCTGAAGAATTCTGAATACATTTGACTGTGTTAGGTCAGCTGAGTGGTACCCCATATGATAAGATTTCTAAAATTTAACAGGAATTTAACCAGTGAACAGAACATGTAGCTATTTATCCCACAATTTTTGTTGAAGTAACTATTCAGGGTGAGCTGATATCAGGATACTCTTGTGCGCAGCTGGCAACAAGCATGGAATGATTCAGATTAGGAAATTTAGAAGAAAAGACATCCATCTAGCTTCCTGCTATAGATATCTCACTGTGATTGTCTACCAGCTTGTGTTCCGGGCATGGGGGAGAAGCACACCTTCTCCTGCTTGGACCACAGGACACTACTTAGGCAGATGTGGAGTGGTGAGAAGTGGCGTCATGAATACATTAAACTATGTACATGTAAATACATTTTGCCTATGCATCTGATACTATACTTTAATTGTGTGATTTTAATGTTAGTTGTTTATGTCACTACTATTGCTATTACATTCAATGATACAAGGGAATTATGATTTATTAGTAACATTAGTACAAAAAAACATTACTAAGGATGCTGTATGGTCTGATATGGCTGAAGATTCATGGGGGTGATACCCTGAGTTACCACACTGGGTGACACACCCTTAGCGGCACCACTAGGGGCACATTTGCCACACTGGATTGGTACTTAGTTTAACTTTTTATATCACGGAATAGCTTTTCAAGTTTTCAAGAGGATAGGTGCGTTAGCCTTTTGCAGGAAAGCAAGTGTGTATTCAGCCAGGCTGGTAAGGCATGGCTCTGTTTACTTAAAAGTGATAGCAATCAACAAGTGATTTACTATGTATGAGCTTTAAAGTACCTAGGCCAGAACTGCAGGTAACAATGTCTTGTATATCAAAGGACAGGGTTTAGGCATCTCATCCTAGCGAAGAGAGATCAAAGAGAATAGGTGGGGAAAAACCAATCTCAAGGTGTCTGGCCATTCCTAAGGTAGAGAAAAACAACACCGGAGATGCATTAGATCAAACTATGGCAATAAAGTCCCATGGAACTGCTGGAATTTTGGGAGAGGAGATGAACCAAAGAATCCACCAATGCAGGGGTTTTTTTTCATTCCTGCATAGCCAAATAGTTTTATAGTAATGGATGGAGGCCTAGATCCTCATTAAAACCTCATGGAATCAAAGATTTTAGTTTAAGAATCAATTCTACTTCTTTTTTCACAATAATTTTCTCATTATTTCTTGCTGTTTTTTGCACTGTCCAAAACTTAAACTCAGATGCAGAATGTTATAATTCTACAAAATGACTTGACCAAGGGAGCCCCCAGTCCTTTATACCTTAAATTATAGAGATGTTCAGCTATTCATTTTTTAGGGGTCTTTATGTTCTCCCCGTATATATTTTTTTACACTTGCATTGGATAGTGTATATAACATAACTACTATTACAAGTGCAAAAGTGGGTTAAACTGTTTCTCTTTTGCTCATTAGGATTTATAAACTCTTATTATTTTGGATGTATAGTTACAATATACACAATCTCCATGGGGTGGTGTCCTGGGGGACTACCTGCATCCATTTCCTAGACCTGACAGAGACCAACTCATCACCTCCCTACACAGAAAACCTACTGATGCTAACACCTACCTCAGGTTCGACAGCTCACATCCAAGGACAATGAGACACAATTGCCCCTAGCACAATGAGGAGGATTTTAGAAAGGAGTCCCGTATATTATCTAAATAACTTAGAGAAAGAAGTTATCCACAAGGGCTAATAGCCTTTGTTAAAGCAGCTGGCAGATCCAGGTCTGAATTATTACAGAAAATAGACCACTGTCCAATCACCTCCATTGGTTATCAGATTATAATAGAATCTGAAGTGGCCTCAGGGATCACTGAGTCTAATCCCCTGTTCAGTGCAGAATCTCCAGCTAAAACAATCCTAGCAGGTAGCTGTCCAGCCTCTTTTTGAAGATCTCCAGAAAAGAAGACCTTATCACCTATCTAGGTAATTGGTTCAATTGCTGAAGCACTCTTACCGAGAAAAAGTTCCTTCTAATATTTGATTAATATCTACCCTCTTGTAATTTTAAACCATTAGACCTAGTTCTACCCTTTGAGACAGTACAGAACAAGCCTGTACCCTCTTCTTTGTGGCAGCCCTTGAGGTATTCAAAGAATGTGATCATGTTACCCCTCCGTCTTCTCTTCACCAAGCTGCACTTGAACAACTCCTTCAACTTCTCTTCATATGTTTGTTCTCCATACCTCCTGTCATCCTCATTGTCCTTGTCTGAACTTGCTCTAACTTGTCTATATCCTTCTTAAAATGAGGTGCCCAGAACTGAACACAGTACTCCAGATGAGACCTGACAAGCACTTAAATTAATGGGACCATTCCCTCACCCCCAACTTGGAAACTACAATTCTTTTAATGAAGGATAAAATATTATTCGCCTTCTTTGCTGTAGCATCACAATGCTGGCTCATATTCAAATTATGACCAACAATAATCCCAAGGCCCTATTCACATATAATACTGCTGAGCCATGTATCCCCCATCCAGTAAGTATGCATTTGTTTTTCTGGCCTAGATATAGAATGTGCATTTTTCTCTACTGAATTTCATTTTATTAATTTCAACCCAAGTTTCTAGTTTTTCTATATTCTTTTGAATTCTATTCCTATCTTCCAAGGTGTTAGCCACCCTACTCATTTTTGTATTGCCTGTAAATTTGATAAGAATTCCCTCCTTCCCATCATACAAATCATTGATAAAAATATGTCTGTGGAATTGCTATTTTCTTGCCCTATTTATAAGAGGTTTCTGTTATGTTTCACCAAATCTATTATTCCCAATTTGCTAATGAAGGGGAAAAAACACATCTGCATGCTTTTGAGGACTTTATGGTTTTTAAAAGACTCCTGTATTAGACCATTAATCTCTAGTAAGAGATGTTAAGCTTCTCCTCCCCAGCTTCAGAATCACACTACCAAACTGCCCTGTCTTATAGACTCTTAATCCAAATCTGATGTACTCCTAGTTGATGTGGCTACAGCAGAAGAACTCTTATTTGATAGATTCCCCAAGCTTTCTTCATCAGCTCAAAAAGACTTGCTTGTGAGATTACAGTAGGTTAAGACAAGGTCTTCTAATCTGTGTATTACTGAGCAAGAGCCACTCCCCAATACCCAACAATCTAGGCTGGAAGTACATTGACCATGTGACCATCTCTTGGTTGCTGAGCCCTATATTAATACTGAATCTCTAGATTTAATTACTTTTGGTCAAGACACTCCAGGGAAATTATTCTTCATACCTCTGGAAATGATTATCAGTACAACAATCATCATACCTCTTCTGAACGATCATCAACATTCCATATGAGAGTTAAAATTTCTTCTCCTCTCAAACTACAATCTTCAAGAGTCAGCATTAACCCCAAATGTTGCAAAAAAAGGCTCCATCATCCAATAATACTGTTCTTGACTCTCAGTTACCTCTGCTGACTCCCAAATCTATAGCTCCGGAAAATGGGTGTATCAGACGGGATGAAGATGGTCTTCTAACTGCCCTGCAGAATGATGTCTGTGGCCCTAGGATGATTCCTACCTAAGGATTATCTTCTGAAATACTGTGGGCTGAACCAATAAAAGTGGGAACAGCTACTTTGGTCAATGTATTTCCTCCTCTGAAGTGATATTGTTGCAGGAAATTTGGGCTATGGGTACTATTGTTTCGAATGGCTTTGTTACTCATACATTGAAAGCTAGTCGAGTAAATATGAAAGGTTGCATTACGGGTGGTCTTGCAGTTTTGGTGTTAACCTCATTGATGGCCAGGTAAATATATTAGAAAAGTGTGAACATCTAGCTTTTGGAATCTATTTAAAACTTAATGCTAGTAGTTTTATTTTCATGACTGTTTATATCCCTCCACTTAAATCCAAAGCTCAGGCTGAGGATACTTGGTGCAAATTAGAAAATTGCCTACTTTCATTATTAATAAAATTCCCCAACTCATATGTATATATTATGGGAGATCTGAATGCCAGGATTGGACCTGATGATACTCAGCTAGAAGACAAATACCCAATTTTAAGTGAACTAAGGGATAACAGGCTGTTTCTATTAGAAATTCAAAGATCTTGTGTCAAATTTTGCTGAATTCCAGCTTAGATTGGACCTATCAATCTAAGCTCAATTCCAGTTTAGATTGGACCTATCAATCGATCGATCAATCAATCAATCATTTTATTATGGTCACAGATCACCATGTAGATTGGACTTATTGATTCTAAATGGGGTGGCTTCTAAGGATAGTAGAGGAGAATTTACTTTCTTGAATCTTTTTGGCTCTAGTATTGTGGATTATGGCCTGGTTTCTAGAAATGCCTTCCAATTAGTCCATTATTTTTGCATTGGTACCAGAACAGACAATGACGATCAGCCTTTAATTCTTACCATACTTATCACAGGATCCAAATTTTGACTAACTCAAAGCCACTTAGCAAATGTTGTTACTGGGAGCTCACATAAGATAAGAGCCAAGTGGTCAGTTGGCATAGGTAGTTTAGGGGAGGCAAGAGTCAGTAACCCTGTAAAGATCAGTAGCATTATCTGAACAACTTGCCACATCTGTTATTGAGGCGTATGAAGATCTAATTCATCTTTTTCAGGAAAACTTAACTTATGTTGCTAAATCAATCTATTCTTACGCAATTACCACCAACTCAAAGGGTCCCATTTGGTATGACAAGGACTGTCAATTGAAGAAAAGAATGTTAAGAGACTCCTACATTTGTTATAGCACCTGCCTCCAACTTATTTTCAGTTAAAAATGGAATATAAGATCCTATTAACTTACAAGAAACAACAATATGAATTAATTCATGGTCTCTATTGCTGAATGCTTTACTGAATAATGATGTTAAAACCTTTTGGCAGCTTGTTTCAAGATCCTTACACTCTTACTTCCAAGCACCTAGTTGTGTAATTCCAGCACAGGTTTGGGTGGATCATTTCAGATCCATGTTTAATGATAATAACAGTTCTGAACCAGTCTTTGTTAATCCTTATGAAGGCATCACTTCTGCTATCATTATTTGGACCCCAATGTCTGTTGATTACATTCTTGACTTAATTCACCAACTTAAGGCCCAAGGCATTGACTATATTCCCACTGAACTTATCAAAACAAATCAACACTGGTGGGCACTTTTAGCTGCCCTTTTTTCTGAGATTAATAACTCAGGTAAAATTTCTTCTAGTTGGAAACAAGCAATAGTGGTACCAATCTATAAGAAAGGTCCACCAAGTGAACCAGGGAATTTTAGACCTATCAGTTTGCTCTCAATAATGGGAAAACTATATGCACGCTATTTGTATAATAGATATTGCCTTTTTTGGAGTCAAATAGTATTATTATGAAGGCACAAACAGCTTTTAGGAAGAACTAGTCTACCACTGACCACTGTTTGGTTCTTTCTCACCTCGCTGAGAAATATCACAGATTTTTACAGAGTAAGTTGTTTGTTGCCCTCATGGATTTAAAATCAGCTTTTGATTCCATCTCCATAACTAAATTATAGGAGAGACTGGATGAAGTTTTGGTCAATAAAAGACTTCTATGCCTTATTAAGGCCTTCTATAATGATAGCAAGCTACAGGTTAGATGTGGTAATCAGGGACAGCTTTACAAAAAATATCTACACCCAGAGAAGTCAGGCAAAGCTGTATCATTGCACCAACCCTGTTCAATCTATTCATAAATGATCTTGAACATACTGTGATGGACCCCAATGGACACTTGCCCAACTCCGGCACTAGGAAAATCCCCATCATGCTTTATGCTGCTGGTGGCTGCTGCTGGTGCTGCTATCTTTTGTGCTCTAGACTTGGTTTAAACCATCTTTTGAGAAAGTTTCTAAATTATTGATCATAAAATGATCTAAAAATCAACTTTGGAAAATAATAAAGTTTTGGGTTTTGAGAATAAATTTTCCCAATGTTGATGGACTCTTGATGGTCAGAAGCTTTCAGTATCTAGAGTTGACATTTCACCACACAATGCCTTCGTCTGGTCATCAATCTGTTATTCACCAAAGAACACAACTAGTTGATCTGCCATTCTGTGCTTTTTTTTCACCAAAGGGGGCCTGTAATTATCATCTGCCATTTAAGTATTTAATACTAAGATAGCTGCTCAATTGTTGTATGCTCCTAATATTTGGACTGGTGGACTAACACCTGAGTTAGATAAGCAGCAGGGAAATAACTGGATAGAATCTCAGAGCTAGGAGAGAAAAAAGGGGAAAAAAGGAAAAAGACACCCAGCAAAGGTGAGATTTCATGAAGAAGGAATTACTAAAAGCACAGTCACAGTTCATGGAAGAGGAATGGGAAATATCTGAAAAAGCTGTTGCAGTTGCACAATAAACTTGAGGAGGAAGTTTAAAAGAAAAAAAGTTTGTATAAAGAAAGGAAGGAAAGATGAATTACCAAGAAAACATACAAATGTGTAACCAAACTTACAAGAAGAATGTAATGAAAGCTAAAGCTCTAAATGAGCTAAGACTTGCTAGGGAAGCAGGTAGCAAGATAATCACTAAGGAAGAGCAAGAGAATGACCAAATAAATGGTGGGACCACTGTTCAGTAAGTATGGTAAAATGCTAACAGATCGCAACAAAGAGACAGAACTGCCAGATGTCTCTTTTACTTCTGCTTTTGACCAAAAAGAGGACTGTGTACCAGCTGAGATCTTGGAACGGAATCCAAATTGCAAATCAAGATTAGCAAGTACTAATTCTTGCCATCTTTGAGATTCCTGAGATTTGGTTCTGACAAGCATCATCTACCACCTCTTCTTGGTTTGATGACATATACTAGACTCCTACCACAATGCGTTTTTTATTTCTTTCCCCATTCATTTTTACCCAAATATTCCCAACTGGTCTACTCTGATCACCCTCATGGATTTCTGTACAAGTAAATTTGCCGTTGGTGTATAATGCTACCTCCTTTCCTTTTCTGCCACAATTAGACACCAGATTATGCTAATTAGAATCAGATACTAATTTTGCAAACTAGATACCAGATTTTAGAAAGTAAAATATGGCAACCATACTAGTATTGTCCTCTGTTGACACAGACAAGTTAGAACACTTTGCAACTATGGCATTACAATACTAATAACACTTTGCTAAAAAATAGGAAGTCAAGATGAAGGCACACAACAATTATATTTGGATGGACAGATATTCTGAAACAAAATCAAGTTTCTCTCCTACAGATTATGTTGCTTGGAGTTTAGTGGAGTCTCCTTCTTTGGAGGTTTTTAAACAGAGGCTGGATGGCCATCTGTCGGGAGTGCTTTGATGTGTGTTCCTGCATAGCAGGGGATTGGACTTGATGGCCCATGTGGTCTCTTCCAACTCTATTATCCCATGATTCTATGAGAATTGACCAGTAAGTCTTCTCTTTTGCAGCAAGCATCCAGCAAAGCAGAGTTTCTTGGTGATCTCTCTTAAGCAGCCTTCTATATGCAGTTTGGATTGTTGCTGCCTTTGACTCACCTCTACCCAATAAAGAAGAGCCAAAATCAATTACAGTGAACCCAAGCCTCTTATGCATGTAGGTTTGAACCCTTGCAAAGGCTAGCATCAGCCTCTAACACTTGGTGAAAGAGGGCAGTGGGCTTCCACTCTCAAAGCTGCCACTTTTTTAAGCTTGTGGCTTATCTAGAACTTGGAATAATTTAATTACAAACAATAAATTGCTTGTAGTTAATTCGTTTTTCCCAGTAATAAAAACTGAGCTTACTTCAGTAAGGAATACTTTTGTGTCTTTTGTAGTCTAACTGCAACCTCACTGTTGCAGAAGTGTGACCCCATAAATTGTGGAGAGCAGATATCAACTGTGTTTTGTGCTGTTGCATTTTGAGAGGGTTGTTAAAGTAATCACAGTAATAGTCACCATTCCTTACTTTGGTGAAACTAGTGCTACCTTTTTAGGAATTTCAAATGAGTAACGACATTGGTGTTTAACAGTAAAAACAGCAAGTTTTGTGGCATCTTAAATACATCTACCAATTAAGATTTATTCCATTCTTCTGATGAAGGGGGTTGAGTCCACAAATGCTTGTCTAATATATAAAAGTCAAAGTTTGTGAGGTTGTCTGGGTCAGGCAGGTGAAGACTTCATATGATTGGTTGCCTGTGAGGATTCTATGGAATCCTGGGGTTGATAGTTTAGGGAGGGGCCTTTAGAATTCTCAGCCAGAGAGCTCTTGGGCCTTAGGCTGGTTGAGGCCTAGTAACAAGGAGAAGGCCAGTGTATTCTCTCAGAAACCAAACCTCTGTATGTTAACAACTCTGAATACAGACTGAAATAGGAAATATGGGGGAAAAGTTACAGCTACAGAATAAACCAGTTTGGGGAATCAGAGACAAGGATCTCAAATCTGTGTATTTCAACCACATCTAAATCCTAAAGTAAGGTAATTCCTAAGCTATTTCTTATAAGTATTACCTATGAGAAAATAAAATCCCAGGCAACGCCAGGTAAATACGCTAGTGCCAAATAAAACTTGTTACACAGGTGTCCCCTGCTTAGTGACAACTTGCTTTTTAATGTTCTGCTCTTTTGACCATTGTAACTTATAGATATGTACTGTTCTTTCAATGTGGGATCCACTCTTCTAACAGTTCTTCTCTTCCTTTCTTTCTGTAGGGAACAGGTGGGAATTACAGAGGCTCACTTGGAACTCCATGTGTGCAGTCCAAAGCAAGTTGAGAGGGAAAAAGGAACCAAGCTGATTGAGACACTCTGCAAGCAGTGTGCATGTGGATGTGCAATCTCAAGCAAGCCTCTCTAATTCCCTCATGTTCCCTACAGGGTTCCGCTATTCAATCAGTTCCACTTTCTGACAGTATTCTGGTCCCTAATCTGGCAGATAAACCAGTGATACCTGTAGCCTTCAGCAGATACAAGGCTGTTGTTTTTAAAAAGTCTGAACTATAATGGCATTTTGAGGGTCTTGAAATGATCATTCTCACTAATCACTTTTGAAACAGAACTTTCCAAACTCTGAACTTCAGCTGACCCCTATTGCCATTATTAATTCTGCAGCTGAAACTGTTAGTGCAGTCACTCAAAAGAGCTGAAAACACTGCTGTGCCCCTGAATAAGGTACATACAAATTTATAAGCAAGGCTTGTCACAAGTGTACAATTTCTTTAACAGCAAATCAGTGTTTTTAAGAGAAAATTGCTGCTTTACACATTACTGAATTTCAGCAGTAAAATCAGCATTGGCAGCTGGAAATGTGCTATAGACCACTGTGAAGCCCAGGGTAGGAATAACTCCCTGGCCCAGAGACAAAGGAGGAACAAAAAAACTTTCAATCAGATTCAAATTACCTAGAAGCCAGAACCTCTGACTCCTGGCACTCATATTAATATGCTAGGCTACTTAACACCCTTATTAGTCAACCAAGAGGCACACATATTTATAAACATTTGAAATTTTGGTTGGACTAACACAGCTATTGCACTAAATTTGGATTCAGTAGTTTTTTTTTCCCAATGGCTAACGTGGCTATCTTTACTATTCTAAATGATCCATTGAAGTTAATATAAAGTGCAGCAGAGAATTATAAACCATGCTGCGTGTGGAGTACCATATGCGTATACATACTGGAGTACTGCAAGAAGTCATATGGGGTACTTAGGTGGATGCTGCTGCTCAATTTTGTAAGAAAAACTGGGGTGGGAACCATGGACCATTGTGAACAAGGCAGCACTTTGACTTTGATCACAAGCACTCCTGCCCCCATCTGCCCCTGGCAGGGAACGCCAGCATGGCAGCTCCTTTTGGATAACAGTTGGACTGTCTGACCAGTTTTAATCCTTTACTGTATTTCTTTCAAAATCAAGAAATGCATTAGAAATCTCTTGTTTCTGTAGAGTCTGTTTCCACTTAAAATACCAGAACTGAACTAGAGCTTCCATCACTTTTAGCACAAAATATCATAATGGCAGGGAAGATTTCACACACACCTGTGCTAAAGAGGAGATGCTACACCAGCTCTCTTTTAGATATAATATGTTAGAATGAGAGATACAAGTCTTCATTTATTTCACTAATTTCATTCTTGCATGCAAGAAAGAAGAATTTCAAGAGCTTTTGTGCCACTGGGCAAACTTACAAGAGTTTTTACACCTTTTTATTGTTTTTTGGATTTCAGGACTTAATGGCAAAAATTTCATTTTCGCCCTCCTCTTTTTGCACAGAGCTGTAGAGTTGTGCAAATTTACTGTATTATGTACAACCCCCCCATGGCTGAGGTTCTAGACCAGTGGTCCCCAACCTGTGGGTCCCCAGATGTTTTTGGACTTCAGCTCCCAGAAGCCCTGAGCATTGACCATAGTGGCTGGGGCTTCTGGGAGCTGAAGTCCTCAAACATCTGGGGACCCACAGGTTGAGAACCACTGTAGACCAGTGTTTACATTTTGTAACTTTATGAATCTGTAACTATGCTGCAGAAATGTCAGAAAAATATTTTAATAAATTGCAAAGATGCACATCCTGAGGATCACTATGAATGTCATGATGCACACTGGACACTTCTGATGTGTATCAAGCACATCTAATGCACATTGGGCATTCCTCTTGTACTCTGGCATTTTCTAGCTAGCATCCAGATGCACATCGGGAATGCCCTGATGCACATCAGTGCCCACTGCATATCCGGCCTGTGGCACATCAATCACTTAACTGGCTACAATTGCTCAACAGACACTGAATCATTGTAAGGATGTGGCAGCCTCTGTAGCAACATGGGCACTGCAAAACAAACAACTTCTATTTACCACACTTATGAAAAATATGTCCCATGCTGAATTCTAGGCAACATGTTTTTCTGCAAATACAGTATTTTTGAGCAGACAAATGTTTTGCAAAAAAACCAAACAAACCCAAAAACCTGAAACTTTTTTGGGGGGAGACTAGGTGTTGACCACTTTTTAAAATGCGGTATATCAGTATAATGAAATCTGCCAAACCTCAGCTCCAGTAAACCGCTCCAGCAAACTCTGGTTCAGCATCACCAGCAAAATAGAAAACAAACAAATGAACAACCTGGGAGAAATAAGAATTGAGTGAAGTGTGGCAAAAGGCAAGACAGAAAAATAGCTTTCCCTCCAAAGTCCTTACAAACTGACATTTGAGATCTCAAATGGAATGGCAGAAACATGTATGAGTTTCCAGAAGGTTAAAGGGTAAATGAACCCTGGAGATCACGTTCTACTGCTAGAAAGTAATTACAAAACAAATCAGTTTTTCCACGCAGAACAAAATGGAGTGATATATTTGCAACCAACATTCCTGTATTAAGAACAAATTCTACCACAGCAACTGTAGTAATTTCAGTTTATACTGATATGGATGAACAACAGTATCACAGAACTGTAATATTCCCACTTGTTCAATTGAGAAAAATATTCATATATATACACACACACATACACACATGCACATATACAGATAACATGCATAAGAGACAGGGTGGTGTAGTGGTTTGACCATTGGAATACAGCTGTGGAGATCAGAGTCTGACTCTTCACTTAGCCAAGAAACCCACTGGGTGACCTGGGGAACACCACACACTCTCAGCCCCCACAAAACGCCATGATAGGTTCTCATTAGGATAGTCATTAAGTCCAAGATGACTTGAAGGCTGTGATATACACTGCTGAACTTCAGACCACAGCAGCAAAGTTCAGGAAATCCAGTAACTTTATTGAGAATAGAAGTAAGTATTTGCATACATGGCAACAATGTCAAAACTGAAAGTTATGTTTGCTGCACTTTATAGCAATACCTGATAAGCTCAATTTTGTGCAGAAAAGCATTCCGTTTGCTATCAGGAACATTACCTCCAAGCCCAGTACCAACTCTTGTGAAGCAGACAGAATTTAATATATTGGGAGATGCTATTTATACAGGATACACCCAATATACAGAAGTACAAAGGTAAGCACAACTCATGACATGTCAGGTTTTGCAGCTCATCTACCTGGCTTTTCAAGACAAAGGCACATGAAAACACCACAACATACATAAACTCACAAGCACAGAGAACCCAATTCACAAAAGAAGTACATTTTTAGATGCATTATTGCATGTTTTAAAAGATTATTTGTGGTTCTATTTTTATAGCAACTAACATGGATTAGGGAGTCAACATGGTGTAGTTGTTAAAGGTTTGGACTAGGACTCTGGAGACCAGGTTTCAAGTCTCTGCTCTGTTCAGCCACTGGGTGACCCTGGGCAACCCACTGGGAGACCTCACACTCTCCCAGCCTCTGAGGAAGGCAAAGACAATGCTTCTGAACAAATCTTGCCAAGACTAAGTACATACAAGTTGATCACTCAGTTGCATTGGTCCATACAGAAAGCAGCTTGTTATGAAAACATTATGAGGGAGATGTATTTTCAGCTAACGTTAAAAAAAAAGAACAAGATACCCATTTACAAAATGTTCAGTACACAGTTTAGGTATAAGCATTTTTTAGCATAGGTCCATCAACCCTCTGTCTCTTTTTATAGCATTGCTTTTTTAAACATGTAGACAGATGCAACCAATTCAGGAGGGGTGGAATGAAAAAAGGAATATACAGAATAAATGATCTGTATCTGAATGATAAACTTATGCAATCAGAACAACTTAAAAATAGACTTAAACCGATCAATCCATCATGGTTGCAACTAATGCAAACAAACTCCTTTCAGGCAAAACTAAATAGGACAGATGGCCCCCTGAGAGCTTTAATTCTGAAACATATTGTTGTGAAAACATAAGCAAGACACAAGCACAGGCTTTAAAACTATATCAAACAATACAAGGGGCTAAATTTGATAAATCTAAAGGGATGAGAATTGTTTGAGAGTCAGATCTGGGGATAAAAATAATGGAAAAACATTGAGACTTAATTTGGGAAATGTTACCTGATAAATCAGTATCTGCTCAGATCAGAGAAAATGTATTAAAAATTATTCATAAATGGTTTTACTATCCACTCTAACTCCATAAGATTAATAACGAAGTGTCAAAGCTATGTTCGAGACATTGTGGCAAAATAGGTGACTGGAATCATCTGTGACTAACTTGTCCAAAAAATAGATTTTGGGAGGACATATTAGAATGAATAAGTCAAATGCTGGGCCAAACAGTTCACTTCAGAGGACCACTACTATAAATATTGATATTTGAAGGCAAAAATAAAAATTTACTAAATAAAGATCTTGCAGCACTTATATTAAGTGCCACAATATTAGAGATAGCTAAAACTTGGAAAACATTAGAAAATAGTTCTTTCATAAAAGTGGTTTATAGAGCTTTCATAAAATTTAACAGATAAAGTAAGAGTAGCAAGAGTATATGTACAGGGATTTAAATTTTTATTTTTTTTTAAAAAATAATGTAACAACCCAAAACAAATCTTGCCAAGAAAACCCCATGGTAGGTTCACCTTAGGATCACTGTAAGTTGGAAAAGACTTGAAAGCACACAACAACATATATTAGAAGTCATATTTGTATTCCAAGATCATTTAATTAATTTCTTAAAACTCTTGACACTTTTCACCTTTGTGCGCATACCAAACTGACCCTCTTTCATTCATGGACTGTCCACAATAGTTGCCAAATCCTCCTTTGTAACACACATGCCTAATGCTACACAACAATGTAATGCAACATTTGACAATTTGTCATGTAACCATGTAATGTAACATTTGAATGTAACATAACCACTCAAAGACATCACGGCAGCCTCCATATCCTCATCAAGGACAGTCCAGAAATACAGGCATGTACTGCCCCACATCAACAAACAAACCAGTTTTAGAAGTTTCCATTTCTATCAGGAGTACTTTTGTAAACCCAATGGGTCTTAACTGCCGGATCAGACAAAGACAGCCCAATATACTTTACACTAAAACAGTCAGTGTTCACAACAATATCTAGTTGTTGAGAAAATCTTTCTTCTCCCCACTGTTATTGTGACAGACTCCACTTCCAGGCTGGTCTTACAGTTCCAAAGCCTCAGGCTCCTGTCACTCACCTTGTCCCTGGTCCCTTCAGGATCCCTCCCTGGATCTTGGGCCTCAAGATGATCCCTACATTGACCAGTGGATGTACTTAATATGAACAGCCAGATACAGTTGTAGAAAAGAATAAGTGAGTACAGTCCTCCCTCCACATTCGTGGGTTTCACCTATGCAAATCTGATTATTTGTAAAGCATTTGCATGCTTTCCCTCCTTCTCCTCCTCTCATTCCCTTGTGTTTTGCCATGGAGAATGAAGGCAAGGAGATGTTGGGGAGGGGAATGCATGCACTTGCCTACTGTCTCCCTTCCAGAGCTCCCTCTCCCATTCCCTTGCCTTTTGCCCAGTCTGGAGAAGGAAGACTCACAAACCAGGGGAAAAGGCAAAGGAATGGGAGGGTGAGTCCTGGAGAGGAATGAGAGAGGGAGTGCAGGGCAGGGGAGTTATTTGCTTTTTTCCCACTTTTGCTAGGGTTCTGCACCCTGAACCCTTGCAGAACTGGAGGGATCACTGTATTGAATTCTTCCATCAGCTGACTTTCCTATCTCTTTTACAGCTTTTCTCTGTCTCTATGTTGTCTTCACCCTATATCTCTGTATCCTTTCCCTATATCTAGGCCATCTTTCCCCTATCTGCCTTCCATCAGAGGAATGCCTCAGTTTTGGATCCTTCTTCCCTCATAGGCACTCCTTCACAGCATTCCCTGAACTGTGACTGGCTGACATCAACCAGGCTTGCCCAGCTCCTCCCTTCTCGGCTACTATGAGAATTTGGGAGGGAACTGGAAAATTTGGGGGACAGTTTGGGTGGGCATTGCAGCCATACGTTGTCATCATCCACACTAATCAAAAAGTCCTGGCAAAAGTCCTGTAAACCTCAAACGTACTAAGTACAACACCAGCACTGAGAGTATGAGATGGAAACAGGCGCTGTAGCCACTCGTGGGCTTTCTGCAGTAGGCACAGTTCCTCCTGGCTTAGTGGGAAGTTTCAGGTGCTCCCCTCTGTCTCTTTGGTGTATTCTCCCCCCTTTAATAGAGGGGCTCATGCTTTTCAACAGGAAAGATTTGTTTCCAGTATAGTCAAGACGAGCTTGCAATAATATAAGCCCTGCAAGCAACATTATATGACATTACTCTTGCTCCCAGATACTATAAACAATGAGAACCTTTAGGGTGGAAGCATTTTGATTTTATCTTCTCAGTCACTGGAGGCTCATGGCAATCTACTCCTCCTCCTTTTTCTTCTTTGGTCAAATATGGATCTTTTGCACCACTTTTTCCCATTCGGGTGCCTTCCAAATATGTTGAACTATACCTCCCATGATCTCCAGACTGCATGGCTCTATAGCAATGATCCCCACAGAAAGTCCAAAAGTGCAGGTTACTGTGTTGATCTAAAACAGTTTCTAGCAATTTCCATCTCTACCAGGACCACACTGCTACAATCTTCCCTAGCGTATGTGTTCTTATTCATTTAAACCTTTGCAATCTTGACCACAAGCCGATGTTGCTTGGCCACATGCGTCCAACTATCACCTGTGAACTGTTGAAGGATATGTGGAAAGGATTCCCATCTTTTCCTCTCTGTCTCTCTCTCCCACTTTCTGTGCAGCCTTTTATTTACATGAATCTCCTTCATGGACCAATTGTTCCAGGTACTTTGATGGACTCTGCACCACTGAACAGTTTGGCGGAGCTGCTGAACAGGAGACTTAATGCTGTTTTGTGCCATCTGGCTACAGGATGATGGCTCTTGTCAGATGGGATTATTTGTCCATCTAGACTAGCATTGTCTACTCTGACCAACAGTTAGTTCTAAATTGTCTCAGACAATTTACTATTTACTATTAAACTGTTTCCTTAGCTTTTAAAAACTGAGATGTTAAGGATTGTCCTTGGAACCTTTTGCATGCTAACCATGTGCTCTACTACTGAACTACTGCTTTTTCCTTGAAAAAAAAAATCTAGAGCACATCTTTGGGAAGGACCTTAGAGACAGTCTAACCAGAAACAGATGGCTGTCCAGTGTCTCCAAAATAGCTCTAGTAAACGGAACTACTGCCTTGCTCAGAAATCTCACAAGCTCATGCACTTGTGAGAAGACTTCATGTGGATTGTGTCAGGTATAAATATGCATACACATTGCAGCATTCATTCATCCTGAACATACTGTGTATCTATTTTGTTGCAGAAAGGGCTGCACAACCACATCCAGGGTTAAATAGATATTCTGTACCACCGTTGAGAAAAAACATGCAATTTACTTTTCTTCTTTAGGGAAAAATAGTGCACAGAAATAGTCATGTGCCTCCAGTGAACAGGCAGATAGCTCACTGTGCATACATGTGGTAATTTATTTATTTAATGTGTTTCTGTATTGCTTCCCAGCCTATAAAGGCTCCTGAGGCACTGAAAAAAATAAATACCATTTAAAACAATACAAAGATAAAAACATTTTAAAAACATATTAAAATAATCTTTAAAAACTCCTAAACGCAGTCTAAAAATAATCCTAGAATCCAATATTGAAACAGTTAAAAAAGCAGTTTCAGACACTGAATGCCATGTGAACCAGCACTGTTTTGGCTGCCAGCTAAAAGCTTAAAAGAAATGGGCTCAGCCTAACTTCCTTGCATAGGAAATACCACAGTCGAGGCAATGCTGCTGAGAAAGCCCTGTTACACATATCTACCAACCTAACTTCACAAGGTGTTGGGACGCACAACAGGGCCTCCTCTGAAGATCTCCAGGCTCATAGGGGAGGAAGTGGTCTTTCAGGTATCTTACCCTCAAGTTGTTTAGGGCTTTATAAGTTATATTGGCCAAGACACAGAAATGGTCAACTCAGGGTATCTGAGCAAAGGATCACGGGGAAAGAGACTGGATTGGCCCTGATACCTTTCAACCAATGGGGGGGGGGGTCAGAAGAAGGATAAGTGAAAGTTTCTGGGGAGAAGAAAGTGGAGAGGCCATGTGTTGTAAGGTTGCAGATAGCTACTCCATGTTAGATCAAGGAGAAGAATCTCAGGAAATGGTTATAAGGAAACCAGACACCATCTTGTCAGTTCTTTTGAAAGGAACTGGAGCGCTGGGGAAGGCAACCTGGAGAATAGTCTCTCTTTTCTTTATGCCTGTGCCTATGGGTTTGGTTCTTCTTCTTGCAACCACAGGGAAAGTACACAAGAGTGCCAGTAGTTTAAGCTTGATCTATCACTATTTTCCTGTTATTGTTGTTGTTGTTATTATTAGCAGCAGCAGCACAGAGTTGCACTTATAGTAAGTCATCTTTGTTCCTTAGGGAAGAGTGGGAAGTTCTGGTCACTCATCTCCAATCTCCATGGCAAGGTCTATCAGGAAATTATAACATTTTTCCCTTTCTCCCAGAAAACATAAGGGAGAGGGAGAGAGTATTGAGCCCTTACATTCTCCAGAACCCAAGAAAGGAAATGGAGATTGGATATCCAAGGAAGGGTTTGGTGGCAGCACTACTACTTTCTGCGGCAGTGGGAAGAGATGTCCAAGTCTGGGCAAAACCTAACCATACTAGCCTCCCTTTTTGCCACATAGATCAACATGAGCACCCTGAATTGAGCCTGGAAGCAAACTGGAGTCCATTGTAGTTTTTGCAGAACTGGTGTTCTCTCTAAAGTGTAGACCTGACACCAGTCTGGCTGTTGCATTTTGCACTAACTGCACCTTCTGAACATTTTTCAAGGGCAGCCTTATGTAGAGTGCATTACAGTAGTCTAATCAAGAGATAACTAAGTGGCCAGATCTGCCTTCCCCAAGAAAGAATGCAGCTGGCACACGAGCCAAAGCTAGGCAAAGGTGCTCCTGGCCATTGCAGCAAACTGCCCTTCCAGGAGCAGTGCTGGATCAAAGAGTACCTTTAAGCTACGAACTTGATCTTTCAGAAGGAGAGCAACCCCATCCAGAACAGGCTGTGATCCCAATCCCAGGTTGATTTTTCTATTGACCAGCAACACCTCCATCTTGTCTGGATTAAGCCTCACTTGCACCCAGTCCTTTATTGCATCCAGACAATGATTCAGTACTACCACAGTCTCCTTGGCATCACTTGTAAAAGAGAGACAGACCTGGATATCACCAACATACTGATAACATCCAACCTCAGAGCTCAGTATGATCTCTCCAAGAGGCTTCATGTACCTGTTGAAAAGCACAGGGGATAGTATTGACCCCAGTGGAATCCCACAGGCTAATGGCCACAAAGCTGAACACAGTCTCTCACACCACCCTGTAGGAATGTTCAGCCAAGAAAAACCTGAACTACTGCAAAGGAATGCCCCCAAATTCCATACCAGCCAAACAGCCATGAAGGATACCACAGTCAATGATAGGAAAATGCCACTGAAGGATCCAGAAGGACCAATAAGGACTTACTCTCCCTGTCGTCCAACTTCTACTGTAGATCATCCATGAAGAAAACCAAAGTAGAGTTCAATGAATATATATATTTTTTTCCAACAAAGGTCTTATAATAGCTTATTTTAGAGAGGCTGGAATATAGCCCTCTTTCAAACAAGCATGGCAAGGGGTTGGACTAGATGGCCGTTGTGGTCTCTTCCAATTCTATGATTCTAAGCATTTACAAATTCTACCACCCAGTTGGCCAGTCCTCCTCCTTTGTCCTTGGCTCACTTTTACTGCTATAAACTGAGTTCAAAGCGCAGCAGTAGTCTTCAGTCAATGAATCCAGTGGGGGGAGGGGAGGAGGCAGAATCTTGATCACAGGATGTTCAGGCAAAAGCAAACTGCTGCAGTCTTTCCTAGCTTGTCTGTTCTTCCTCATTGCTAACTTTGCCATCCTAACAGCTTGAGGTTCCTTGACCACGTGTCCTGCTTTTCATCTGTGAAATTTTGGAGGTTGTCTCCCCGCCCAAACTATTCAAACAGTTTCTGTCCTCAGATACTACAAAATCATACTTCTGTTTCAGGGGGAACCAGTCCAGTGATTTTTGAAGTGGGAGGGATTTCTGTCATACTCTCCAGCTGTCCCAATTTGGCAGAGACAGTCTTGACTAATCTTTTGTCATCCCACTTTTTCACCTGCTTTTACAATTTCCTGGTTTCCCTCTCCTCCTCCTGCCATTCTCCTCAGCTTACTTGAACTCAGTTCATCACACAAAAGTAGTTTGCACTCAATTAGCAGCGGGGAGAGGAAAGGAGTGGGTGGAATCTTGCCCTTCCCAGTAGAATCAGGCAAAAGCAAACTGTGGCAGACTTTCCTTGCTTGTGTGCGCTCCCTTGGTAATAATTTTTGTTGTCTCGACCTTGATGTTGCTTGACCACACATATCCCAGTTTTCCTCTGTGAAATGTTGGAGGATATACAATATACATATCCAGGATAATTTGGCCAATTTGCACATTGATCAGGACGATTTTGGCTCAGAATGCTTTTTAAATGTTACAAATGGCAGCACCCAGGGTTGCCTGGGCACCAAAGAGAAGCCCCTTTAATGGACATGTAGAAGAGGTTGTTACCACAGGCACAGCTTGTCACACAAGCTAAATCTGCTGAAATTTCCTTCTCTACAAAACAATTGCAAGTGAAGAAGCCCCCTGACTGTTCTGGAGAACTAAATGAAGAAACCGACCTCCTCTCACTTTGTAAATTCACTCAGAACTTTTTCTTGTCTGGTTGTTACGATACATTCTTGAAAGCTATGTCATTCCCCCTCCTCACTTTTTTCCCTCCTGACCATCTGATAAAATAAAATAAAATAAAATAAAATAAAATAAAATAAAATAAAATAAAATAAAATAAAATAAAATAAAATAAAATCTTTGCGCCTAGTTCACCTGTTTCTTTTCAGTCCATCAAATGGAATGAGATTTTCAGCTCAGTTAGATTAGTATGTATAGACTTTAAGCAGTATACAAAAGTTAGAATGTATTATGATGTTTATATAGGTATTATTAGATAAATATGTGTTGTCCTTTTGATTTTTAATTTTACATTTATATTTGTATTTGTTCTTATGTAGCCCCTGAAAAGGCCACTGAAATATATACACAGTCCAAAATACTTTTCCCAAAATAAAAGATAAGAACAACCATCCACTGGGCACCTGGAGATGTATCTCCCTTTTTTTCCTGGGGACTCCATTGGATGCTCTTCTGCATCAGGCCACTCTAAAGAGGCTTGCATGAAAAGAAAGTTAGTAAAAGTGAAACTTAGTGGCCATAGTCCAGGCCAGAGTTAGATATGGAAGATCATAAGGTGAGACTTGCTGAACCCAATACATGCATCATTTAAATCCAGTCTTCTAGCATGGCCTGCTGAGCAGATGAGGCAAGCACACAAATCACCTGGCTAAAGTCTCCCTGAGCTATGGCATAAGACGTTCTTCTGTTTAAATCACAGTAATCAATTTGGCATTACTTCTATACATATAAATTAGACCATGGACAGTTATTTTAATTATTTATTTCTTTAGCTTACATCCTGCCCTTTTCTCCATATGGAATACAATGTAGTTCACAGCTTAGATTAAAACAAAGTTACAGCTGAAAAAAAATTATTGCAAAAAATTATATAAGCTATTTTATGAAAAAAGCATTAATTTTAAAGCACTTTAAACTCATCAATGAAAATAAAAGCACAATAACCACAGCCTGTTTAAAAAAGACTGTTCTCTAATGACAAGTTAACAACCAAAGGCCTGTCTGAATAGAAAGGTCTTTGCTTACTATCAGAAAGAAACCATGAGGTGCCAACCTAGCCCGCTGTGGGTGGCAGTTCCACAGATTTCACTTCTGATTTCCATTGGCATTATGCGCTTCCTCCTTTTAGGTAGTGCATAAATGGCCAGCCTGGGCAATCCTTATGTGGAGAGAGTTTTAAAACAGTTGTAGCTGGATGTCCGTTCTCCCATAGAAGAAGACATGTCCACATCATATCCTTCAATATTTTGCAACTGAAATCCAGCAAATGTGGCCAAGATGGCAAAACTTACTAATGAGGAGGAACAGACAAGCTAGGAAAGGCATCAGGATTTTGTTTTTGTCTACTGGGAAGGGCAAGATACCACTTCTTCCTCTCCTCTCCTCTCCTCACTGCTGAGCTGAGTAGAAACGACTTTTGCATGTTGGACTCATTTTCCAGCAATGGAAGCAAGCTGTGGAGAAAGGGGGGCAGTGGAAGGAGGAGAGAGAAATTGAGACAATGTTAAAAGTAGCTGAAAAAGCAGGAAGAAAGAATCACAGAATCATAGCATTGGAAGTGGCCTCGAGTCCAACCCCCTGCCCAGTGCAGGATCTCCAGCTAAAGCATCCCCAGTAGGTAGCTGTCCAACCTTCTGACAGTGATGTATTTAAATCTTTTACTCCAAGTCTCAAGTCAAGTCTCAAGTTCTTGAAGATACTTTCATGTCAAGTCTCAAGTCTGGGAACCAACTATATATCCCAACCTAGATTCCAGAATTTCTCGACAGAGTTGAACAAAGTCAGTTTTATCAATTTAAGCAGAGTCAGCCCTCCACATTTGCGATTTTGCTATCTGCAGCTTTGGAAATGGGGAAAAGGATTCTTCTTACTCCTCCTTCCCACAGCTTGAGGCCTTTGCACCAATGGGCATAAAAGACTATGCAGCTTTGGAAGTGGGGAATGGAACCCTTCTTCTCCCCCTTACTGAAGCTTCAAAAGCATTAGAAGGATCATTCCTCCTCAAGCCCATTGCCTAACATATTTGCTGTTTCCCCTCTGAGAAACATGTCCTGCTCTTTGGGGCGAGTCTTACCTTCTACTCTTATGAAAAGTTTTAGAAGCCTCCTCCGATATGCAGCAGTGACAGGCTGCTAAGCAGACCTCAACCCTGCCTCAAGCCCGTTGCCTAACCTGTTTGCTGTTCCCCTCTGAGAAATGTGCCCACACTTTGTGCTTGAGACCAGTAGGCAAAAAGTGATAGAAGCATTGTTCAATGTCATGAGATTTCTGGATGAATGTGTAATGTTACTGAACCAAGGGCAGCAAGTCAGTCACTAAAAATATACAAATCTCAAGTCGAGTTGAGTCAGTGCATCATTTATTGCTGAGTCGAGTCCACGTTGTGTCACTGAAGCAACTTAAGTCTGACCTGAGTCTGAGTCAGTCAACTCAAGTCTACATCACTGCTTTTTGAAGACTTGCAGAGAAGGAGACCCCACAAATTCTATAGGCAGTTGGTTCCACTGCAAACTGCTCTTGAACATTAAAAGTTCTTTACGTTCAATTGAAATATACCCTTAAAATGCAATCATGTCATATTTCAGTCTTTACTTCAAGCTGAAAACGTCCAGCTCCTTCAACCTTCTCTCATATGTTTTGTTTTCCACACCTCTTATCATCCTTCTTGCCTTTTTCTGGACCTGCTCCAACAGTTTCAAGTCTTTGTATTCAGATTTGTGAGATTCTTAGCAAATATGTTCTTTCCAGTTGCTCTTGCCAGAAGTCTCTTTTCATGAAAGGACAGACTGTGGTGCCAGAAGTGAATTTCTTCTTGATGGCACTATCTCCCTCTTCCTGGGCTATGTCTTTCAAAAGGAACAAGTGATGAAACTACAGCCTGTATCCCAAGGTCCTTTAGCTTCCTCCCTAGAGCTTCATAGTCTCTTAAAATATCTTGAAGGTTGTATCTTACAATATCATTTGTTCCAACATATTATCAGAATGAAGGAGTAATGATAAATAGAATTGATGAGTCCTGTCAGCCTCTCTGTTACTCCTAGGAGACAGCAAGCACACCTCTTGAGACATTTTACCAAGCCCATATACCACTGCTTCTGTACTTCACAACATAATCAAAATGGCACAACTGAAAATGTACTTCACAACATAATCAAAATGGTATCAGCAACAGTGGCTGCTGGTGCTAATCAGAACTGGCAGGAGAGGGAGGACAATGGAAGGTGAAGCCAAGTCAACAGAAGGCAGACAGTAATGGTGCTGTCCTAGTTTCCTTTCACCTTCCTGGCAATGACACTGCAGGGCAATTCTACCACACATTACACTAGAGTGAGGAATAGTCTCTTATGCTGGTTTACAAGGCTTCTGCAGAATCATATTTCATTCTCTGCTGGATTCAGGGGGAGGGAGTGTGCCCTCTAACATTCACCACTGGGAGGCAGGCTGGAGAGGGCTGGTTAGGGGTAGCTTGAGCTGGTGGGCATAGGGGTGCTGCTGCAGTTGCTCTAACAGACCAACTTTTACTGGTAAACACGCAGGAAATTCAAGGTCCCCAGAAATGCAAAGGGAAGACAAAACTTTAGAAAATATCAGAGGAAGACGGAGTCAGGAACCCTAAAATAATGAGGGTTGAGGGAAAAAAGTGTTTTAAGCATTCATTAGTCACATAATGTTGCTGAATTATTATAGGTTAAAGGGAAAGCATGGACAGATTGGATCTGGCTTAACTACCTGGCAGCTCTTGCATTCCACCACCTGATCTCTGGGATACTTGCTGACTGGAGCATAGGACAACAGCGAGCCTACCATTTCCTTGTTATTCCTTCTTCTACAGGCATAATCCAAAAACCTCTTTTTATTGTTTTTAACTTTTCTAGCAAGCTCATTCTGCAATTTAGCTTTTCTGACCTTCTCCCCACATATGCTGGCTATTCATTTTAATTCCTCTTTAAAGATTTCCCTCTTTTTCCATTTCTTGTGCATGTCCATTTTAAATCTTAGCTCAGTTGAAAGTTTTTAGACATCCATTCCTAATTCTTTAGGTACCTCCCATTTCTCTTCCTCAATGGAATTGTTAGAAATTGTCCATTCAATATGTCACTTAAAAAACCCCTCTCATTCATCCTGAACTCCCTTCTCTTTTAGTATTCCTGACCACAGGATTATTTAACAGTACTAGCAAGCACATTCAAAAAGGAGAGATACAGTAATAATGGGAGATTTCAACAGTAATAATGGGATATATGTTGGCAATCAAACACTGCAAAGACGGCAAGGTCCAGCAAGTTTCTTGCTCGTCTTGCAGACAATTTCATGGTCCAGAAGGTGGAAGAGGCGACAAGGGGATCAAATATTCTGGATCTGATCCTGACCAACAGGGAAGACCTTGTTAATGACGTAGAACTGGTTGGATCTTTAGGAGAGAGTGACCATGCCCTATTAGAATTTGGCATTCAGTGGGGAAGAGAAGACAAGTGTAGCCAGGCACTCGTCTTAGATTGTAAAAAAGCAGACTTCTGTAAACTGAAGGAGCTGCTGGTTGAAATCCCGTGGTCAAGAATAGTCAATGAGAAAGAAGTTCAAGATGCATGGGAGTTCTTTAAAAGGGAGAAACTGAAGGCAAAGGCTAAAACTGTGCCATTAAGGAGGAAAAATGGAAGGCATCTGAAGAAACCGGAATGGTTGACTAAAGAACTCTCAGCTGAGCTATGTGTTAACAGAAACATGTACAGGAAATGGAAGAAGGGGGAAATCACCAAAGAAGATTATAAGCAAGTAGCCCGGAGATGTAGGGAGAAGGTCAAAAAGGCTAAAGCACAGAACGAACTTAGGCTGGCCAGAGACATTAAAAACAATACAAAGGGCTTTTTTAAATATGTCCGCAGCAAAAGGAAAAAGAAGGAGATGATAGGGTCACTGCGCAGGGAAGATGGTGAATTAATAACAGGAGGAAGAGAAAAGGCAGAACTCCTCAACACCTTCTTCGCCTCAGTTTTTTCCCAAAAGGATAAAAACACTCCGCCTGGCGGTTAGGGAGCAGGTGAGGAAGTGGGGGAAATGCAGCAGAGAATAGGTAGAGAGGTAGTACAGGAATACCTGGCTACTCTGGATGAATTCAAGTCTCCAGGGCCAGATGAATTGCATCCTAGGATTTTAAAAGAACTAGCGGAGGTCATTGCGGAACCTCTTGCTATAATCTTTGAAAACTCTTGGTGGACCGGAGAAGTTCCGGCAGACTGGAGGAGGGCAAATGTTGTCCCCATCTTTAAGAAGGGAAAAAAAGAGGACTCAAATAATTATCACCCAGTCAGCCTGACATCAGTACCCGGAAAGATCCTGGAGCAGATCATCAAACAGTCAGTTGCTAATCACTTAGAAAACAATGCCGTAATTACGAAAAGTCAACATGGATTTCTCAAAAATAAGTCATGCCAGACTAATCTTATCTCTTTTTATGATAGAGTTACTTGCTTGATAGATGAAGGGAACGCCGTGGACGTAGTATATCTTGATTTCAGTAAGCCCTTTGACATTCTTGCAAAGAAGCTAGTAAGATGTGGGCTGGACAGGGCTACTGTCAGGTGGATTTGTAACTGGTTGACTGACCGTACTCAAAGGGTGGTCACCAATGGCAGATTCTCATCCTGGAGAGAAGTGACTAGTGGGGTGCCACAGGGTTCTGTCCTGGGCCCGGTGCTGTTCAATATCTTCATTAATGACTTGGATGGAGGAATAGAGGGCACGCTAATCAAATTTGCAGATGACACCAAACTGGGAGGGGTTGCTAATACGCCAGATGATAGGATCAAAATTCAAAAGGACCTGGACAGATTGGAGAGCTGGGCCAAGGCTAACAAAATGAATTTGAACAGAGAGAAATGTAAGGTCCTACACTTAGGCAGAAAAAATAGAATGCAGAATTATAGGATGGGGGACACGTGGCTGGCTAACAGTACGTCTGAAAGGGATCTAGGAGTCTTAATAGACTACAAGCTGAACATGAGTCAGCAGTGTGATGCGGCAGCCAAGAAAGCCAACGCAATTCTTGGTTGCATCAATAGGAGTATGGTGTCTAGATCGAGGGAGGTATTGGTACCACTTTATTCTGCTTTGGTTAGACCTCATCTTGAATACTGTGTCCAGTTCTGGGCACCCCAATTCAAGAAGGATATGGATAAGCTGGAGCAGGTCCAGAAGAGGGCAACCAAAATGGTGAGGGACCTGGAAGCCATGCCCTATGAAGACAGACTTAGAGAGCTGGGTATGTTTAGTCTGCAGAAGAGAAGGTTGAGAGGGGACATGATAGCCATGTTTAAATATTCGAAGGGGTGTCATGTCGAGGGGGGAGTGGGCTTGTTTTCTCCTGCTCTTGAGACCAGGACAAGGAGCAATGGATACAAGCTGCAGGAAGGGAGATTCCACCTGAACCTCGGGAAGAATTTCCTGACGGTCAGGGCTGTCTGGCAGTGGAATGTGCTGCCACTGAGTGTGGTGGAGTCTCCTTCTTTGGAGGTTTTTAAGCGGAGGCTGGATGGCCACTTGTTGGGAGTGCTTTGAGGGTTTTCCTGCATGGCAGGGGGTTGGACTGGATGACCCTTGTGGTCTCTTCCAACTCTACATTTCTATGATTCTATGATTCTAAGAAATATGGATTGAGCACCTACATGAAATTTAGCTTATTCTCTCTTTAAGTGTTAGAGATCAATCAACTTAGACCAAGAGGCTACAGCTCAGTGGCAGAACATCTGGTGTGCAAAAGATTCCAGTTCAGTCCCTGGCATCTCCGAATGGGTTAAGAAATGCCCTTGCCTATCAGAATTGTATAGACAACCATAATCTAGATGAACCAGTGATCTGACTTGGTAGAAGCAGCTTCAGATGAGTCAAGAAAGCCAGAAGAATCTTAGAGCCAGTGAACATGTAGAGGTCATTTCAGCTATCTGGCTTGGCAGGTAACTGGTGAATTCATTGCACCGCAGCATTATCTGATGTGCTCACAGCAAGCACCACCAGAGTTTGGAATATTGTTTTAACTTGTTAGCATTTATTTTCAAATTCTTCTTCCTCTTCTTCTTCTTCCTCCTCCTCCTCTTCTTCTTTTTCTTCTTTCCTTAAAAACAGAAAGCTAGCCAAGAATCCCACAAAATCCCTACCCAGCAAAGCCCACAATGTTACCAAGTTCTATCATTTCAAAAAAAAACAAAAAAAACAAAACCCTAAAAAACCCCATTCTGTTCTCATTACCCCACTATAACACATTGTAGGGGATGTGTTATTTTCAAGGTCTGAGTACCATATCATAAACACTATAATTAAAATATTGATAACCAAATGACTTTAAAGTTTATATAAGCTTTATATAGGGTAAAGTAGTAGAGGAATGATGAAAGAAGATTATAGCTGTGTCTGTCACAGCAGTGGCATCAGAAATCTTTAAGCCAGTTTGTGTTTTGTCAATGTGTGGTGTAACAGGATGCAATCCACAAATGTTTATAAGCACACAATACAAACTGGGTACTAACAGATTTATATACCACATTTTACAATGGATTTTAGAGAGTTTACATTAGTAGATTCTGCCTATTCAGCAAATCTAGGGTGTATTATAGGAACTTCAGCATGCCTGGAAGTCAATCCTTTCCTCGAAATCCAAGCCTCACTACTTCATCTCCTGATGTGCCTGGGTAATTGGTTACTAAGAGTAGAGGAAAGTACCTGCCATTACAGCCCTGGTGAATCACTTTCTGGAGTCTTCACTGGTATACTTCATTATATATAACACCAGGTTAGCTCCAGATGTATGCAGGTAGCATCAAGATAACAGTTGGGCTTTACAGACTGTCAGTACCATTGTAATCAACACACAGCACAGGGTCTACTGCCATTCTAAATGTGGGCTGGCCTGTTGTCTTTTCTGGAAATGTGATGGCTGACACAGTATTGACAGCCTGTGGATCATAGCTGTATTGGATGGAATCTGTGACATCTGCACAATTGCAAAGATTAAATGTGGGGGAAGCAGCTTTCTTTTCTCTCCCACCTGACCTTCCAGCCCTCATCATTTTAGCTAATACAATCAGCATTTTCCTTAGTGAAAGGATCCAGACTTGTGTCAGGAGAAGCATCCTACCTTTTCCTAATATCAAGACTAACCACAAGAGAAGGAGGCTCTGGGTGTTTTAAAAGTACCCTTGTAGGCTTCTCAGCATCTCTCCTTCATCTCCCTTCAAAGGCTACATCCTCCTGCCAGGAACATTAGCTTTGAGAAACCTATTTTATAAAGATGAAGACTTTCTCCTATGTGGTGGGATGATACAAGTTACTGTACCAAGACAGTAGAGGTAAATAAAAGAGGGGTTTTTGTCCTTGTTTGAGAGCCATGAACCTTTCATGTTATACAATGTGAAACCTGTCACATTATAACCTTTCACGTTGTACAATTATAGCCCTATGATTCCACTCTAACTGCCATGGTTGCACCCCATGGAACCTTGGGGGTTGTACAGAAGCTCCCAGGATGAGGATTCTAAATGCCTCTCCCTCAACTGCTAGCCCCAGGATTCCATAGGATGTTGCCAGTGAAATCATAGCACAATAAATGTGTGGCATGACTTCTTACTCTTTTTACTTTTAATGCTTTGTTTCTTTCCTCTTAAGCCAACTGTGTGTCAACACTTCCCCTTGAAAGACCATTATTCCTTTAGCCCAGATTTCTGGCTTTCTCCACAGTCAAGAGTAGAGTCACCAACCCTGAGCAACATCTGCCCCCAAATATCAAGCCCTAGATTAGGGTTGGGTTTGTTGCTTTCTTCTTGCTGACCTGCATATACCATTTTCACTCGAACCAAGGGATTAGAAAAGACACCACAGTCCTAAACTTAATTTTATTCAATTTCATTGCCAACTGTTACCTTCCATATAGCTTGAAGAATAAAGCAGGCTATAGACCAAAATAACATGTCTAGTCTCCAGATATGAAAACTTGTACATGTTTAAATGAGCACTGGCCATCAGTTTCCCTGGATACCGCTTCCCTTATCAGTTGTGAATGGGTTGTGACAAATGAGAGAAGGAGGGGAAGAAGAAGAAGAGGAACTTACATTTATAATTCTCCCCATGTTCAAGTCTTATTGTGGCACTAAAAAAACTCTCTCATACAAGGAAGGGGATACCAAGAATCAGCACCAAGAGTAGGGCAACAGCTGAGGACCTGCTTGTCTCAAGATGGCCTGTCACCATTGATTACTGAACTACTGCTGGTGCTGCTGAAGGACTGGCCCCAGTGCAGGAAGGGGGCAGGATATTTTACACTTAGCAGAGCAATAGCAGCACCTCTTTTTCTCCAACCTCAGACACAGACAACAGTCAATACAGGGCAGGTGCTGTTTGTAAGTCCACTTTCTTCTCCCTCTGCCCTGTTGCCCAGATGGTGAGTTCAACTAAGCAACCAGAGGCTGCAGCTACTCCTGCCCCTGCCCACTCATCCTCTTCTCTAGGTAGCAGGATGGATAGGGCTGGAGTCCATAAAACTGTCTGGATAATGTGGATAAACCAGAGGGCTGTGTGAAAGTGTGGGCCTCCCCTTTTGGTGTCTCTTACTTATTGGGGGCAGCATGGCAAATTGGGCCACATGGCACAGGCTAAAGAGGGGAAGAACATGAATGCCACCTCTCCTACCTGCCCTGTCTGTCTTTCTATACGGTGAAGCAAAGAGCTCATTGGGCCCAACCCTCACCACCGCAGCGTGCCAAGAAGGGGTGTGCAAGCATGCCAGTGGGCAGAGGGGCTGCTCATGCATGAAGAAGCTGTGCTGCAGAGAGGACTGGGCCTAGGACGGCTGCCTGGAATGAAGGTGCAAACGACATGGCTGCTGCTCAGCTTCCCCACTCTGTATGGGCACCACGGGAGGAAAGCTTGGGCCTGCACAGCCCGATCCTCTCCTTGTCATTCCCAGAAGAGCAGCCGCCCCCACGGAGCCAAGGGGATCTTGAGCAAGAGAGCGCTCTGCCGGGCGCACACTTGCGCTGTCTCTCTAGCTGACAGGGTAGTGGGGACAGCATGCCCAGTTTTTCCAGCTACACTGCTCAGGAAAAAAGAGAGGGAGAGAAAGGGGAGGGGGCAAGCAAGGAGCCAGACGGGGCATCCTCCCTCTTTCTGTACCCTGGGGCCACATCGGCCCCAGAAGGGGCGCAAGCGCAGGGCCTCCGCGGCCCGCGCCATGGGCATGCAAGCGGAGAGGACCGGGGCGCTCCTTACGGCCCCCCAGCACCCGGAGCCAGCACTCGGGGAGGGTGGAGGCTGGCTCGCCCTCCCTTTCATCCGCCGGACCCTCCTTCGAAAGATGGGGGGAGGGGAAGGGAGAGAACGCACCACAAGACCGCCTGCCACCGTTCAATTTCCGCCCCCCCCACCGCCCGCAATTCTTCCGCGGTCCCGCTGAAGAGACGCCGCAGTGAGCCCCTTACCTAGGAGCCGTCCGGGTGCGGAGTGGAGAGACGCTCCGGGCTTCAACTGGAGGGAGAAGAAGAGGGGAGGGGGAAGCTGTTCTCCCCCTCCCCGCCTGGCCACAAATGGGCTCCGCGGGGAGGAGGGCTTCTCTTCCTCCTCCTCCCTCTGCCCTGTCTCGCAGCACGCCGTCTCCCCGGCAAGATGCCCAGCACCAGATGCCCGGCGACGTCCTCTGGCACCCCGTCCGCGCGGACGCCCCGGCGACCAAGCAGGGCTAGGGCTGAATTCCCCCTTGCCGCCGAAGAAGGGGCTGCCGCTGGGCTTGGAAATTGGGGGAGGAGGGGGAGGGGAGAAGGGAGGAAGTGGCGGGAGCGCGCCCAGGTGGACGGGAGGGGAACCCGAGCTTCGTATGACGCGAGCAGAGGCAGGGGCGCCGGCGCCGATCAAGCCAGCGCCTCCGCGGCTACGATCTCTCCCCGCCCCGCGCCCGCCTCCGCCGCCGCCGGGGAATCTCTGATTGCCAGCGGAGGGGCCATCGCTGTCGGCGGGCTCCCAGAGCGCTTCGGCGTCTGGGGCCCGGAAGAGCCGCGCCGCGGGAGGGAGGGAGCGGAGGCGCGAGGGAGTCCCCCGGATCCCCGCTGGGCCTCTCGGAAGAGAGAGGGAATTAAACATTCACGCTGACTGCTCTGTTGCTGAGGCGGGAGGGGGGCAAGGGCATTCGGGCGCAGCAGCCGGACGACCTCCTCGCCAAATAGCGTTGCCCAGCGGGCCTGGAGGAGCGCCGCCGCGCGCGGGCCACACCCGCTCGCCGCGTTCCCCTTTCGCCAGAGCGACCCGAGGTCGCGCCGCGGGCGCGAAATACGGAAACACCGCGCGGTCGCGAGCGCAGGGGACCCGAGCGAGGAAGCGCTCCCGCCGCCGGGAGCTGCGTCGCCCTGCGGGGCCGCTGTGTGTCGGAAAAGGCGTGGCTGCCACTCCGCCTCGCCAGGCTCCTCGGTCGAACGCTACGCCGGAGTCCTTGGCCTACTGCCAGCGACCCACCGGACGCTGTGAGCTGTAGTATTTTAGAGGAGGGAGCGGACATTCCTCGCGTAAGAAACGCCTGTGCAAAATTCATGGGGTCGCCCTAAGTCGACAGGCAGCTGGAAGACGCATTTTCGCACGAGACTGTTGTAGCGGCCCCTCCCGAAACTGCAAACCCCAAGATTCCATAGGATGTTGAAAGTGGAATCATAGCGCTATAACAGTCTCGTGCGGAAACACCCGCAGCCAACCCGCTTCTTTCCGTACTGCAGAAACAGCCTGCTTGGGGGAGCGGTACCCCCGCCTCTTCTGCCAAGCCACGCCCACCTTGTTCCCCCTAGCAACGTTTGCCTCAAGCACCCTCCCATAGGAAGAAGACCAGGTTGGCATCGTGATAGGAACGGGAACTGCAGATCAGTCAGACCAGGATGACGGTAAAGGGATTGGGTAATAAGTAACAGTGCAGGGATTAGAAGGAGCCAAGATTCATTACGGAGACTGCATCCTGCTAGACAAATCCTGTCTCTCTGGGGTTGGATTACTAGCTTGTTGGGTTCAAGGAACATTTTGGATGTGACTGATAATTGATTTTTGTAATGTGTTTGACAACGTCTCCTAAGATATTTGAGTTAGTAAAATGATTAATTGCAGGCTGAGAATCAGGGAGATTCAAAGCTGGTTGGAAAACTATACTCAGAACAGAGGTAGTTTCGATCCAGTGAAGAATAAAAGATCAGAAGAGATCAATGTGCTGATGATACAAAACTTAGAAAAATAGCGGACACCTAAAGGACCATAGAAAGCAAATAGTAAGCATTTGTGCAAGAGCTAGGATGGATTTAAAGAGCAGGTTGAGACCAGTGGCAGTCCAAAAACTTTGTTGTATGCCCAAATTACAATAGTTTTGGTCTTTTTCTCATTAGCAGCAGAGTTAATGGGAAGCAAATATCTGAAAGTTGTTTTTTTTTTCAGGTTTCAGAAGAAGACTGTTGTGATGGAATAAATTGAATGTTTTTATGACAGAAAGAGTTCCTACACATATAAAGCAACATGTCAGAAAGAAGACTATTCTTCATCTCTTCTATCTGCCCCTGTCCCAAAAATATATAGAAATCTCTTCGCTACTCTTTTGTCAAGTGTGGCACTTACACTACTCAGGTATACTGTCATTCTACTTTAACTGCCTTGGCTGCATCTCGTGAAATCAAGACTTTGTAGTTTGGTCAGAGGCACCAGAGTAGCTCTCTGGCTGAGAATTATAAAGGCCCCTCCCTAAATTGCAAATCCCAGGATTCCATAGAGTTTGGCTGTGGCAGTAAAAGTGGAATCATAGCACTATCACTGTGTAGTATCACTGTTCTCCTGCAGCTTGAAGTGCTAACAGTCCAGGCACAGGTTTACATATGGACACCTCTCAGCTTGGTGGATTTTGAACAATGGTTTCAGAGAATCAGTGAATGTGAATCTGACTTCCATCACTGATTTATTACTCCATCTAGATCTTCCATTGAAACTTTTGATGACTGATGATCACTAACAACTGTCTTGAAGGATACTTCCATATTTCAGTGGATATATGCATCCTGCATTATCCAGGGTGCTGGTACATCTCTTGATTGTAGCCTGAGAGAGCCAAAGAACGAGCAAAACATATAATTCCTCCTTGATAAAAGTTTATTCATTTTTATTACCTACTAGCATATATATCTGGCTTTGCCTGGGATTTTACTTTCTCATAGAATCATAGAATCATAGAAATGTAGAGTTGGAAGAGACCACAAGGGTCATCCAGTCCAACCCCCTGCCATGCAGGAAAACCCTCAAAGCACTCCCGACAACTGGCCATCCAGCCTCCGCTTAAAAACCTCCAAAGAAGGAGACTCCACCACACTCAGTGGCAGCACATTCCACTGCCAGACAGCCCTGACCGTCAGGAAATTCTTCCTGAGGTTCAGGTGGAATCTCCCCTCCTGCAGCTTGTATCCATTGCTCCTTGTCCTGGTCTCAAGAGCAGGAGAAAACAAGCCCACTCCCTCCTCGACATGACACCCCTTCAAATATTTAAACATGGCTATCATGTCCCCTCTCAACCTTCTCTTCTGCAGACTAAACATACCCAGCTCTCTGTCTTCATAGGGCATGGCTTCCAGGTCCCTCACCATTTTGGTTGCCCTCTTCTGGACCTGCTCCAGCTTATCCATATCCTTCTTGAATTGGGGTGCCCAGAACTGGACACAGTATTCCAGATGAGGTCTAACCAAAGCAGAATAAAGTGGTACCAATACCTCCCTCGATCTAGACACCATACTCCTATTGATGCAACCAAGAATTGCGTTGGCTTTCTTGGCTGCCGCATCACACTGCTGACTCACGTTCAGCTTGTAGTCTATTAAGACTCCTAGATCCCTTTCGCACGTACTGTTAGCCAGCCACGTGTCCCCCCATCCTATATTTCTGCATACCATTTTTTTGGCCTGAGTGTAGGACCTTACATTTCTCTCTGTTCAAATTCATTTTGTTAGCCTTGGCCCAGCTCTCCAATCTGTCCAGGTCCTTTTGAATTTTGATCCTATCATCTGGCGTATTAGCAACCCCTCCCAATTTGGTGTCATCTGCAAATTTGATTAGCGTGCCCTCTATTCCTTCATCCAAGTCATTAATGAAGATATTGAACAGCACCGGGCCCAGGACAGAACCCTGTGGCACCCCACTAGTCACTTCTCTCCAGGATGAGAATCTGCCATTAGTGACCACCCTTTGGGTACGGTCAGTCAACCAGTTACAAATCCACCTGACAGTAGCCCTGTCCAGCCCACATCTCACTAGCTTCTTTGCAAGAATGTCATGGGGAACTTTGTCAAAGGGCTTACTGAAATCAAGATATACCACGTCCACAGCATTCCCTTCATCTATCAAGCAAGTAACTCTATCATAAAAAGAGATAAGATTAGTCTGACATGACTTATTTTTGAGAAATCCATGTTGACTTCTCGTGATTACCGCCTTGCTTTCTAAGTGATTAGCAACTGACTGTTTGATGATCTGCTCCAGGATCTTTCCGGGTACTGATGTCAGGCTGACTGGGCAATAATTATTTGGGTCCTCTTTTTTTCCCTTCTTGAAGATGGGGACTACATTTGCCCTCCTCCAGTCTGCCGGAATTTCTCCTGTCCGCCAAGAGTTTTCAAAGATTATAGCAAGAGGTTCCGCAATGACCTCCGCTAGTTCTTTTAAAATCCTAGGATGCAGTTCATCTGGCCCTGGAGACTTGAATTCATCCAGAGTAGCCAGGTATTCCTGTACTACCTCTCTACCTATTCTGTGCTGCATTTCCCCCACTTCCTCACCTGCTCCCCAACCACCAGGCGGAGTGTTTTTATCCTTTTGGGAAAAAACTGAGGCGAAGAAGGTGTTGAGGAGTTCTGCCTTTTCTCTTCCTCCTGTTGTTAATTCACCATCTTCCCTGCGCAGTGACCCTATCATCTCCTTCTTTTTCCTTTTGCTGCGGACGTATTTAAAAAAGCCCTTTGTATTGTTTTTAATGTCTCTACATGTTTCTGTTAACACATAGCTCAGCTGAGAGTTCTTTAGTCAACCATTCCGGTTTCTTCAGATGCCTTCCATTTTTCCTCCTTAATGGTACAGTTTTAGCCTGTGCCTTCAGTACCTCCCTTTTAAAGAACTCCCATGCATCCTGAACTCCTTTCTCATTGACTATTCTTGACCACGGGATTTCAGCCAGCAGCTCCTTCAATTTACAGAAGTCTGCTTCTTTAAAATCTAAGACGAATGCCTGGCTACACTTGCCTTGTCCTCCCCACTGAATGCCAAATTCTAATAGGGCATGGTCACTCTCTCCTAAAGATCCAACCAGCTCTACGTCATTAACAAGGTCTTCACTGTTGGTCAGGATCAGATCCAGAATATTTGATCCCCTTGTCGCCTCTTCCACCTTCTGGACCATGAAATTGTCTGCAAGACGAGCAAGAAACTTGCTGGACCTTGCCGCCTTTGCAGAGTTTGCCTGCCAACATATATCCGGGTAGTTGAAATCTCCCATTATTACTGTATCTCTCCTTTTTGAATGTGCAGTCATTTGGTCTATGAAAGCGCCATCGAGGTCCTCAGTCTGGCTTGGATATCTGTAGTAAACCCCCAGTATAATATCCCTATTGTTTCTCGCTCCCTTAATTCTTACCCAAATGCTCTCAACCTGGCTTCCGGTGTTCCAAGTCATGGATCTCTTCACAGGTGAAAACATCCTTGACATATAAGGCTACTCCTCCTCCTTTCTTATTTGGTCTATTTGTACAAAACAGGCTATACCCCTCTATTCCTACATTCCAATCGTGAGACTCATCCCACCAGGTCTCAGTGATGCCTATCAAATCATATTTATTTTGTTGTACTAGGAGTTCAAATTCATCTTGTTTGTTTCCCATACTCCCTGCATTAGTGTAGAGACACTTAAGTCCCCGTGCCCTTCCTGCAAGTCCCATAGCATTGTTTCCACCCCTCCCACGATTGGATGCTATTCCTACTTGGCCAATATCATTTGGGCCTTTTTCCCCTGCACTTGCTGAGTCTTTGTCCTGAATAATCTTGTCTTCCTCCCCAGCAGAACTTAGTTTAAAGACCTCCTAATCCTCCTTGAGAGACTGTTTGCAAAAACGTTCCTGCCAGGTTTCGTGAGGTGCAGCCCATCCCTTGCCAGAAGTCCACGTTCATAGAATTTCAAGCCATGATCCAAAAAGCCAAACTGTTGCTGGTGGCAAAATGTGCGGAGCCAGTTGTTGACCTCTACTGTTGTCCTTTCCCTTCATGCACCATATCCTTGAACAGGGAGGATTGTTGAAATGACCACCTGCGCACCAAGGTCCTTAAGCTTTCTCCCCATAAGCTCGTAGTCCTTTGTGATTTGGTGAAAGCTGCTCTTCACCGTGTTGTTGGTTCCAACGTGAACCAAAATGAGAGACTTACGGTCAGTGGGCTTGACCAGCCTGGCTAGCCTCTCTGTTACGTGGTTAACTTGGCCCCAGGAAGACAGCAGACCTCTCGATTGAGCTTGTCCGGTTTGCAAACTGCCAGTTTGGTTCTTCTGAGCAAGGAGTCCTCAACCACCAGAACTCGCCTCCTCTGAGGCCTGTCCGGGGTTCTTCGACAAGCAGATTCTTCCAGGATTGCCTGGGCATTGTCTTGAGGCTGGGAGTGCTGGTCTTCCCGATATTGGATACTGTTCTGTTGGTGTTCAAGTTCCAGTTGCCGAAGTTGGATTCCTTCTTGCTGATGTTCTGTTCCCTCCTTCTGGTGTTCCTCATCTTTCATAGCACCAAGAACGTTGAAGCGATTCTGTAGTTTGAGCGTCTCTGTTTCCTTCCTGGCCCTTCTACTTCTCCATGTGACATCCCTCCAAGCATCGCTTTCCTGGCTCACGGAACTGATTTCCTCATCTGGCAGCTCCTCCGCATATCCGGTCTTCAGGAAGATCCTCTCTGCCCTATCCAAGAAGTCCTCACCTTCCCTAATAAGATGAAGATTAGAAACCCGTGCCTCCAGCTGCCGAACCTTGTCCTCCAGGAAGGTCACCAGCTTGCACTTGCTGCAGGTGTACCCAACAACATCCTGTGGCAAGAAAAGGAACATGCCACAAGTGCTACAGGTGACAGCAGCAGCTCCCTCACCTTCCATACTTGATAATACAGAGAATAGTTGTTAAAAAAAAAATAACTGTGCCTTCTTTCTCAAATTGAGCTGTATAAGCTTTGTCTGCTCAGCTACCTGCCACGCTCTGTTGAACTCTTATTAAATTTGTTCAGTCACTATAAGGATTGGTTGTTCCTAAACTTGAATGGTTGAACTTGAAGGGGTGAAGTAGATGATTGAAACTGTGTGCGCCATAGGCGTGCGCCGCTGGTAGTTCCTAATAAAGCCTCCTTCCCCTAGCTGGCTCCTCCCCCTAGTTTGATTAACTCTCCCTAGTTTGATTGACAGTTAACTGACTAACTAACAGACAATTAGCTGACAATTAGGCTGTGAGCTCAGGGAGAGCACACGGCCAGCGCAAACAAAAAAACAACACAGAGAAATAAGCAAACACAGCCCCACAATCCTGTAAAAACACCTAATCGAAGATGTCTTCACAGACACAGCTCACCTTCTGCTCTCTCCTCTGGAAGTCAGCAAGAAGACTGCTGGCAGTTCCTAATAAAGCCTCCTTCCCCGAGCTCCCCCTAGTTTGATTAACTCTCCCTAGTTTGATTGACAGTTAACTCGTAGGTAATACTTGTTAGAAATACCTTAGAAATTACCTTCCCTTCCCATAGGAATTTGGGATCCTGTGTCTCTAATTCCTCAAACTGTTTTGTCCAGTACCTATAACTTTTCCCCATATTCTCCAATCTAGTGTCTGAAGAGTTGTTAACATACAGAGGGTGGTTTCCTGAGGGATTACACTGGCCTTCTCCTTGCTGCTAGGCCTCGTCTCCATAGCAACCGACTTGAGGCCAAATTGATCTCTGGCTGAGAATTCTAAAGGCCCCTCCCTAAACTACCAACCCCAGAATTCCATAGAATCTTCACAGGCAGCCAATCACATGAGGTCTTCTCACCTCACACAACCAATCATATGAGGTCTTTGCCTGCCTGACACAGACAACCTAACTCACAGACTTTGACTTTTATATACTAGATTAGTACCTTAGGGTACCCACTTACCTTTTGTATCAAATAGCTTAATATGGCATGCAAGAAGCTTCAGTTCAAGTTTAAGTCAAAGAGATTTCTTTTTGTAGAACTGCATGAGATTTAAAATTTTACAAGATGCCAAACAAAGGGGAGGTTTAGGGCTTCCAGATCTGAGACTGTATTTTTATGCCTCCTATTTGACCTGGTTTAACGGCTGGATAATTATAAGAAGAGAAATAATTTTTACAGTGGGAAGGTTTTAATTTGAGATTCAGCTAGCACCCTTTTTTCTGGTATGATAAGATTAAGCAAATGTAGATTTTGATAACCGCTACTTGAGAAAGACTATATTAAGAGTTTGGAATAAATATAAGTTAAGATTTTGCTCAGGAATACCTTCATGGGTTTCTCCGCATGAACATTGTTTAAAAAGGAAATTACGTGAATTGATAAGTGGATTACTTATAGAGATATCTTGTTGTTAGAAAACGCACAATGGCAAATGAAAGCTACTGATATTTTGAGACAATTGATTTAACATTTAGATGGATAAAAATTTGTCTGGTTTTCAAACATCCAAATCAGAATTTGAAAAACAGTTATGTACGAATGCTGATCATTTAATAAATGAAATGTATTAATATTTGTTGAAAATTGAAACTGAAAATGATCAAATTAAAGAATGTATGAATAAAAATAATAATAATAATAGCATTCATTTATAGCTTCCTTTTCACCAAAGGGTGGAACATCAACATGGAAGGAAATCCCCAACATCCTACCAGTTGTTACCCATCTCAGCACCTTAAACACAACTCAGTGGCTTAAGCGACTGAATCAAAGACGAAGGTCTTCACCCTTTATGGAAATGAGTGAGGTCGTCCTCCAGCCAGAGGTCCAAAGGAAGACTGTTCCATAAATGCACAACCAGATCTTGAAAGGCTCTCCACCTTGACAGAGCTGTGCACGTTGGTGGAACAAGCAATAATCCTTTGTCTGTATATCTTAAATTTCTGGACAAACCATACCATTCTAGCCAAGCTATAAGGTACTGAGGGTGGTTAGAATGCAAAGCATACCAAAACCAAACATTTGAAACAGGCCCTGACCTGAACTGGTAGCCAGTGAAGAGATCTATGAGGAGAAGAAACTGGTGAATATTTAGGGAGATTTAAAACAGCATGGGTGGTATTGTTCTGAATTAAAACCAGGAGAAGTATAGAGCAGGAAGGGAAATTTGCTAGTCAGCTGTTACAGTAATCCAGATGTGAGATAACCAACACCTGGACAAGCAAATGGGCAATTTCTTTTTTTTTAATTTTCATTTTTTATTCATAAAATAAATGAAATTACAGTCTTCTTCTATAATATAGTTTCCCATTGCTTTACATGTTTTCATCATCAATTGATCTTCAATCGACTAATTATGTTATCTTCCATTCTCTCTTATACATAGTATCATTACATATATTAGCAATATTAAGGCTTCTATACATTTATAAATTTACAAATATCTTTCCTTGTCATATCACTGACTTCTCTTTCCACACTTAATATATACAATTACGTTGGAATTTCCTACACTCTCTCTTTCCTTCTTCTAGTTTGGTGCACATTTTATTTGATGCTAACTTGTCAAACTATTATGAAATTCTTCATCTTACCCACTTTCTCCACTCTTCATATATACATACTTTACCGTCCCTCCTTTCTCTGGCTTTTTCTGTTTTGATTTATGCTTTGACTTTCCATCTGTTACTAATGTAACTAGTCACCAATTCCCAGTCCTCCTCTGCTTCTTTAATTGATTTTCCCTTCAAAAATTGGGAAAATACATCACTTTCCTTAAAGTCAATGACTTAAGAAACCATTGATCTATATTCGGTGTTCCTGGGTTCTTCCACATTCTGGTGAAGTTTATTCTTGCTGCTGAGACTAAATTTAGTAGTATCCTAAAGTTCTTATGTGCAAATGTCTTTTCAAACATGCGTGTCATGTTCAACAGGAAGAACTCCGGGGCCATTAGGAAGGTAATGTTAAGAATTTCTTTTATTGCATTGTATATCATCTTCCAGTAACTTTGGAAATTTCACAGGACTGCCAAATGTGGTAATATTTTCCAGTTCTCTCCTTACACTTCCAGCATTTATTATTCCCCAATTTATAAATTTTGTCTATTCTTTCAGGGGTAAGATGGTATCTATACATCATCTTCATGAAATTCTCTTTCAAATCTTGTGCATTTGTAAATTTATCGGTGTCCATCCATGCCGCTTCCCAATGTTCCAGCAGAATTTCATGTTGTAGGTTTTGAGCCCACTGTACCATAGTTGGTTTTATAACTTCCTCTTCCAGTTGCCTAGATAGAAAGTATTTATAATACTGTGAAGTCTTGTGTTTCTAGTTTCTAGTTCATTATATTTCTTTTGTGTGGCAAACCCCTCTAATTTTAGATCCATCTTGAATCTCTCCTTTAACTGTAGGTATGGGAACCAATTTAGTTCTATTCCTTGTAGGGCAAAGTTCTTCTCACGATTTAAATCTTATTTCTTGATTCTTAAAGACTATCAAATTTTCATATTTAATCCAATCTTCTTTATGATCCACCATTTTCCAAAAAATGCCTCTTGTGGGGAGATCCAAAGTAGAATTCTATTGAAGGTATTTTTCTTGATAACAAACCAGATTTTTAACAAGGACTTTCTTAAGTAATGATTACTAAATTCTTTATCTATTTTAGCTTTCCTGTACCACAGGTATGCATGAAATCCGAATCTCATATCCGCACCTTCAATTTCCAAAATTTCCAAAATTCTAACGTCTCTCAATCTTATCCAATCTTGCAACCATGTCATTGCGTTTGCACAGTAATACCATACAAAGCCTCCTTTTGTTTTCTGTTCTGTTAGTAATTTCCATCTTATTCTGGGTTTTTTGCCTCTCCATATAAACCTCAACAACTCCTTCTTCCATTGCTGAAACAGCTTTTCATTCGTTATTAAAGGTAAATTTTGGAATAGGAAATTGAATTTCGGGAGGATATTCATTTTGATTGCTGTGATACGACCTAACAGCGATAAGTTCAAATTTTCCCATGTCTTTAAATCACCGACCATTGCTTTCCATAATTTGGTATAGTTGTTATTGAATAATTCTTTATTACTGTTGGTGAACCATATTCCCAGATGTCATACTGGAATGGGAATTCCAGCGTCATACTGGGGTTCTTGCCAGCCTGCCAAGGTTGACTCTCATCCTTGAAAAAGGCTGGTAATTTCCCCAGCGTTATTAATTCTTGCTGCCACCACCCGCTGAATTATGAATCAACTGAACAGTACAGCGGGAGCCTGTTCAGTGGATTACCAATCTCTATGTTAAGGACCTTCCCTTCCCCCTCACCTCCCCCCTTCTGAGTGAGAGAAGTCCTATCTAGCGTGTGCCAAAGAATGGTGTGGGAATGGAGAGAAACAGAGGTTTTACAGAAAGCATTTATTCAAGGCATGCAAATAAACAGGACAATATCACACATGAGAGGCTCCCCCCCTTCCAGGTACGCTTAAGTTACAAATAGTTACAAAAACAGATATAAAAGCACAGATACATTCTTTAGATCAGCCAACTTCCAAAATAATAAAAAGCCCTAACGCAAATAACTATCTTATTCCTAGTTACTCACAATTAGGTTATAGGCTTAGATGGTCGACGAGAAGGATGTGGCTAGGAGGCGAGGCCTGGAGCCTGCAACCTGCAGCCTGCTACTAGCACAGATCCCATCTTTTGGATGTCCCTTTGTTCTCTCTCTTTGTTCTTCTCTGTTCTTCCCCTGGCCACATGGCCTCCCAGAAGTTTTATCAGTTCTCCATCGAAGCATCTCAAAGCATCTCCAAAATGCCCACCTCTTTCCCTTGGGTTGGTCAGTTCTCACCCTGTGACCTGTGATGTTGACCCATACTAAAATGTAATCTAATCCCAGCACCTCATTAACCTTTGGTTTACCTTAAGAAGGAAGTATCGCCCTTTGCTAAGCCTAGATAATGGGAAGCCCCATTATCACACCAGATACTTGACTTTTTTCTCTATTTTAATTCCGGTAACTTTCTTTAATTCTGCTTTTTCTAATTGAGTCATATTTTTCACTAGCATACTGGATTTACCATAATTTATTTTCAGGCCAGCTACTTCTCCAAATTGTTGAAGCTCTGAAGACAAATGGGCAATTTCAACAGTCAGGAGGTGCTGGCTCATTCATCCCCTTCCTTTATGCGTATTCTATAATCTGCACCTCACAGATCTAGTTTAGTGAAGATCTTGTATGTGGCTAAATGGCAGGTCTTTAATCAGTGGGAGTGGGTATTTGTTGGATGTACTCACAGTGTTAAGACCACGAAAATCCGGCACTAATCTTTGAGATCCATTCCTCTTTTCCCTAAGGAACACCGAGCCTGCCATACTCAACTGTGCTGGCACAATAAAACCCCTTTTCAAATTCTTATCTATGAACTCCCTTAGTGCCTCCATCTCCTTTGGAGACATAGCATACAATTTGCTTTTTGCTAGGACAGCCCCTAGTTCCAGTTCAGTTGCACAGTCAGTTTCGCAGTAGGAGGGAAGCTGGTCACACTCCTGCTCTGATGCCACCTCATGCAAAGTGCTTGCCTCCACCTCATCCACTCCCCCCAGTGCCTCCTCGCTGCCCTTGCCCTCGCTGTGGGGTTCAGAGGTGTGTGTCATCCTTTTCTGCTGTTTGTCCCATTCATGCCCTTGACACACCGTCCCAGAAAAAGAGATTGTCCCATTGCTCCAACATCTGTGGGGGTCATGGAGGTTTAGCCAATTTAATCCCAACACCACCAGGTAATGGGTGGTGGGAGCCAGCAAAAATTGTATATATTCCCAGTGAGACTCTACTCCCACCCATACCAGGGCACTCTGAGGTTTCACCAGGCCCCCTACCAACTCTTTCCCATACATTTGCACAAATCGGGGGGGTTGTTCCAAATTCTCTGCCCGTAGTCCCATTCTTGCTGCCAGTGATGGGTTCATCAGACATCGTGTGCACCTGGAGTCTATTATGGCCATGAGATCCATACTTTTCTCTCGCCTGAGTGTCTTAAGTTAATGGGTATGAAGAAAGGAGTAGCACTGCCACTCACCACCATTTCTGGGTGCCTGTCATTCATAGCCTGCCCCTTGGCACTCTGGGCAGGTTTACTTTGATTCTCAGTGCCTCATAGTCGTTGCTGGTTGAAGCTTCACTATCTCCCTCTGGCTCTCCAGGATGCCAGCCTGTTGCTTCCACGTTCAGAGCGTGATTTGTGCTTGTGGGTTTTGGCTTCTTATCCCACTTACCATTCTCCTCGCTCTTTCTTTCTGCAGTCCTGGACAGGTCTGGGCAATTGGCTATAAGATGCTCCCCTTTTCCACAGTGGAGACATAAACCTAGACACCTCCTTGTTGCCCTTTAATTGTTCAGCTCTCAGGTCTTTTTCTTGGTGAGGTTACTTTTGTCTTCTGGTTTTGCTGGGGGACTATATTGCTGTTGAGTGTGCTTTAATCTTTGGCACAAGGTTTCCACTTCTCCAGCCAGCAACATCCATCCCATCAGTGTTTGGGGGCTGTCTCGCAGAGCAGCCCATTCTAAGATTTCTGGCCTGAGTTCCTCTTGGAAGTATTGTATTTTCATCGTCTCAGACCATTCTGGTACTTGGGGAGCTAGCCTTTGAAATTTTTCTATATATTCTGCGACTGATCTACTCCTCTGTTTAATGGTTGTCAATTGTGTTCTAGCTTTAGCGTGATGAAATGGGTCTTTGCATCTGGCCCTCAATTTGTTCATGAACAGATGTTTAAAGACTTCTAAAGAGGGAAAGTCTACCACCTCCTGAGGCAATCTATTCCACTGTCAAACAGCTCTTACAGGGTTTTTTTTTTTAAAGTTCTTTTTAATTTTTGGTTGAATCTCTTTTCTTAAAATTTGAGTCTGTTTTGGCCAACATGCAACATTGGTTAACTCATGCTACTAAGACCCGTAGGTCCTTTTCACATGTACTGCTTTCAAGCCAGGGGTCATCCATCCTATATTTATACATTTTATTTTTCCTGCTTAGATGTAGTTATGTTGTGTGTCTTCAAGTCGTTTCCAACTTATGTCAAACATACCACAGGTTTTTCTTGGGCTGAAAGTGTGTGACATGCCCAAGGTCATCCAGTGGGTTTCCATGGCCAAGTGGGGAACTGAACCCTCGTCTTCAGGGTCGTAGCCCAGACCACTACACCTTGCTGACTAGATGTAGTACCTTAAATATATCTCTGTTGAAATTAATTTTATTACAGTAGTTATGTCCCAGTTCTTCAATCTGTTGAGGTCACTTTGAATTCTGTTCTGGTCCTCTGGGGCATTAGCTATCCCCTCCCCAGTTTGGTGTCTTCTGTAAATTTGATCATCATGCCTTCTATTCCACCATTTAAGTCATGTATAAAGATGTTAAACAAAGCCAGGCCCCAGACAGAACCTCCAGGATGATGAGCAACCATTGGCAAGGTGTCTCTGAATTCTGTCTGTCACCCAGTTATAGAGCCACATTGTTAGGGTGGGTAAATAGACCACACCTTACCATTCCCCAGATGGACCCAGAGCTGGTATGAACCCCCAAACATAAAGTAGGAAGATAGAAAAGAGAAAGAAAGATAGGGACACACATAAGTACTTTAATCAAAGGATCCCAGGTAGGATGATTTATTCTTTTAGGCTTTCCTTCTTATACCATTTTTATGTTTATATTAAAGACTGCTGACAGGAAGAAAAGATTCATGCATCAGCATCAGCAAAGCTACAGTTTGTACACGTGTTACATTTTATCTGACTCTTAAGTTGGAAATGATAGAATTGCTGCATAGAGAAGATGGCCAATTACTAACAGGGAGAAGAGAGAAGGCAGAACTACTCAACACCTCCTTTGCCTCAGTTTTCTCCCCAAAGGATAGAAGTTCTCAACTTAGGGGGTGGGGAGCAGGTGAGGAAGGTGGGGAAATGCAGGACAGAATAGGTAGAGAAGTAGTACAGGAATATCTGGCTGAACTAGATGAATTCAAGTTCCCAGGGCCAGATGAATTACATCCAAGGATATTAAAAGAACTGGCAGGAGTCATTTCTGAACCACTGGCAATAATCTTTGAGAACTCTTGGAAAACAGGAGAAGTCCCAGCAGACTGCAAATGTCGTCCCCATCTTCAAGAAGGGAAAAAAAGAGGACCCAAATAATTATTGCCCGGTCAGCCTGACATCAGTACCAGGAAAGATCCTAGAGCAGATCATTAAACGGTCAGTTTGTAATTATTTAGAAAGCAATGCCATAATCACTAAGGCCCTTTCTGCAACTTACCTGTTCTCAGTGCTGGAGCGCAGGGATCACGCAAGCAGCCTCTTGCGAGAGGCTCTCACATCCCTGCTGCTTCATCGCCGCAGCTGCTTGCTGGTCACGCGAGTGCCCCGTCGGCACCCCGCCCCTTCATACCGCAGCACAGCCTGGGAGTTGAAGGCGAGTGCTGAGGCAGGAAGCGTGACCGGTGCGGCTCAGGAGGCTGCGCATGGCAGGTAAGTGCGATCCAGGCCCCTGAGTGTTGCGTGACCGCACGGCATTTTCGGCTTCAAGCTGAAAATAAGAAAATCCATTAGCGGTTTGCGTAACGCTCTTGAGTGTCGCGTAAATGTGAGTGTGTCATGCAGACTGCTCAAGGGGCACTTTCACTTAAGAAATGCCATGCAAAAAGGGCCTAAAAGTCACCATGGATTTCTCAGAAATAAATCATGCCAAACTAATCTTATCTCTTTTTACGATAGGCTTACAAACTTGATAGATGAAGAGAATGCTGTAGACGTAGCATATCTTGATTTCAGTGAGTCCTTTGACAAATTCTCCATGACATTTTTGCAAAGAAGCTAGTAAAGTGTGGGCTGGGCAGGGCTACTGTTAGATCGAATTGGAATTGGTTGACCGACTGAACCCAAAGGGTGATCACCAATGGCTGCTTTTCATCTTGGAGAGAAATGACTAGTGGGGTGCCACAGGGTTCTGTCCTGGACCCAGTGCTATTCAACATCTTCATCAATTATTTGGATGAAGGAGTAGAGGGCATGCAGATTACACTCAATTGGGAGGGGTTGCTAATACCCCAGAGGACAGGATCAAATTTCAAAATGACCTTGACAGATTGGAGAGCTGGGCCAAAGCTAACAAAATGAATTTCAACAGAAAGAAATGTAAGGTCCTCCACTTAGGCAGAAAAAATGGAATGCACAAATATAGGATGGGGGATGCATGGCTGGATGGCTGTACGTGTGAAATGGATCTAGGAGTCTTGGTGGATCACAAGCTGAACATGAGTCAGCGATGTGATGTGGCAGCCAAGAAAGCCAATGCGATTCTTGGTTGCATCAACAGGAGTATGGTGTCTAGATCAAGGGAGGTAATGGTACCACTCTATTCTGCTTTGGTTAGACCTCATCTGGAATACTGTGTCCAGTTCTGGGCACCTCAATTCAAGAAGGATATTGACAAGCTGGAATGTGTCCAGAGGAGGGCAACCAAAATGAAGGGTCTGGAAGCCATGCCCTATGAGGAATGGCTTAGGGAGCTGGGTATATTTAGTCTGCAGAAGAGAAGGTTAAGAGGGGACATGATAGCCATGTTTAAATATTTGAAGGCATGTCATGTCAAGGAGGGAGTGGGCTTGTTTTGTGCTGCTCCAGAGACTAGGACAAGGAGCAATGGATTCAAGCTGCACGAAAGGAGATTCCACCTGACCCTCAGGAAGAACTTCCTGATGGTCAGAGCTGTCCAGCAGTGGAATATGCTGCCTCGGAGTGTGGTGGAGTCTCCTTCTTTGGAGGTTTTCAAGTAGAAGCTGGATGGCCATCTGTTGGGAATGCTTTGATGTGTGTTCCTGCGTAGCAGGAGGTTGGACTGGATAGCCCCTGTGGTCTCTTCCAACTCTAGGATTCTAAGTTCCTGATTCTATATGACCTTGTTACATCCTAGGTCATTGTCAAGAGTCCTTCACTTGCACACACTGATTATAAACAGGAGCAGAGCAGAATAAACCATTCTTAAAGCAAGGTTGTTTGATGAGCTACAATTGTCCAAACTATCAATCAATATTAAATGACTAACAACTATGAATTCTCCAGTAAATTTCCAAGTCTGACAACTCAATTATAACACTGTTTAGCCCACAATTCACCAGCTTGCACGAATATTGTAGGGTATCTCATCAGAAGCCCTACTGAAATCAACTGAGAAAAAAGTTTGTAGTATAACCTGTTGTAAACTGAGTTTACTTCATCAGATGCATGGAGTGAAGTTCCTTGGGCAGAGATTTGAAACTTTGAATGAACAGGTTGTGTAAGCAGTCAAAGAGTTCAAACAAAATAGATAGTGCTTCCTAGCTTTTCTCTGGTCTACTCTGCAAGACTGCTAGAGATTCAATGCTTTGGACAATTAAATTCACAGAGTGTTTTGCCTGCTTAAGTTTTGAAGTTAAAGGAACGCTCTCTCTTCTTCTCTGAATTTGGTTAAGTAAAATTACTCCATTTTGAATTCTAACTTTAAAGGTTGTTCCTGTTGTCAGTTCCTTGTCCTACTTAAAATTATGCTGATATTAATTGAAAAAGACAATGCCTGTGTTCCTAGTGCTCTCTATAATAATATTTCTTATTCTTCTCTGCTGAGCAAATACATGTGTGATTCAGGGTTCACTGTTGATTGTTAAACAGAAGTTACTTTATTATCAACCATGTATCAGAGTTTTAGTCCTGGGAAAGCAAATATTCTTGCACATGCTCTGTATGCTTTATGAGATCATTGTCACCCCAAATCTATATAAAAAAAATCCCTCCTTTTGACAATAAAGGGTCTTTCTCTTTGCTCATGTAAGAAGTGGTTTTGACTACTTTCTTCCTGAGCGGGGAGAAGTCCCTTTGACCAAAGTTGGGCACCTTTCCAGGCTGATTCAGAGATCACCCACAGTTGTGTGGACTACTCGGAATAGTCTGTGCGGACCTCATATTTTAGGTCTAGCACTGTGTGTGTGTGTGTGTGTGTGTGTGTGTGTGTGTGTGTGTGTTTGAGGGTTCAGAGGTAACTCTAACGGTTGTGTGTGTGAATACTAATAAAAATGTTTACCTGGACCTGCATGATGAACATCACTGCTGGGGAAGGTAAACATTTGATGGTTTCTATAAGAGAGATCAGGAGGTTGGTGATTGGCACCTCGTGCCAGATCACAGCATATGATTGGGGCGAGGCTGAATGCTATTTAAGTCTGACGCTCCTTCACATCAGACTTCTATTTCTATATTTAGAAATAATAAATATAGTAATACAACAAGGTACAGTGGAAACATCAATGGCAGTTTGCTGGCACAAATGTGCGCACACACACATGTACATAAACACTACTACCTTATTTCAGGTCTTGTTCAGATTGTTACCTATAGTCTTTTTATTGATATCTTATTTTATGACCTTATCAATTCCTTTAAGGTTTAAGTGGTGGCAGGTTAGTGGTGCTTGAAATAAATACAGTTGTTACCCCCCACTCTCTAAGAGGAACAGCTTTGGGCTGAGGAACAGACAAAGAGCCAAGTGTTTTTTTGATAAGGATTCCCAGTTTATTAGCAGAATACAGACATGCACACATATGGGTGCCTCGAGGAGGGACAAACTTCCTTTGTTCAGGGGAAATAGTTAAAGGTTGCAGGAACTTTCTTATCAGTACTGAAGCAGAAACCAGAGATAAGACTCTTTCGGTTAGGAAAAGTTTTTATTTTGCCGGCAAGCCTCAGCTGGGATATCTCCCAAAAGAAACCGAGCCCCCTTATTTGAGCTCACAAGCATTTATACATTTTTCCAGTACAGTCATCACATGTTCAAGAAAGGAAACAGATGCATACAAAGGTTCCCACTGTTCTCTAGTGTAATCTTACTAATGTTGCAAAGTAAAGGAAGCATAAGCGTAGTGTACCACATTCCATCCTCCCTAGCCTTCTATCTTACAGAGTTCTATTAACTCTATTATTCCTTTCAAACACAGAGAGACTTCAACTGCAGAGAAAATTAACTGCTTTTTCCTCACACCGAGGTCATCTAGACTGACCCACCACATTTCCCCCCCTTTTATGCTGAATTCTTTAGCAATTCAAGCATAATTATTCGGTTTGTGCCATCAGCAGCTTTTCCTTCTATTACTCTAATCATTACAGATTGAAAACACTTTAACAAGCGGAGTACTTACAGGCAGATTTAAGGCTATTATTGATGCACAAAGCAATTCTACAAGCAGTGCCTTTACCCATGCTTAATTAGGGAACCAGATAATCATGTCCATATGTCTGCAGACTACAAGAATGATTTTCTAATATTGAATACTTCAGAATGCATTTTCTCTTTTCACATCCAGATTTATTTACATAATAACCATACACCCCAAACCTTCCTCACGTCACGGTTGAGGAGATAGTCTAAAGCTATTTCATGCTGGGCTGACAGCCAACAACGCATCTGCCTTATATTAAGAGCAACTCCCACCATGGGGAACATGATGACTCCCAATCTCTCAGATACGTGTTGTCAGGATCATACCCATAGCTTTCACCATAAGCTCTTTTCATTCTTGCCCAGCCAAACTGCCTACCCCACGTGTACATTGGTTGGTGCACTGGGTGAAAGGTGATACCCACAGTGGCCAAACTCCCAAGGGCACTAGTGTCAATCCACACTGGGGGAAGTACTTTCCGTGCCCAATTTCCACAAAACCAATTCATCCCTGGAGGTAGACCATATATCCATTTACCATTGTGAAAGCTGGTTTCGTCCTGGAACTTATTAAGGAGGAACAGCCCCCCCTTATTCCCATATAACTCAATGAAACCATTGCTATAACTAAAGAAGAAGTCAACATTGGGATACTTTCCTGGGCATGCCTGTGGAGATTCAGGGATTTCAAACATTACATTACAGTTGGGATAGTCTCCTGAGCTTGGCCCATGAGAACATACCCAGCAATTACTGACATCCAGGGTGCTCAAGATCTGGAACCAATTCATTTCCCAGCCTCCCTTGCTCAGCATCATCCTCTTCAGCACCAACAATCCCCATATACACATATCTTCCAACCCCACAGAACCACCGTCTGAAGTGGTAAAATATGTAGGCCAGGCTTCCAGCCCCTCCTATGCCTACCACAACCCATAATATTGTCTCCCACATTCAGGATCTGGCCATACATGGAACAGTGTGTCCCTGGTAGCACTGCAGTAGGGCCTAGTCCTATCTTCTTCCTCTCCAGATGGAGATCTGGCCGTGCGCTGGGTGTTCAGCTTCCTGGTATGTGAACACAGCAGGGCCTAGTCTCAGTCTTCTTACTGCTTTCTGGTAATTCTCAGCTTCAGAGGTTGCCCTGTGTTTGGGGCAACAGTCCAGTCAGAGTGAGCCTTTTTATCCTAGTGTAATGCACCCAAGGCTTCAACCTTGTCTCCTTCACTACAGTGGGAGTTGTCACTACTACCTGATAGGGTCCCTCCACCCAGAACCAAGTGGCCCCCAATCCTTCACCCATCTCTCCTGGTTGGAAGGGGGTGTGCCTGTGTCTGTAGAGAGGGGAGTCACTATTCTAACATATACTTATTTTACTCGTAGCTTTTCCTAATGTGCTAACTTCCTCCTGTAGAGTTATGTTTCCTAATTCCTTTGTGTCTCTCCTTAATCCACCCAAAATGGCTTCATACTTTGGCTAAATAGGAGACAACCCTGTGGTTCAGTGAGGTGTGCACCTTATCCTATGCCTTATCATAAAGATGGCTATGAGAAGAACATCCGGGCACTTCAGCCTCGTTTCTTGGCATAATTTGGACTACTGTGTCTTCAGGGTTCGATTCATCCTCTTGGTGCCATGTGATTTCCAGATGATTCCTTGAGCGGTGGTTTAATCCTTAATGATCTTGTGAATGACTGCAGGTCTGTTGTCTGCACCTATATGGTGTGGGCTTTTGGGGCTGCTCTTCCTGGCTGTCCCACGGCCTTCAGCTCTCCTTCTTCTCCGCCTTCTTGGTCAAAGAGTCCTTCAGCTGCAGCTCCACCAGATCCAGCCTGGAGAGGTGCTCTATCGCCTCCCCCTCCCAGCTCGAAGAGGTGCTTTATCACCTCCTTGACCTGCTGGGTCTGGGCCAGCTTCTCCTGCAGCTGGGCCAGAGACTCTACCAGCTACCGCTCTATCAGGAACTGGTAGGCCTCTCACAATCCGGGCTGCCTTGCATCTAGGACTCTGCCTTTCCTTGTGTTCTCCATTCTCTTGCTGCCTACTTCTCCTTCCAGGATGTCACAGCTCCAAGCCTCTGCCGGTTTCTGTCTGTGGGAAGATGGACAAAACCTTCTCCTCAGTCTTCACCTGACAGCTGACCACAGACACCTTGGTTTGCAGAGCCAATACAGTCAGATTTGGCTGAACCTATCCTCTCAGCTCTGTTTCTCTCTCCTTCAGTACCTTCACAGAAGCCAGCTCTCCTTTCAGCTTGCTGACAGTCTGTCTTTGCAGGTCTCTCAGTTCTTTGCTGCTAGAGTCGTTCTCCAAGCGCAATTCCCCCAGCTTCCTCTTTCCTCTACCAGCTCCTGGGCTCTGGCTGCCTCTTCCTGAGGGCCAGAGACCTCGACACGGTGCACATTGGTGGGGTTGTTGCAGCTGGATCTCCAATGCTGCCTTGCCAGCCTTTTGTGTGGCTAGCTGCTCTGGCTCGCTTCTCTTCCCCTGCCAGCCGCTTTTCTTCCTTGTCACACAGAGCTAGCCCCCAATTCTGCTGTTGCATATCCTCCTCTAACTTGCCTGAAGCTCAGCCAGAGCTTTTTGGTGATAAGTGTTCAGATGCTTCATCTGTGTTTCCACTTTTGCCACCTTTGCTTACTCAGCTTGCAGTTTCTGCTGGAGCTGCTCCCTAGGGCTTAGATTTTCTCTTCCAGCTTCTCCCACTCGCCTGTCTTCCTTCTGGCAACAGGGGTCAACTTTGCCCACTGCCACTGAAGCTTCTGAACTATGGGATCATGGATTCTTTCCCCCAGCTGCTGTACTTTATTCTGTATGCTTAATGTGGCTGCCAACAACTCTACTTTCCTATGCATCTGCTTGTAGCCTCCTTCTTGCTTCTTCTCTGCCACACCTGCCCCGGCTGTCTTGGTTAGCAGCTCCCTCATGCTGGGGCCCGTGGCTTTGTGGGGTTTCGAGCTGCTTGCTGTCGTCAAGGGGGAAGCCCTGCTGCCTGTCCTCCCTTCGCCTCACCCATCTATAGCCCCATCTCGTCAGCTGCTCTCCTGCTGCTGTCTCTGGCAGTCTCCGCTGCTCCTGCTGCTAGCTGCTTCTCAGAATGAGGGGGGCAGAGGCACCTCTCCTTTACTCAGTAAAATGCACCCTCCCAAGCAGAGAGACAGATGGAGGCGGGCAGAATAGGGAGGCAGGAAAGGGCTGCCAGAAGCCATGATGTCCCTTACTCTTAGGGGCAGCAAGACAGCCAAGGAAGGCTGAAATGAGTTGCTCCCTGTATGCTAAAATGAATCTTTCAGGTGTTACTTGATTTTAAAAGGAGCCTTCAGCATGGAACTGGGTACTACTTTCTAGTTAATTAATGCAATTAGTGGTGCTGTTTTTAACAACCTGTTGACATAATAATAGTTCTCTAGACTTAAGGGATGACTGAATTTTCTTGGATTCAAGCTTCCGCCTGCTATCCATGGCAACAGAATTACAAAATCTTCTGTCTTTAGGTCAGCAGATGTGTCATAGCTTGAATTAAGGGTTAAATTACAGAAGGCAGGCTTCTCCATTCTCACTCCCCGCGTCTCAAGCAAGGAAAAAAAGGGGGGGGGAAACGACATTGTTTGTCTAAATGGGCTTTCAAGGGTTTTTTTCTTTCTTCCTATTCCTCCAGCAGGATTCGTTTAAGGTCTGAGTGTGTGTACAGGTTTCATGCAGTGCGTGTGCACACATGCATGCACACACATGCACCTAGATGTAGATATGTTGATGTATGTGTATAGATAGCACAATATACTTAGGGCTTATTTTGATTTTTGACTCTGACACAACTTAGACCTTTGGTTAAGTTACAGTGGAGTCCACATGAGGAGAAATAGATGGTAAAAGAAAAGCCTCTGAAAAAGTGTTCCAACTAAATGCCTTCCCCCAGTTATTTCACCTTCATCTACAAATGAAGTGGGATGTAACTTTAGCTCCAGTTTTAGATCAGGGGGGTTTGGAGGGCCTTCTCAACACTGACTACAACTTACTGCCCCCCCCCAACTGGGAAACACACAAGGACACAGTGTATGGTTACTAATGAGATTTTTGAGATTTTAATGAGATTTTTGAGGATTTTTGGGGAATGATTGACATGAGACCAAAGACTGATGCTACCATAAGCAATGTTCATGTCAGAACCAATGACACTGCGAGGAGCAGCTTTTACCACATCGCAAAGGACTATGAGCTTATGGGGACGAAGCTTAAGGACCTTGGTGCGCAGGTGGTCATTTCGTCTCTCCTCCCTGTTCAAGGATATGGCACATGTAGGGAAAGGACAATAGCAGAGGTCAACAACTGGCTCCGCACATGGTGCCGCCGGCAACGGTTTGGGTTTTTGGAACATGGTCTGAATTTCCATGAACGTGGGCTTCTGGTGAGGGATGGGCTGCACCTCACAAAACTTGGCAGGAATGTTTTTGCAAACAGTCTCGCAAAGAGGATTAAGAGGTCTTTAAACTAAGTTCTGCTGGGGAGGGAGACAATATTATTCAGGGCAGGGACTTGGCGAGCGCAGGGGGAAAAGGCCCAAATGATACTCGACAAGTAGTACAAGTGGCCAATGGGGGGAGGAGTAGAAACAATAGTACAGGACTCGGAGAAAGGGCCTGGGGACTTAAGTGTCTCTACACTAATGCATGGAGTATGGGAAACAAGCAGGATGAACTTGAACTCCTAGTACAACAAATAAATATGATTTGATAGGCATCACTGAGACCTGGTGGGATGAGTCTCATGATTGGAATATAGGAATAGAGGGGTATAGCCTATTTTGTAAAAATAGACCAAACAAGAAAGGAGGAGGAGTAGCCTTGTATGTCAAGGATGTTTTCACCTGTGAAGAGATTCATGACTTAAACCCAGAAAGCCAGGTTGAGAGCATTTGGGTAAGAATTAAGGGAGCGAGAAACAATAGGGATATTCTAGTGGGGGTTTACTACAGACCTCCAACCCAGGCTGGGGACTTTGATGACGCCTTCCTCAACCAAATGACTGCACATTCAAGGAGGAGAGATACAGTAATAATAGGAGATTTCAATTACCTGGATATATGCTGGCAGTCAAACTCTGCCAAGACAGCAAGGTCCAGCAAGTTTCTTGTTTGTCTTGCAGACAACTTCATGGTCCAGAAGGTGGAAGAGGCCACAAGGGGATCAAATATTCTAGATCTGATCCTGACCAACAGGGATGACCTTGTTAATGAGGTAGAAGTGGTTGGATGTTTAGGGGGGAGTGACCATGTCCTATTGGAATTTGGCATTCAGTGAGAAGGAGAAGATAAGGGTAGCCAAACACTCATCTTTGATTTTAAAAAAGCGGACTTCGGTAAACTTAGGGAGCTGCTGGCTGGAATTCCGTGGTCAAGAACAGTGAAAGGGAAAGGAGTTCAGGAGACATGGGAGTTCCTTAAAAAGGAGATATCGAAGGCACAGTCTAAAACTGTGCCAATAAGGAGGAAAAATGGAAGGCATCTGAAGAAACCAGAATGGTTGACTAAAGAACTTTCAGCTGAGCTAAGTGTTAAAAGAAACATGTACAGGAAATGGAAGAAGGGGGAAACCACCAAAGAAGAATTTAAGCAAGTAGCCCGGAGATGTAGGGAGGAGGTCAGAAAGACTAAAGCACAGAACGAACTTAGGCTGGCCAGAGACATCAAAAACAATAAAAAGGGCTTTTTTAAATATGTCCGCAGCAAAAGGAAAAAGAAGGAGACGATAGGGTCACTGCGTAGAGAAGATGGGGAATTACTCACAGGAGGAAGAGAAAAGGCAGAACTCCTCAACACCTTCTTCGCCTCAGTTTTTCCCCAAAAGGATACAAGCACTCAACCTGGAGGTTGGGGAACAGGTGAGGAACCAGGGGAAAGGAGGCACGTAATAGGTAGAGGGGTGGTACAGGAATACCTGGCCACACTGGATGAATTCAAGTCTCCAGGGCCAGATGAATTGCATCCTAGGATATTAAAAGAGCTGGCAGAGGTCATTTCGGAACCTCTTGCTATAATCTTTGAGAAATCTTGGAGGACAGGAGAAGTTCCAGCAGACTGGAAGAGAGCAAATGTTGTCCCCATCTTCAAGAAGGGAAAAAAAGAGGACTCACATAATTATCTCCCAGTCAGCCTGACATCAGTACCCAGAAAAATCCTGGAGCAGATCATTAAGCAGTCAGTTGCTAATCACTTAGAAAGCAAGGCGGTAATCACGAGAAGTCAACATGGATTTCTCAAAAATAAGTCATGCCAGACTAATCTTATCTCATTTTATGATAGAGTTACTAGCTCGATAGGTGAAGGGAATGCTGTGGATGTAGCATATCTCAATTTCAGTAAGGCCTTTGACAAAGTTCCCCATGACATTCTTGCAAAGAAACTAGTAAAATGTGGGCTGGACAGGGCTACTGTTAGTTGGATTTGTAATTGGTTGACCGACCGAACCCAAAGAGTGATCACGAATGGCTGCTTTTCATCCTGGAGAGAAGTGACTAGCGGGGTGCCACAGGGTTCTGTCCTGCTGTTCAATATTTTTATCAACGACTTGGATGAAGGAATAGAGGGCATGCTCATCAAATTTGCAGATGACACCAAATTGGGAGGGGTTGCTAATACGCCAGAGGATAGGATCAAAATTCAAAATGACCTGGATAGATTGAAGAGCTGGGCCAAGGCTAACAAAATGAAATTCAACAGAGAGAAGTGTAAAGTCCTGCACTTAGGTAGAAAAAATGGAATACAGAAATACAGGATGGGGGACATGTGGCTGGATAGCAGTACGTGTGAAAGGGATCTAGGAGTCTTCATAGAACACAAGCTGAACATGAGTCAGCAGCGTGATGAGGCAGCCAAGAAAGCCAATGCAGTTCTCGGCTGCATCAACAGGAGTATGGTGTCTAGATTGAGGGAGGTACTGGTACCACTCTACTCTGCTTTGGTTAGACCTCATCTTGAATACTGTGTCCAGTTCTGGGCACCCCAATTCAAGAAAGACATGGTCAAGCTGGAGCAAGTCCAGAAAAGGGCGACCAAAATGGTGAGAGGCCTGGAAGCCATGCCCTATCAGGATAGACTTAGAGAGCTGGGTAGGTTTAGTCTGCAGAAGAGAAGGTTAAGAGGGGACATGATAGCCATGTTTAAATATTTGAAGGGATGCCATGTAGAGGAAGGAGAGGGCTTGTTTTCTGCTGCTCCAGAGACCAGGACAAGGAGCAATGGATTCAAGCTACAGGAAAGGAGATTCCACCTGAGCCTTAGGAAGAACTTCCTGACAGTCAGGGCTGTCCGGCAGTGGAATGTGCTGCCACTGAGTGTAGTGGAGTCTCCTTCCTTGGAGGTTTTTAAGCAGAGGCTAGATGGCCATCTGTCGGGAATGCTTTGAGGGTGTTCCTGCATGGCAGGGGGCTGGACTGGATGGCCCGTGTGGTCTCTTCCAACTCTACATTTCTATGATTCTATGATTCTATGATTGCAGGTGATGTTGGTTCCAATCTGTCAGCAGCAAATTCATGGAACTTCCTCCATTTCTAAAGGAAAGACTCCTTGGTAGAGTCTTTATGTAAAACATCAAAGATGGGTCGTAACCTGGGAGAGAGTCTAGTGGGTTATCCTCCAGGCAGACAGACAAAGCAATGGAATGTCTGGATGGAGGACTCACCCATTGGAATGCGAGAGAAGATCCTGTCAGCAGGAGAAAGGGATACAGTAACCTCTGGACATGTTGAGAAGAGCTCCAATCCATGATTGCCTTGACCAGAATGGAGTTAACAGAATGGCATCAGAATAGTCCGCTACCAGTTTCGCTATCACTCTCCCTAAAAGTGGAAAGGGTAGAGCAGGCAGCCTGTCCAATGGAAGAGCAACACATCACCTAGTGAGCCTTTGGGATCTCCTGCCCTGGAGCAGATGTTACCTCACTGGTAAACCCTGTCCCAGGATCTACAATTTTGATATTAAAATATGATTCAATGTGTCTGAGAGGTCACCCGGATGAGCACGTAGGCAGCAACGGTTGAACGACTGAAAACCAGGACACGCCAGTACAATCCCCTGTCAAGTAGCCCCAGGAGACCTCAAGAGGTACCTGCAAAAGGTAACAAACCTATGACTTTTAAAAAAAAACACAGAAGAGGTACCTTCGGAGAGGTGGCACCAAAGAATGAAACACATACAAACACCGCAGGTGGGCCTGGCGTGAACACAATTAAGGCTAGACCCCATACTGGAAAGGCAAGCACCAGAGATGCTATGAAGAAAGAGAAGAGGGGTCATTTGGTTTTGCTACCAAGGCAGATTATTTAGAGATAGTTGTAAGGGCATCTAAAATTCCCCTCAAAATGTTTTGCATGCTCTCACGTGTGTTGGGGGAAAAAAACATGCTAAATTCTCCTGCAAGGATGGAATAAAGATTTACACTTAAAAGGGAGAGGAGAGAGAAATTAAATACCTCCAAAGTGACCCAAGCACCCCGTTCTCACCCCCTCAAACCAGAACCATTATCTTGTTGTTCTATTAAGTCAAAAGCAGAAGGGTAACTGAGGGAGCCAAGAGGAGGATCAGATTTCTTCTGGGGTCTCCCCACACACCTTCTTGGAGCCTCTCACCTCCTGACCTCAAAGCCATCACAATCACAGGGGCCAGAAGAAGGGGCTTGGCCTTCAGCAAGGAAAAGAGGCCCAAGTCAACCAAAGCCAGAGTTTCCTTTGCACACATCCCACACAGAAGCCGGTCTGAGAACCAAACTTGCAAAGCTTCCCATCTGGACATGAGGCGAGAAGGAAAGGAGGGCAGTGGCAGCGTGGAGATGAAGCCAGGTTTCTTGGAAAGGTTTGAGAGGGCTTCAGCTGACAAGGCCCGTAGTCCTGGGGGACAGAATGGAAGAAGGTGCTTTATACAGCCCTGGATCCAGCACAACTGAATTCCAGCACTTGCAAGACAGTTTTCAGCATGCTTGAATTTTGGATCTAGCAGTTGCATTGCTGTCTGGTCTGTGTTTGGGTCCCCCACGGTTGCCGCAGTTGCCTCAGGGAAGCATTCCCGTACTGGATGCCTGAGCCCAAGTTCACCTGATTCAATTTTGTTCAGTATAGTTCAGGCACATTTTAGGAAAGCTTCTTCTACATTCTCTCCGGTCAAGGTGCTGGTCTCAAGAAACATTAACTCATTTTCCTGAGCAAAACGTGTAGCTTCCAAAAACGTGGCTTCCCGGTCAGCATCCAGATCTTTTCTTATTGCCACAGAGAATAATGACTATGTTGGGGCTGGCCAGAGTCTAGGCATCTGTTAGCCAATTGGTCAAGGCATTGTATGTCTCTCTGCTGGTGATGTCATAGACCAAGAGAGCTCCTGTTGGCCCCCAGTAATAGCTTCTTGTTACTGACCTAAACCGCTCCTGCCCAGCAGTATCCCAAATCTGGAGTTTCACCGTTTTGCCACCAACATTAACAACTTTTGATCCAAATTCCACCCCAATTGTGTGATTGGAATCCTGGTTGAATTTGTTCTTGATGAACTGATGGAGGAGGCAGGACTTCCCTGTTCCGGCACTTCCAATCACCAGGAATTTGAAGAGGAAATCATAGGTCTCAGACATGGCTGACCCGGTGAAAGGAAGCAGCCCTCTCCTCTTGCCTCGCCTCCTCCTTCTTGCTCTCTTTCCTTCTTTCCTTCTCTGCTGCCTGTCGACCTCAAGAGGTGCAAACCCACAATAGACAAAGGGTCCTCAGCCTCTGAGAAGCCAACTTGAGGGGATTAGTGTGCTTTCCCAAATTGAGCACCGATAGCAATAAAATCCTATCAGGCAAAGACCATCTGCATAAATTCACATCACAACCCAAAGTAACTGAAGATCCTGAAACTTTGGCAACAACTCGTAATCCCATCATACAAAAAGGAGTTGCCATCGTGGAGCTTCTTTTTTGTTGCAACATCCATTTTTCTCCCTGGGAAAGGATTAGCCCTCCAGATACTTTTCCCCCTACAAATAGTCCTAGTTTTTGAACAATTCTTTGGATCATTCCCGGTCATACCAGCAGACTGCTTCTCCATCAGTCAAGTAATCCCCTCAGCCCCCTCTGTGCTGAGCTCTACTTCATTCTCTGTTTTTTCCAGATCAAGGACTTCAGGGAAAGGTGCAGTATTACCCCAGCTACAATCCCTTCAATATTTCTCCTATTCAGTTTCCTCTTTTGCTTCTTAATAGGTCTTGAGTGAGTGTGTGAGTGATTGCATTGGTGCATGAGACTTTCATTCAATAAAATCATTTATTAGACATCATTAAGGCATCCCCCAAGGGACCCCAGAAATCAGGGTAACACAGGATCAACAAAATTTGCTGTTATGCCTTGTTACAAAGAGGTCTATCTGGTGGGTTCACCAACAATTTGTAATTGCAAGATAAACATGATGACATAGGGTCCATTCAAACTGAGGTACTGTGCTGTGACTGTCCATTCAAACTGAGGAACTGTGCAGGGCATTGCTAGTTTCTGCAAAGTGAGTGGCTACTTGCTGTACAGCAGTTCCACAGGTCAGTGGCAAGATCCTGTAGGCTAGCTGAGTGAATGTCCTCTTTGTGGTTGATGTAACAAACTGTGGTCATGTTGTCTGAGACCACTTGAACTACCCTCCACAGCAACAGTCTTTTGAAAGATCTTAGTGCTTTGAGGATAGCCAATAATTCCAGTGCACTGATGTGAAGAGTTCTCTCACAAGGAGACCAGTGCCCTTGGGTGATGGCAGAACTGCAATGCACACCCCATCCCAAAAATGAAGCATCCTTGGTTACTATCACAGTAGACTGTGAAAGCTTGAATGGCTTGTTCAAACATAGATCATAAACTCGTAGAATCATAGAGCTGAAAGAGACTACAATGGCCATCCAGTCCAACTCTCTGCCATGCAGGAATGCACAAAACACTCCTGACAGAGGGTCATCCAGACTCAGTTTAAAAAACCCCAAAGAAGGAAACTCCACCACACTCCAAGGCAGCCTATTCTACTGTTGAACAGCATTTACTGTCAGAAAGTTCTTCCTGAAGTTAGGTGAAATCTCTTTTCCTGTAGTCTGAATCCATTCCTCTATGTCCTAATCTCTGGAGCAGCAGAAAACAAACTTGCTCCATCTTCAATGGGATTTCCCTTCAAATATTTAAACATGGCTATCATGTCATCTTAACCTTCTTTTCATTAGGCTAAACACACCTGGCTCCCTAAGCCAGTACATCCTATAGGGCATGGTTTCCAGACCCTGCACCATTTTGGTCACCTTCCTCTGGACACATTCCAGCTTGTCAATATTCTTCTTGAATTGTGGGGCCCAGAATGGAACACAGTATTCCAGGTGAAGTCTAACCAAAGCTAGAATAGAGTTGTATTATTACTTCCCTTGATCTCCTATTGATGCAGCCTAGAATTGCATTGGTTTTTTAATCTACTATGCCACACTGTTGACTCGTGTTCAGTCTGTGGCCCACTAAGACTCCTAGATCTCTTTCACATGTACTGTTTTCAAGCCAAGTGTCACCCATCCTTTATCGGTGGATTTCATCCTTCTTCCTAAGTGTAGTACCCTACATTTCTCCCTGTTAAGATTCATTTTGCTAGTTTTGGCCCAGCTCTCTATCTGTCAAAGTCATTTTGAATTCTGATCCTGTCCTCCAGGGTATTAGCTATCCCTCCTAATTTGGTGTCTTCTGCAAATATGATGGGCAGGCCCTTTATTCCATCATCCAAATCAGTGATAAGGATGTAAAATAGCACTAGGCCCAGGACAGAACCCTATGGCACCTTACCAGTCACCTCTTTACAGGATGAAGGGGAGCCATTGGTGAGCATCTTTTGTGTTCAGCTGGTCCACCAATTACAAATCCACCTAACAGTAGTATTGTATAATCCACATTTTACTACCTTCTTTGCAAGAATATTATGAGGGACTTTGTCAAAGGCCTTACTGAAATCGAGGTACGCTACATCCACAGCATTCCCTTCATCCACCAAGCTTGTAATGCTATCAAAAAAAGATATCAGATTTGTCTGGCATGACTTGTTTTTGAGAAATCCATGTTGATTTTTAGTGATTATAGCATTCCTTTCTAAGTGCTTAGAGACTGTCTGTTTAATGATCTGCTCTAGGACCTTTCCTGGTATTGGTGTCAGGCTAACTGGGTGGTAATTGTTTTGGTCTTTTTTTTTTTACCTTTTTGAAGATGAGGACAACATTTGCCTTCCTTCAGTCTGCTGGGAATTCTCCTGATCTTCAGGAACTCTTGAGGATTATTGTCTTAAGAGGCTTGCCTTGAGGATTATTCTGAAATTACTTCTGCCAGTTCTTTTAATACCCTTGGATGAAGTTCATGTGGTCCTGGTGATCTGAATTCATTTAGAGTAGCCAGGTATTCCTGTACTGCCTCTTTATCTGTTCTGTGCTGCATTTCCCCTATTACATCATCTGTTCTGTTTTCTCTAGGTTAAACACTGCTTTGTTTGGGTGGGTGAGTGGGTAAGACTGAGACAAAGAAAGTGTTGAGTAGTTTTGCCTTTTCTCTGTCCTCTATTATCACTTCACCATCTTCTCTTTGCAGCATCCCTACCACTCCTTGTTTTTCCTTTTGCTACAGACATAACCAAAACACATCCTTTTTATTGTTTTTAACCTTTTTAGCAAGGCTGAACTCATTCTGCACTTTAGCTTTTCTGGCTTTTTCTCTACACATGCTTTTGTTTGAATTCCTCTTGGTGATTTCCCCCCTTTTCCCATTTCTTGTACATGATCCTTTTAAATCAGTTGAAAGTTTGTTAGACATCCAGCCTGGTTTCTTTAGACACCTCCCTTCTCCCCCACCCCCCATGAAATGGTTTGAAACCATACTTCAATATCTCACTTTTAAGAAACTCCCATCCATCATAAACTCCCTTCTCTTACAGTATGCATGACCATAGGATGACACCTAATATTTCCTTAAGTGTACTGCAATCAGCTTTCTTAAAGTCTACAGTGTGAGTCTGACTATGCTTGGCTTCCCATTTCCAATACATAACAAACTTGAGAAGAACACGGTCACTCCCAACTAAGGATCCAGCTATTTCCAGCCCATTAACCACATCATCACTGTTGGTTAGGATCAGGTCCAAAATAACTGATCCCCTTGTTGCCTCTTCCACCTTCTTGACAATGAAATTGTCTGCAAGGCAAGTGAGGAATTTGTTGGACCTGATATTTGTGGCAGTATTTGAGTTCCAACTAATATCAAGATAGTTAAAATCTCCCGTTACTACTATCTCTCTTTTTTCTGAATGTGGGCCATCTGTTTTAGGAAGGCCTCATCTAAGTCCTCAGTCTGGTTTGAGGATCTGTAGTACAGATCCGCAAACGACATCCCTGTTTTTTCTCCCCTCCTTAATTTTTACTCAGATGCTCTCATCCTGGCTTCCAGGATTTAAGTCATGGTTCTTTTCACAGATGTAAAGATCCTTGATATATAATGCTGCTACTCCTCCTCCCTTCCTGCTTGGCCTATTTCTCTGAAATAGATTGTACCCTTCTATTACTACATTCCAATCATGAGACTTATCCCAACAGGTTTCTGTAATACCTATTGCATGTGCTTTGCTGTGTTCAACTTCCTCTTGTTTATTTCCCATGCTCTGTGCATTAGTATAGAGACATTTAAGACCATGTGACCTGACACATTCTGGGCAGCCAGCTAAAGGCTTGCAGTTATACAGCTGATTACAGTGAGGCAGCACAAGCAAGCTAAAGAGCAAGCAAAAAAGCCAAGCAGTTTATAGTCTGGAACTTACTTTACTTAGTAAACAAAAGCCATAGTCACAAACAGAGTTCAACAGTATCCAAGTCAAGGCAATCAACCAAATTGAGAGTAAACCAACACAGACCAGATCACAGCACAGAGTTCAGAAACACAACAGATAGCCAGATAGATCAGAAAATCTCCAAGAACTCCTGAAGGGTAGGGCTGTGTATATATAGGTCAGCAGCTAACACAGCTGCTGCTTAACTAATTGCTATTTCCTATAAATCCTCTGTGACCTCCTCAGGCTCTCTCTTTGTTGTCTCCACTCAGTGAAGGTAGGTATGGGTAAGTTGTCTTCTGTATCTGAAGAGGTAGGGCTCTCTGCCAGTGCTGGCATTGTACTCTGGTCTGTATTTGGGACTTGTGGCTCTATAATCTCCTCCTGTTCTGGTTTAGCAGCAGGTCCTGGCATGTCCACTGCTTCAGTCTCTAAGTCACAGTCTATTTCCATGTTCTGGAAGGAGTGTATGACACCTCGGTCCTCCCCACTAGCTGCTTATTTAAGGTTTTTCTCTTCCTACGGTTGGGCTCTTGTACCAGTTGCTTAGTACCCTCAATAACATTTGGATTATACACTTGATGAACTCCTGCTTTCAAGAATACTGTCACCCTCCCCCACGTAACTCAGTTTAAAGCCCTCCTGATCAGGTTTGTGAGCCTCTTAGCAAAAATGTTCCTGTCAACTGCTGTGAGGTGCAACCCTTTACGTGCCAGTAATCCATCTTTGTGAAACTGCAGACCATGATCCAAGAAGCCAAATCATTTCTGGCAACACCATCTGCAGAGCCAGATGTTCACCTCCAGTTTTGTTCTCTCCCTTCCTGAGTCATATCCTTTAACTGGGAGGATAGATGAAATGAAAACCTGGGTGTCAAGTTCCTTCAGCTTCCTACCCAGAGCCTTGTAATCCCTTGGCATATGTTGAAGGCTATGCTTTGCCATGTCATTGGTTCCCTTGTGGACCGAAAGGAAAACGTAACGGTCAATGGGCTTCACAAGTCTTTTTCTTAAACCCAGAGAGCTTTATTCCACACAAATCAATAATTTACAGAAGGATTAAACACAAGAAGTAAGACCGTATAAAGTACAAGCCCCACACTAAGTCAATTCTTTGCAGTAGTTTTCAAAGTACCGTATTTACTGGTGTATAAGACACACCTCATTTTCAAAAGGCATTTTTTAGGAAAAAACTGTGACATCAGATTTTTTTTCCTCAAGGGAGACAACGTGCCCCTCAAGTCATCCTGTCAGGCCCACAAACCACTGCTTCTATTTCCCTGAGCAAGGAGTCACCCCACTACCACCCATTTCTTCTGAGGATTGGCAGGGAGCATTCCATGTGCTGAATTCTCCAAGGACACCTGTGCATCCTCTGAGGACTGACACTGCTGCTCTTCTTGCTGTTCCTCATTGTCTCTGATAAGAGAAAGAGCTTCAAAGTGATTCTCAAGCTCCAAACTCACTGAATGATCCCTGGTCCTTCTACTTCTATGTGTTGCATTCCTCCAAGTGTCAATCTTCTATGTTTGGGAACTGACCTCCTGCTCAAAGACATCACCTGTGGGGTGATGGGGTGGAATTTTCTCAACAATGGCTTTGAGTAACCAAGGTGTCAATCTGCTCTAGGAGGGTAGGGTGTGGAGGTGTAGAATGAAACATGCCAACAGGAGGAATACCTGAAAACTCAATGGCATAGCCCAGATGAGCTATGGTAAGTACCCATGAATCTGTGGTGATGTTCCACCAGGCAAAATAATGGTGGAATAGTTCTGGGATCTTGGAATCTTGGTAGAAGTGGCTGTCTTGCCAAAGGCAACTGGCCAGGTGAAGAAAATCTAAGATTTATTCAACAGTTTAAATAGTGTAAGTATGTGAGCAGTATTAGCATACAGTTGCTGATGAAATCCACTTAAGCCTATCTTGCCTAGATAACATAAAGATAGATGTTCTCAACCAGGCAGATTCTTTCAATCGGCCAACAAGAAAGTGGCAAAGGAGACCCTTCCCCTGGTAGCCAATATGCATGGGCACTGCAGCTGTCAGCCTGTACTGAGCTCCCAGCCTGAGAGCACAGGCTTGGGGGTAGTTATACCCCCTGGTCTGGGAGACTTGGATATCTTCCATAGACTGTTTGAGAATCCTCACACATCTGAGACAAGTTAACTTCTTTCAATTGTCAAAGTCATCAAGCAAATAGATACTCAGAATGAGCTAAATGCCTTTTAATTGTCAAGAAGATCATTTAAGTAATCATCGTTCAGGTTTGTCCCCATGCCCACTGTCTAGTGCTACTTGGCAGTTGGCCTCCAGCCAAGGGTGAATGCCAGTTAGCAAGTCTCATTTGCAACTTCTCAAACTAACAAGCACCTTGTGAGAGCAAAGCAAAAGACAGAAATCAAGGCAAAAAACAATGTGCTTACCATATTTGCTGGCATATAAGATTCACTTTTTTCCTAAAAATGCCTTTTGAAAATGAGGTGTGTCTTATACACCAGTAAATACGGTACTTTGAAAACTACTGCAAAGAATTGACTTAGCGTGGGGCTTGTACTTTGTACAGTCTTACATCTTGTGTTTAATCCTTCTGTAAATTATTGATTTGTGTGGAATAAAGCTCTCTGGGTTTAAGGGGGGAAAAGGAAAGTGGGAAAACATCAGCAGTCCATTTAAGAGAGGAAGAACCCACCTTGCTGCAGCCCCTCCCTCCTTCCTCCCATTCACACCTCCCAGCTGGGTCTTTTTCCTGGAGCCAACCACCTGTGGGACAAGGGAGAGTAAGGAATTGCCTATGCTGTGGCACAGGGCATTTTCCCAGTCCCTCCACCCCCACCGTACAGTTGGTTGGCTCCTGCTCAGCACAGCCTGCAAAACCCTATTAGTTTCTGTTCCTGGGGGGGGGGAGTGTGATGGAGGTGCACTTTCTTCCATCCCAGCCTGAACAAAAGGTTTAGTTTCTTCCAGAGAAGCTGCTTGTTCCTGTTTTCTACCCCAGCTTCCACCACCTTGCTAGGGGGTTGAAGGAAGAAAATGAGTCAAGAAATGGGAGGCCTAGAAAGAAGAGGAGCAGCCTTCAGATGCTTTGAGCCCCCTCTTTTTGATGCCTCCCCACCCTTTTTCTTCATAGGACTCAGCAGTTCCTGTCTTCATTCCCCCTTCCCAGTTGCTTTTCTTAAGTGCCTGCGACTCAGCTCCAGTTTATGGAGGAGATTTCCCCACAAGATTTGTTCAGTAGGGGATGTCATGGCTTGCCTCTCAGGTTGAGAGAATGGGATTTGCCCATGGGGAATCCTCAAAAGGAAAATAGGGAAAGGGGGAATCCTTGTGCCACATCTCCTTTCACTCCCCCCCTTCCTATGTATTTTGCCTCAGTCAGACACTAATTTTCCCCCCCAAAAAATAAGGTCAGAAAATGGAGTGCATCTTATACACCAGTGTGTTTAATACGCCAGCAAATACGGTAATTACCCAGAATTCTTAGCAGTAGCAGACAGAAACTTAAAAACTTAAAATATGGAGATACAAATGTTGAAAAATTATAGCATTCTCTTTCCCAACCCCTTTCTTGTTCTAGGACAAATGAGGCTTAGCTAGGATAGGGTTACTTTTCCTTTGCATGTAAAAGCACTTCTGGCCTCTCAACTAACGTCTCAACTGTTGCTCTGTGTTATTTTAAAATGATTGCTATGGTATCCAGACCATGTGACTCAGGATACACCCTGGAGTCAGTTATTGACCTTAAATAGAAGGCCATGCCTTTCACACACACTCTCTTCTTTATAATCTTGCTTCTATTACCTTCTCTCTGCTATGCTAGTCTCTCCACCAAGAAACTAATGAGTTAAGAATGAAGCTACTATCTTCACTAACCCTTTTGTTAGTTAGTTAGTATCTAATTTTTCCAATGTATATGTAATTGTAAAGTTTATTAGTAAATCTTCTAAGTTTGGAACCTGAAATTCCCTGCCTTGTTTTGCTTTCAAGTTAGCCTCCAGCTCAGGGAAGCCACACAGAGACTGGGACATGTTTTTCTGAAACTCTGCTAAAAGAAGGCTAATTCCTCACAGCTTTAGCTTTCATAGATTTTCTCCAAAGGGTTAACACCCTGGGAAACTCTAACTCCCAACAACAAACTAGGGTCAGGACATTCCTACTCCTCTTCAAGATTACAATGGTCTTCCAGTTATTTCCCATACAGTGGCATCCTGTGGAAGAAGTAAAAAATGCGATTTGGAAGAAGTTGGACGTTTCAACGATTGCTAGCAGTATTGCTTAGAATGACGTTGGACAGCAGACGAGAGCAAAGACAAAGTCTGAGATGGTCTGTAAGGGGATTGGATCTGTAGGAAGTAGAAGAGGGCCTGCTCCAGGAGCAAGAAGAACAACTGTGCCATTGAAGTTCCTAGTGACTGAAACCCATTTGCTTGGCAGTTAACCTGGCTTTAGACAGGTATTCCATGGAATTATCAGTTGAAGAGTGGAACAACCCCTGTCCATTGCAGGGCAAATCCTCAATCTGTTTTCTAGTGTCTCCAGTGAGGCCTGTTTGTTACCCTGTAAACTGTGGGTCCCAAATAACCAAACCAAACAAGCAAAGATGGGGGAAATTAGCTGGAGCACTCTCTTGGCTAACGAGAGGCAGGGCAACGCAGCGAGACCTTTTGTCCTATGTATACTGGTTCAGGTCAGTAAGGAGTCAAGCAGTTTAAAATACTAATAGTTTTATTAAGCAAGAAAAATAATAAAACTCAAGCACACCTAACTACAGAGGAAAGAAAGAGAATTTTGGAGAAATAAGCAATACGCCACCTGTCCGAAGTCCTGAAGACACCAACTGGGGAGAAGGAAGGAAACCCAGTGTGGAGACCGGGGGAATCTGTGGAGCCGAGCGGCAGCGAGGCGAGGGCAAAGATCCAAGAGGAGCTTCGAGTGATTTCAGCTTAGTGATTTCAGCTCAGCTTGGTCCGATGAGAGTTCCGAAGAGCTCTCAAAGTGGGGCAACTTTTATAGGGAAAGAACGACCGCAGGCTAGTCTGGTTTTTGCAAGAGAACAATGAGTTTTGGTCTGAGGACAAAGGCTCCGAAAGGTCGGAATTTGCATGATTGAGTTATGAACCGAATTGACAATGGTATAGCTGGTATGCAAATGTGGCTAGCTCAGCTGTTAAGTGCCTGGCTTGCCAGGGTGCTTTCACAGGCAAAGAGTCCTTTTGCTTTACAATCAAGGTGTCTGTTTCGGGTGGCTACCCACTGAAGCGGAACTGGCTATATCTGGTACTTTACAACTATCGCCCATGCCTAGCGTCCCGCTTGTCCGGCGGCGCCTAACAAACACTCAGCTGATGGGGGAAAAGGGCCAAATTATGATATCAAAATGATATCTTAGTTCACCAAAAACCAGACCAGAATGCCGTGGTAACATGTTGAATGAAGCCAGACATATCAGCATAATGCCTTTGCCGTGATGTTGAGTCAACACTCTACTGAGTGAGAAGAAAATTGGATTTGTTCAGAAGCTAAGGACTGTGCCTCCTAATGATATTAGAGTATGGCAGCCCTATGTTCTTCTGGCAGGTGCAGAGTAAATGACAGTATCTTGTCGCAAAGTGACCTCTGATAAGCTGTCATGTATGCCTGCATATTTGCAGCTCTAGCCAGTACAGCAGCAGCTGAGTAGAATCACCTCCCAAATATGTCCAAACATTTTCTTTCCCTGTCAGGCAGAATGAAATGTACTTTCTTCCCACCTTTTATTTTGGAGACTTCTACCACAGTTGAGTTAGGCATAGGATGAATAAACAGGTATGCTACATCCTGTTGATGGATTTGACAGAGCTGTTCCAGGCACTTGGGTTTAGGTGGTAATGATGCAGGCTGTGTCCATGCTTGTTTAATCACTTCTTGTAGAGCAGGCGGGAAGGGAATAGTGGCTGGAGACAGGGCCTATTGTTCACATTCTGAAACACCAGGTTGGTGGGGTGGTGACATCAAGGCTGATGGATTTGGCCATATACAAAACAATGTCAGCAAAATGCTTGATGTGTTTGGGAGGAGCCTCAGGTGTAGTGTAACCAACAGTGGTGGGAGGAGAGGGTGTGGATAGTCTTTGAGAGCCCTGAGAGGAGGAGTCTGAGTCATAATTATCAGAATCTGATGGAGATGAAGGAGGTGCCAGCAGGAAGGCAGCAGCTAGTTGAATCCCTTGATGTGGTGGAGGTGGAAGAAGGACTGACAGTACAGCAACTGAAAGTACCGTAGTGGTACAGGAACCAAAGTTAGAGATGCTGTGACTACAGGCAGAGATGCAGGAGGCCTCAACGCTGTTGCAGTCATTGCAGGTGGAGGAGATGGCAGACAGTATCAAAGCAATTTGTGTCTAGGAGAGACCAGAGGCAGAGGCGGAGGGGCTTCAGCTCTCTTTGATGATCAGGCAGCAGAGAAGGTGAATGGGTGAAGGTGAATGGGGCCAAGATGGAGAGCATCAAGACTGAGGCCTTAGGGATGGAGACTGAGAGCAGGATTGAAACTGAGAGCCATGCCAAAGAGATATTTGAGGAGATTGGTACTGAAAATCATGAGAGTGGTATTGGTCCCAGTAACATCATGAGTACGACGGATACAACCTGAAAGGCTCCCTCCACAGAGGTTCTCTCTGGTACAAATTCATATAAGACACAGAGGTAAATGGGGAGTCTTTGTGCAGACCATAATCATGGTAATGTGGTCTGGAAGAGGCATAAGCATGTTCCCAGTAGAAGAGTGAGCATTCACAACTGAAGTGTCTGTGGCAAACCGAAGTCATGGAGTAGGCACACTTGATACTGGTGAAGATTCTCTGAGAGGGAAAATTTTCTTCTCTCTTTCTATAGTTTTTTCACGTCCTCTTTCCACCTTGTTCTAATTTGATAATAGATTAACTATTGCATTTTGTGGTCTTATCTTGCTAACTTCTGAATATCCTTACATCTCCAATCACCATGATGTTCCTGAAGAAGGTCTTTATATTTCATCCAATTCTGAATATTGCCTAATTCTCATCTATGGAATGCCTGTTGTGGTGATAGCCACCCTGGAGTTGTTGAACAGAATCTTTGTTTATATTTTTTTTTCCAAATTTTAAATAAATTTCATCTTTCTGCATGACAATTAACTTCCATGTTGACCTTTTCTTTCTCATACCATAAGCACCCGTGTGTTACCCCACTGGAAAACCCTGTCCCAGGGTCTACAATTTTGATATCAAAATATAATTGCATGTGTCTGAGAGGTCGCCCAGATGAGCACGTAGGCAGCAACGGTTGAAGGATCGAAAACCAGGTCAGGCCAGTAAAATCCCCCGTCATGTAGCCCCAGGAGACCTCAAGCTGTGCAAACCCACAGTAGACAAAGGGTTCTCAGCCCCTGAGAAGCTGACTTGAGGGGATCAGCGTGTTTGCCCCAAGTTGAGCACTGATAGCAATAAAATCCTATTAGGCAATGACCATTTACATAAAGTCACACCACAACCCAGTGCAACCGAAGATCCTGAGACTTTGGCAACACCTTGTAATCTCATCATGCAAAGGAAGTTACCATTGTGGAGCTTCTTTCTTGTTGCAACACCCATTGTTCTCCCCGGGAAAGGATTAGCCCTCCAGGTACCTTTTCCCCTACAAATAGTCCCAGTTTTTGAGAGTTTCTTTGGATCACTCCCAGTCATCCCAGCAAACTGCTTCTCTGTCCGTTGAGTAATCCCCTCAGCTCTCTTTGTGCTGAGCTCCACTTCTCCGTTGTTTTTCCCAGACCAAGAATTTCAGGAAAAGGTGCAGTATTACTCCAGCTACAATCCCTTCAATATTTGTCTTATCCAGTTTCCCTTTTTTTTGCTTCTTAATACGTCTTGTGTGAGTGTGTGAGTGATTGTGTTAGTGCGTGAGATTTTCATTCAATAAAATCATTTATTAGACATTGTCGTTTGGTTTTTGGCTTGGCCTGAACCCGTAAAAATTGGGTAAAAAGACCCCGCTAGGTTACGCTGCCTCTCGCATTGCTATTGCTCGTGCTCTGGCTAGTTTCCATTCCCCATCACGTGGAACACATTGAGGTGTCCCCCAAGGGACCCCAGAAATCAGGGTAACATATGCCAGCCAAATCTCAGCTGGTGTCCTTCCGGTTCTAACATTTTTCTATTTTCTTGCATTATCAATTCTTTTATCCAGACAATACAGGAGGATTCATAATATAATTTTACATCTGGTAATCTCCTCTCTTTAGCATCTGTCAATAATTTCCACTTTATTCTCAAGTTTTTATATGACCATATAAATTTGATCGATTCCCTCTGCCATGACACAAGTGGTGTAGTACTAAAAAGTCCTGAAAGTGTTTGGAATAGAAACATCAATCTCGAGAGAATATTAATTTTAATTACAGAAATTCTGTCCATCAAAGACAGGTCTAAAGATCGCCATTTTTTTCAAGTCTTGCTTTATACTGGTTCATACTTTTGTAAGATTCTTCTCAAATAACTGCTCATTTTTGATGATCAAATTTTGATGATCAGATTAATTCCTAGGTATTTTATTTTCTTTATCACTTCAAAAATGTCTTTCTAGCTAATTCTGATTTTTCCAAGTTGTTCATACGTTTCATCATAATTTTAATTTTATCCAAATTTAATTTAAAGCTCACCAGTTTAGGTTTTTTTTCTCTTTATATGCTTTGAAATAGCACTTGGCAACTAAGAGTAAGACCTTGTGTAATGGGACTCTGAAAGTAGCTTGTGCTATAATAACTCTCTTGGTTTTCAGTGTGTTAAGAGTCTTTGTTGTTTTTAAATACTCCAAAGTACCATTCCTGTTATTTGAGAAATGGAGAGTGTGAGTTGTTATAACAATGTGAGAGCAGGTGTTTTCATGGAATAAAATTATCTATATTTCTGGACTGTTGGAACTGTTTTCTTCATCAGAAACTATCTGGATTAAAATTCTTATTTAAAACAAGCATTATGTTTGGTTGCTCCATGCATAAAAATCATCTTAATGATCAGTTCAGCACACACAGGACAAATAAACAGAGGATTTTTGAAAGCTTATTAGAAAGGCCAAGGAAAGTGATGCTTTTAAAATAGCTTTAGAAGCGTTGAAGGAACAGCCCAAGGAATTTGCTAAAAGTGTATGATAGAAGACTGTAGTTCCTACAAAAAACGTTTGCTTCAATATTCAAACAACCACCCCACATCCTTGGAAATTAAAAGGTCAAATGAAAATCTAGTGATTACAGTGTTTCCAGCTTGTACTTGCAGTTTTTAAAAAAGGATTGCAATAAAGCAGGCAAAAATTAGCATTGAGCAGGCATTTAATTTTCTTTGTAATAATGAAGGCTAGGAATAGCTGAGGCCTGCCCTGATGACAGCCACTTGCACAGAAGGAAAGCAATACAGCTGTCGTCAAGTCTTGGAGGAGGCAGCTAAATTACAGAGCCTACGGAAGATAATGACAGCCTCCTGGCATGTACCTGCCTCCAAGTGTAGTTCTCTAGAAGGTGTTCCACAAATCCTTTGAGGCCTCTCCCTAAACTGCAAACCCCGGGATTCTGTAGGATATTGAAAGTGAAATAATAGCGCTATAACAGTCTAGTGGGGAAATGGCCCTATGGTCAGGCCCCTATATTTTCCAAGAAGCTTGTAGTTTGAACTGGGATGGTCCCCTTTCTATGTGGTTTCTGTAGTCTCTATCTCAATGCGTGCACACACACACACACATTGCTATTTTCCCCTTCAATGGGAAATAGGGTGAATGGCAGTTTCAGGGAAGATGGAATTATTGCTCCTTCCCTAATCAAAATAGCAAGCTCATACAGCTGTTTGTCATGTGCACTCAGGAAAGATCCTGATAAAAGATCCCCCATGACATTTATTAGTTGAATCCTCTGTGGAGTGATGTAAGTTGAAATTAATCTTGGAATTACATTCCTCTCCCTTTCTGAGATTTTTGAAGAAATAAAAATACAAGTGCTGGTAAGAGCAATGTCTCATTAGACATTATTTATTATTGTGATTTACTGCTCTAGATATCTGATTTGGACATATAACTGAATCGATCATTGCTTAGACTTAATGATGGAAAGGACAGTTGGTTGATATTTAAGGTATCTAATAATGCTTCTGTAACTTATGTGTATATACTTTAGAGTTTTACTTAGAAATCTTTGCAATGCTGTAACTCCTAGGAGAATGAAAAATCCTCCCCCCCTTTTCATATATATATGTTTTGATTATTAAGTGCTATTCCTGTTGGTGACAATAATAATAAAGGGAAATAGAATAAACAGTTCATTAATAAAATATCCTTTTTTTCCTCTTCCGTTTTTGGTTACAGAAGGTTAATATTGGTATTTATTATTTAAGACTGAAACCTCATCACATGAAGAAGTTTTTCTTTTTTCTATATGTTTCTTATATGTTTAGGTATTATGTCAGTGTTCTCTGTTTTATATTTGTTAAATTTCCTATGATTTCTTCCGTAAGTATTTTTGTGTTTTATGTTTAGGTACACTACGCACTATGTGTGCTATGATTTCTTTCTTTTTCTTTTCTGTGCATAATTTATCTTGTTATATAAAAATATAAATAAAAAAGTGAGAAACTTGCTATCCACTGTGGCAAGAGGCTCAAAGGGTCTGGACATCAGTTGTGACAGTTTTAGCAAAAGCAACCAAGATGGTGCTGGAGTTTTCACTGGAGGGTTCAGGTGTTGCAAACTCATCAGGAATCTCTCAGTGAAGAAAGTGGCAGATGACGGGATTCCAGTTGATGCACCACAATTACAGCTAAATGCACTTTGAGACATGGAAACCATGCTGTTAGCTTCAGCATCTGGAGGTCTGGGTGGTGTACATGACCTTTTAAGTGTGAAAGTGGATCCTGAGACAGATGAAGCTTGATGTGGAAACCCCAAGATAGATAAAGTAGGGTGGCAAACCAAGGTTGCCATAGCCAATATGGTGTTAGACGAATACTGTCTATTTTATCCATACTGCACGTCGCCATCACCTTCCCTAATAAGGGAAAGGGTGGAAATAGGTACATGAGATACCTAGACTGTCTCTGAAGCAGTGCAGCTCCTGATGAATGTTTCTCTTCTCCTGGCCTAAAAGAACAGTGAGAGTGCTTCTTGCTGGTGGCAGTCATAAACAAGTCTAGAAAAGGTACATCCCAAGTCAAAGTTATGAGTTCATAGGCTTGGCTGGACAGGGCTGTTTGTGTTTGAGAACACAAGCCCTACTGAGATCATCTGCCAGCACATTGTCTGTTCCCATCAGATGAACAATGATGGGATGAATGGATCTCCAAGCACACCAATTCCAGAACATGACAGCAAGCTCCAGAGGAATGGAAGATTAGTGCCACCTTGTCTGTTTACACAACACACAGTGGTGTGGCCTGAAGTGACCTGCACCACCTTGTGCCAAAGACTACCTTCAAATGCACGGAATGTCTTGATCACAGCCAAGAGTTCTAGGACACTGATGTGGGGGTGAAACTCTTGTTGTGTTCAATGGCGTTGTACAGACATGCCTGCACAGTGCACAGTGTGTACCCCATCTGGTCAGGGTGGCAGCCATAGTGACAGCAACAGATGGATCTGGGAGATGGAATGGCATGCTGGATTGCAGATTGTCAATGCTTGTCCACCACATGAGTGGGCGTCATACATCATGAAGTATATGCAACCTCTTACACTAGTAATCCCACAAAGGATTGAAGTGCCCTAGAAATCAATGTTGAAGAGTCTGGAATCATAAATGAGAGAGGTAAATCATTGCTGTTGTAACAGAGCTTTTGTATGATGTGAGCCAAACAATGAGGATTACTGACCATACTCTCCCTCAAGAAAAGAGCTCTGTCGTATGGGAAGTAAGCCTTCCCTTTGGTAGAGTCCAGAGTGGCTCCTATGTAATCTATGCTGTCATGGGTTCCAGAACAAACTTCTTGGTGTTGGTATTTAGGCTTAGGATCTGAAACAAGAGCAATGTCTTGATTCAGCTTGGTTCTGTGAGATACCACACTAATATTTCCTCCCATATAACTTTCTGAAAAGTGGACATACGTGTTTGCATGTTTGCCAACCTGATGGCAAGGGCTGCAAATGAGTAGAGCATCCTCCCCAAAATATCCAAACTTCTGCCTTCCCAATCCAGAGGTGTGGAATGAGATCTTTTTCCTCCCTTGGACTGTGGAGCTTCAACTACTATAGAATTAGGAGGAGGAGGGTTGAAGAGGAATTAAGCACTCTCCTGCTTCATTCTGTAGAGATGTTCCAATCAGCAGGATGCAGGTGATAAGGAGGCAGGCTTCACTTATGAATGGCAGATCAGTTCCTGAAGTGCTAGCAATAATGGAATATTTGCAGGCATTGGTTTCTGAAGGTCCACTAATTGGAAAGCAAGATCAGCATCTGGTGCAGGTGAAGTAATAATATCAATGTCGTTTGCCTTCACCATTCTAAGGACAATATCTATGAACAACTTGCCATCGTCAGGAGGAGAGCTTGCTGTTGTATCCTCTACCTCTGCAGATGATGAAGCTATCAAGGGGGATACTGAAGGTGATGACAATGACAATGAGTCTGATTCCTAGTTGGTATCAGATGACAGATGGAGACCACATCTTGACAAGTGAAGGCACTTGTCAAGTGAAGTGAAGGCAGTGAGATGAAAAGGACTGATTTCAGTAGAGAGAGGAAGACCTCCGAGGCAACTCATGACAGTGGATTTCATGATACTGGTCTTGGTATGAGGGAAAGGAGGAGCAAGGAGCTTCTTTCCACAGGTGTTCTCATTTGTATTTGTCCATATAGGACAAAGAGGTAAAAAGAGAATCTTTCTTACACTGAAACTCTTGGTGCGAGGACTGAGAAGAAGTTCATGACTACTCACAACGGCATGGAGACCAGTCATGTGAGGAATGGTGGGCTGGTGTCATAGACTGACTCAGTGGAAAAGCTGTCCTTGAAGGAAGAGCTGTTAGTTTACATTTAGTTTACATTTTGAACTCTCTGGCTAGTTCTTTCCTGCGTGATCTGGTAAACATTGGTGAAAAGATCTTGTTAAATTACCCCTCTCTCGCAGGCCTCCTAATTTTGAGCTAATTAATTCCACTCTGTCATGCGGAAGTACTGGCATTGTTGCTGGACCCCTGAGTCACCCACATTTTGGGGTTAGAGGACCAAATGCAAAGGAATAGGCACTTGCTTGATATCAGTATATCCCTCAGGGCTAATGCTACTGAGATCAGCTGTGAAGGTACCAATGGCAAAGGTATCACAATCAATTCTGGGGTCTGGTTCTCATGCCTAAATGCTTTGCTTCTGCTTCAGAAAATATTCTCGGTCTTGAGGAGCAGATGAAGAGGATCTTTTCTTGCCTGCCTTATCTTTTGAAGTATAGCATCAGATTCCAAGAGCAGGAGCAGAAACTAAGAGGAGCTGAAGCTGAGTGAAAGCATGATCATACTCTTCTGTCCACACTGGAAGGCCTGGAACAGAATCCTCTAAAGAATCAGTTAAAGGCTTAGTAAGGGATGAGAAATTAAGGATTCATTGTCAGTAACAGCCTGCTGCGCCCAGAAATTTACAAGTGTCCTTTATGGTTAGAGGTCAGGAATGGACAGAACATCAGCCACATGCTCTTGTGTGAGATGGTGCCCCTCCTTAGAAATTCAGTGACCCAAATAAGTGACTTGAGGCAAAGCAAGCGGGAGCTTCTTCAGCATCACCTTGTGGCCTCTTTCTGCAAATGCACAGAGAAGGTGTACAGTGTCTTCTTTGCATTTCTGTTCAGAGTCAGAGCAAATTAATAAATCATCTACATATCAAATCGACAAAGAGAAACATGGCAATGTGACAGAATCAAGGTCACATTTTAAAAATTGAGAAAGAGGGTGGGACTATCTACTAATCCCATGGAAATTGTTACTGCAGTTCCTGAGCCGCACTTGGGGTGACATTAGATATCACTTTGATATCAATAATTCGGCCTTCCTTACCCATTCCTTCCCATGTGCTTGCGAGGCCCCCCGACAAACACACAAACAGGCTCAGTTGCTAATCGCTGGAATATTCCAAACAAATACAGGCTGGCCAGAAATAGCCAAACTGCTGCTTCAGGAGACCTCACAGCAAGTACCCTCATCAGGTATGCGCGCTACTTACAAAGAACTCCCTGCCCCGAGCAGGCAACTTGATTAGAAGGATCCTCATCTGTGAAGCGCTCTGCGTTTGCGTACTGTCTACTCTATTGTCAATTCGGACCTAACTCGATCATGCTAAATTCTGATCTTTCGGAGGCTTTGTCTCCAGCCCGAAACTCATTGTTTTCCCCAAGCATGGACTAGCCTGTGGCTGCATTTTCCTCTATAAAAACCCCTGACTTTATGAGCTTCCTTGGATCGCTCCCAACTTCCATCCAGCCTTGCTGCCGCTTTGCTTGGTGAGCCTTCCCCTCAGTCCCACATACTGAGACTCCATATCTCCGAACTTCTGCTGCAGACTACCCGCGTTTCAGGACAGGTGTAGTATTACCCCAAACCAACAACTCTTCCAAAAATCCCTCTATCCCAGTCCAACCTTTATTTCTTTAGTTCTCTGTGCGAGTGTGTTGCATGCACTGTTTGACTGTATTTTAATAAAAACCACAATTATTATTTCAATTCTGTTTGCTCCTTGACTTGGCCTGACCCCGTAGACATTGGGTGAAAGATCTCGCTCTGTTGCCCTGCCTCTCGTATTGCTAGCTTGCGCTCTTGGCTAATTTCCCCAACTTGTATAATTGATAGAGCATTTAGGTGTCCCTCCCAGGACCCCCAGAAAACAGGGCAATAAAATTCATGTTCAAGTCAGTTGCTTGCCCTGAAAACTGAACACAATGATTTAGGAGCAATTGGAATAGAAAAGAAGGCAGAACACAAATCAGTTACAGAACAGCGAGTTGCTGTGGGTGGAATAGATGAGAGCATGATAGCAGGGTTGGGGGCCACAGGAAAGTGTGGAATCAAGAAGAAATTACTCAGAAATCTTGAACAAACCTCTACTATTGCTGCCTTTCGGAATCAGTGTAGCCTTTTTTCTTAACAGGTAAAATAGGACTGTTATAACAAGAAACAGTAGGAACTAAAATACCTTGCTACAGTGAAGAATCAATAACAGTTTCCATTCCTTCTTCTGCCTCCTTTAAGGGGTGGCACTGAGATACCTGGGGGAAGGGTTTGTTGATATGGTAAGGAACAATAATACCTTATTTGAGTGCGTAGCCTACAAAGACTTAGCAACAGGAAGCAGCCGAGTCCAAGAGAAGCCTTCCCAGGATTTTCATCAGATTGTCTGCAGGGTCCTCAATGAGCAGCAGAGATAATCAGCTTAGGATCATTTTGTGCCCCAAAAGTAACAGCCACAGGGACTGACAGGGACTGAAGCATTATGGTTCCTTCTACCCCAACAGCATTTATAACAACATTAGAAGTAGGTAAAGAAAAATCAGGGGCCTGAAGCGATGGAAGAGTTGTATCAGTATCTACAAGAAAGGACAATTTGTCCTATTAACCTTGAGTTCCAGTACAATCCAATGTGATTCTGGGCTGCATCAACACAAGTATAGTGTCTAGGTTAAGGGAAGTGATAGCCCCAATCTATTCTGCTTTGGTCAGACCCCACCTAGAAAATGGTGTGCAGTTCTGGGTACCACAGTTCAGGAAGAGTAATGACAAGCTGGAATGTGTCCAGAGAAAGTTAAGAGGTGACCTGATAGCTATGTTTAAATATTTGAGGGGATGTGATATGGAGGATGGAGCAAGCTTGTTTTCTGCTGCTCCAGAGACTAGGACACAGAGCAATGGCTTCAAACCTCAGGAAAAGAGATTCCACCTAAACATTAGGAAGAACTTCCTGATGGTAAAAGGAGTTCAAAAGTGGAATGTACTGCCTCAGAGTGTGGTGGAGTCTCCTCCTTTGTAGGCTTTTAAACAGAGGCTGGATGCTTTGATGGTTTAATTCTTGCATGGCAAAGGACTACACTTGTTGGCCCTTGTCATCTCTTCCAGCTCTATGATTCTACAATTCTACAGGCTCAAGAATAACATTGGGAGTAGAGATAGTCATTGTGGGTAACAGAGAGACCTCATGGCACCATTGGTATAAATCAGAACCAGGAAGACTTGTAGTCATAGGCATCTGGAGCAGAGAAAGATGAAAAGTCTTTGCCTTTGGACTTATAAAGGGGACCTCACCAAACTGTGTAAAAAAGACATTTCCCAGAAAGGACAATGCCATTACTGCAAGAAGCAAGGACACTGAAAAGTCTTTGCCTTTGAGTTGTTGCATCTAAGGTTGTTGCATCTAGGGTTGTTGATTTGCATCTAGGGTTGTTGATTTAATCTGTTAGAATTAGCAAGTTCACACTGTCTTGTACAGCACTCATTTTTTTTCGGCGTCCTTTCTTTCAGTAATGGCGTTGTTCTTTCTGGGAAATGTCTTTTTTACACAGTTTGGTGAGGTCCCCTTTATGAGATCATTGGGCAATCATGTGTGCTGGAGCTCACTGACTTGGAGTGTTAGCAAAGTAGTGTTACTGCAGTTTAGATCTACCAGGCGATAACATTAAATATCACTTTGATATCACCACATCACAAAGGACTACGAGCTTATGGGGAGAAAGCTTAAGGACCTTGGTGCGCAGGTGGTCGTTTCATCAATCCTCCCTGTTCAAGGATATGGTACACGAAGGGAAAGGACAATAGTAGAGGTCAACAGCTGGCTCCGCACATTTTGCCACCGCCAACAGTTTGGCTTTTTGGATCATGGCTTGAAATTCCAGGAACATGGGCTTCTGGCAAGGGATGGGTTGCACCTCACGAAACTTGGCAGGAACGTTTTTGCAAACAGTCTCTCAAGGAGGATTAGGAGGGCTTTAAACTAAGTACAACTGGGGAGGGAGACAAGATTATTCAGGACAAGGACTTGGCAAGTGCAGGGGAAAAAGGCCCAAATGATATTGGCCAAGTAGGAATAGCATCCAATCGTGGGAGGCGTGGAAACAATGCTATGGGACTTGCAGGAAGGGCACGGGGACTTAAGTGTCTCTACACTAATGCACAGAGTATGGGAAACAAACAAGATGAATTTGAACTCCTAGTACAGCAAAATAAATATGATTTGATAGGCATCACTGAGACCTGGTGGGATGAGTCTCACGATTGGAATGTAGGAATAAAGGGGTATAGCCTATTTTGTAGAAATAGACCAAATAAGAAAGGAGGAGGAGTAGCCTTATATGTCAAGGATGTTTTCACCTTTGAAGAGATCCATGACTTGAACACCGGAAGCCAGGTCGAGAGCATCTGGGTAAGAATTAAGGGAGCGAGAAACAATAGGGATATTATAGTGGGGGTTTACTACAGACCTCCAAGCCAGACTGAGGACCTCAATGGCGCTTTCATAGATCAAATGACTGCACATTCAAAAAGGAGAGATACAGTAATAATGGGAGATTTCAACTACCCAGATATATGTTGGCAGGCAAACTCTGCAAAGGCGGCAAGGTCCAGCAAGTTTCTTGCTCGTCTTGCAGACAATTTCATGGTCCAGAAGGTGGAAGAGGCGACAAGAGGATCAAATATTCTGGATCTGATCCTGACCAACAGGGAAGACCTTGTTAATGATGTAGAACTGGTTGGATCTTTAGGAGAGAGTGACCATGCCCTATTAGAATTTGGCATTCAGTGGGGAAGAGAAGGCAAGTGTAGCCAGGCATTCGTCTTAGATTTTAAAAAAGCAGACTTCTGTAAACTGAAGGAGCTGCTGGCTGAAATCCCGTGGTCAAGAATAGTCAATGAGAAAGGAGTTCAGGATGCGTGGGAGTTCTTTAAAAGGGAGGTACTGAAGGCACAGGCTAAAACTGTGCCATTAAGGAGGAAAAATGGAAGGCATCTGAACAAACCAGAATGGTTGACTAAAGAGCTCTCAGCTGAGCTAAGTATTAAGAAAAACATGTACAGGAAATGGAAGAAGGGGGAAATCACCAAAGAAGATTATAAGCAAGTAGCCAGGAGATGTAGGGAGAAGGTCAGAAAGGCTAAAGCACAGAACGAACTTAGGCTGGCCAGAGACATTAAAAACAATAAAAAGGGCTTTTTTAAATACGTCCGCAGCAAAAGGAAAAAGTAGGAGATGATAGGGTCACTGCGCAAGGAAGATGGTGAATTAATAACAGGAGGGGAAAAAAAGGCAGAACTCCTCAACACCTTCTTCGCCTCCGTTTTTCCCAAAAGGATAAAAACACTCAACCTGGCGGTTGGGGAGCAGGTGAGGAAGTGGGGGAAATGCAGCACAGAATAGATAGAGAGGTAGTACAGGAATACCTGGCCACACTGGAAGAATTCAAGTCTCCAGGGCCAGATGAATTGCATCCTAGGATTTTAAAAGAACTGGCAGAGGTCATTGCGGAACCTCTTGCTATAATCTTTGAAAACTCTTGGCGGACAGGAGAAGTTCCGGCAGACTGGAGGAGGGCAAATGTTGTCCCCATCTTCAAGAAGGGAAAAAAGAGGACCCAAATAATTATCGCCCAGTCAGCCTGACATCAGTACCTGGAAAGATCCTGGAGCGGATCATCAAACAGTCAGTTTCTAATTACTTAGAAAACAATGCCGTAATTAAGAAAAGTCAACATGGATTTCTCAAAAATAGGTCATGCCAGACTAATCTTATCTTTTTTTATGATAGAGTTACTTGCTTGATAGATGAAGGGAATGCTGTGGACATAGTATATCTTGATTTCAGTAAGGCCTTTGACAAAGTTCCCCATGACATTCTTGCAAAGAAGCTAGTAAGATGTGGAATGGACAGGGCTACTGTCAGGTGGATTTGTAACTGGTTGACTGACCGTACCCAAAGGGTGGTCACCAATGGCAGATTCTCATCCTGGAGAGAAGTGACTAGCGGGGTGCCACAGGGTTCTGTCCTGGGCCCGGTGCTGTTCAATATCTTCATTAATGACTTGGATGAAGGAATAGAGGGCACGCTGATCAAATTTGCAGATGACACCAAATTGGGAGGGGTTGCTAATTCGCCTGATGACAGGATCAAAATTCAAAAGGACCTGGACAGATTGGAGAGCTGGGCCAAGGCTAACAAAATGAATTTCAACAGAGAGAAATGTAAGGTCCTACACTTAGGTAGAAAAAATGGTATGCAGAAATATGGGATGGGGGACACGTGGCTGGCTAACAGTACGCGTGAAAGGGATTTAGGAGTCTTCATAGACCACAAGCTGAACATGAGTCAGCAGTGTGATGCGGCAGCCAAGAAGGCCAACGCAATTCTTGCTTGCATCAATAGGAGTATGGTGTCTAGATCGAGGGAGGTATTGGTACCACTTTATTCTGCATTGGTTAGACCTCATCTTGAATACTGTGTCCAGTTCTGGGCACCCCAATTCAAGAAGGATATGGATAAGCTGGAGCAGGTCCAGAGGAGGGCAACCAAAATGGTGAGGGGCCTGGAAGCCATGCCCTATGAGGACAGACTTAGAGAGCTGGGTATGTTTAGTCTGCAGAAGAGAAGGTTGAGAGGGGACATGATAGCCATGTTTAAATATTTGAAGGGATGTCATGTCGAGGAGGGAGTGGGCTTGTTTTCTCCTGCTCTTGAGACCAGGACAAGGAGCAATGGATGCAAGCTGCAGGAGGGGAGATTCCGCCTGAACCTCAGGAGGAATTTCTTGACAGTCAGGGCTGTCCAACAGTGGAATGTGCTGCCACAGAGTGTGGTGGAGTCTCCTTCTTTGGAGGTTTTTAAGCGGAGGCTGGATGGCCACTTGTTGGGAGTGCTTTGAGGGTTTTCCTGCATGGCAGGGGGTTGGACTGGATGGCCCTTGTGGTCTCTTCCAACTCTACATTTCTATGATTCTATGATCATAATTTGGCCTGGCCATACCAACCCTCTCCACATGTTCGTGAGGCCCCCGGCCAAGCACAGAACTAGGCTCAGCCATCAAACACTACAATATCCCAAGACAATACAGGGAGGCCAGAAATAGCCAGATCACCGCTTTAGGAGACCTCTCTGCAAACACCCTCCTTATGTATGCACACTGTTTGCAAGGGACCCCCAGTAAACAGGGTAACAGAGTGGTGGAGCAATGCGGGCAACCCCGGTACCCCTAATTTGAGAAGGAGTCATGAACCTCCTGAAATCAGGCTGGTACTGACTTAGGGAATGGCCAGTCAAGTCGCAAGAGATTCTGTCAGGCAGGAACACAGGCGTGTGTGAGAATTCTGTGTGTGTGAGCTCTAGGAGCTACTATATTGGGGTTGGAATCTATCTCCCTTTCTTGCTCGGTTTGTGTATGTCAGCCACCCCGGCACTGTTGATCGCAAGGGGTGTGCACAAGCTGACCTGGGAATCACATCCCTAACTTAGGGTCTATCGTGGGCTGGGATCCCAAGTGATAGGGTGTTAGCACCGTAGGAACAATCTACACCTATCCAACACCTTAGCAGCAAGGCAAACAAAGGCACTTAGGAAAGGAGACCCTCCTCCTTTCTCTTCCCCAGAGTTGAGAGCACGGGTGCGTCCCGCTCCTTGTTGTTATTGTTATAGTGGAAGCGCGGGTGCGTCCCGGCTGTGTAATTCTTGTAATTCTTGGGTGCGTCCCAATTTGCTAGCCAACTAGGTGCGGGTGGTGATTCCCAAACTAGCATAGGGTTCAGAGGTTTAGTCTGAGGTAGAAGAAGGCACCCCTCACCCAGAAAACCAGTCAGAGACGGTTTGGTTTTGGCTTCTTGCCCCCCTTTCCCCGCTGCTTGGCCAGGCAGCGTGGTAAGTTCCAAGGTGTTCGTCTCCCCCCTTCAGGCAGGCGGAGTACTCCTGAGGGTCCCCTGGGTCTAGGTGACCTCCCTGTCCATGAACCATTTCCTCGTCCTTTTGTCCCCAGTGCTGTCAAGGTGGAAAACCAGGCCTGGGTGTACAACAGCAACTCTGTTTGGGCAGGCTGGAGATAAGTTCCCATCCCTCTTTCCTAGAATAGTTCTGCTGTGTTCGTTTTCCTTCAGCTCCCCCAGGGGTCTAGGTGATCCTACCTGTCACTCCAGTTCCTGGTCCCATGTTTGTGTTAAGAAGTTTAGTTGCATAGTGTTGAGATGGCTGAGAGCAGCAAAGCCACCATTAAGGACCTCATGTGTGAGGAAGGGGTCCGAGGCAAGTTAGAAAGGTGGGTGTTGAGTAAGGGGAAATGCCCCTGGAAGGACTCCATCTTCCAGACGGTTGATCCCTTTACCACGCTCTGGGAAGCGTACACCCTGGCACTTAAATCAAAGAACCCATTCGGGCCATTAAAGGATGCTTTGGCCGCTTGGGGATTTTGGCTTACGGCCAGAGACGCTAGTAGTGTCCTAGTAGAGACCCGAGGGAAGCTAGCTGAAGCAGAAAAGGAGAATGCCCTGCTTCATGCCAAGATTGAGACACCGCGCGGACAAGGTAACGTTTGCGTCTGTTCCGCAGGCCTCTGCACAGAAGCTTAGTGACATCACGTTAGTGGTGCAAACTTGGGAAGAGAAAGCCCACGCCTTAGAGGCTGAGCTTGAGCATGCCCGGTCCGCAGCTAGATTCATGGTTGGGCAGGTGAAGGAACAGCAGGAAGAAGTTAGTCATGCAGCCTGCCTTAAGCAAATTGCTGCGCTGGAGAGCCAGCTCCACACATGCAAGGCTTTGATCTCAGCTGTGTGTCTGGAGCTGCTCCCTACCTTTGCACAGGATTTTTCCGGGGAGCCCTTGCTGGACGATGCTCTGGCAACCCTTCCCCACAATGCAGACTGGAGTGCCCCTAAGGTCTCAGTCAACATGGTTAGACTCGGTCCGTGACAAAGCGGACCACCCCCCTTGGTGAAGGAAGTTCAGGCAGGGCAGAGAAACAGGAGACGCAGGTCACAGAGAGTAGGGTCCCCTGGCGTGCCACCGATGCCAAGGCAATCGTGTACCAACTGGGTCCATTGACCAGGTCCACAGGGATCATGTGGTTGAATGTGGTGATACATGCTCACCCGACAGCCAATGTTCAGGACCTGACCCAGCTGGCTTAGCTTTGCATGGCTCCTTCTGAGCTCCCAACTCTTGAATCGGCTGTGGCTGCTCGAGGCCTGGTTAGGCTAGAGGCCCACGATTGGACGGGAGGTAGTTAAGATTTTGTGGCCTAGACAGAATGCGAGTGTGCTCTACATCATGGAGCAACAGGGTCCTCGTGAGAACCCTGAGGCTTACATGGCGCGGAAGCAGCTGCTTGCCATTCTGGCCGAAAAGGTCCCCCTGATGGCCTACGGATACAGCTTTGACCATGTGGAATTCAAGACTCTGTTGTATGGAGACTTGAACCATGAGACAAAGATGGCCCTGGGTTTGGTGGATCCGGCCACTACCACCTGGGAAGATTTCGGGAACAACCTCTGGTGGGTTGCGGACCTGCTGAGAGAGGCTGGCTTCCTGAGACCTCCCATCAAGGCCCACAGAAAGGAATTCGGGAACTGGGAACCCATAGCCGAGGTGACGTACTCGAACTATGAGCCCCATGCCCAGCACAGGAAAATGACGCCAAATTCGGTTCCCAAGGGGAACTGGAACCAGTGCCCAGATCCTAAACAGGCCAACAGGCAGTGGCAGGGACGAGCCCCCCGTAGCCAGCCCGGCAAGGCAGGGAGTCCCCTACAGCAGCCAACTGCCCCCAAACAGCCCTCTGACTCCAGCTCTCCCAGGGAGATGTCTGGTGGGTATGATCCCATGGCCCAGATGTACTCCCCCAATAGAGTAAAAATCTGGGGCATGCTTGGGAGGTTTGGACTGGTCATGAGCCAATTCAACAAGCGGCCAACATCGGAGCTTCTGAAGTTCTGGAGAAGCAGCTTCAGGCAGGAGGTAAACAGCCGGTCAGCGCCATGACCAACGGCCCTCCTCTGGCTGGATACTACCCGAATCTGGATCTGCAAGACTAGGGGTGCCCTCGGTCCAGGAAGCTTCCCCGCAACGTTGTGGCTAGCTTGAAGCTGGACAAGTGGGGAAGGTTCTGGGTGAAGGCAGGCATTGGGACAAAGAGGGAAAAGACTCCTGCCACCCTTCTTGTGGACTCGGGTGTGGCACTGAATGTGCTGCACCCCAAATTGGTTAGACATGGTGAACCTATGCCCGAACACGTCCAGCTTTCTTGATATGGCGGGGAGGTCAAAAAGCCTGAGCCTGGACGGACATCCTGATGTCCATTGAAACGTTCCATTTCCAGTTGTGGGCTTGCGAAAACCAGGGCGAAGACAACGGCCTTTTGGGCATCAGCTTCCTCCGGGGGAACAAGCTCACTGTGGACTACGTGAACGGGTTTCTGTGGCAGTTAGATCAGGGACCAGCTGAGATTTCAGCCGTGTACTGCTGTGCCGCCATTAAAGCTCCTGCCCCTGTGTATTGCGTGACTAGCGACCCATGGGTGAAGGCTTTCCCAGAGGTCTGGATAAAAGACAAAATAGAGTGCGGGACTGTAAAGGGAGCCTGCATCTTGATAGAAGGCCAGGACCTCCCCCCAGAAACAATACAAATACCTAGCCGAAGCAAAGGAAGACATAGGGAAAACCATTGAGGGACTCGTCAAGTGGGACGTAGTCACTCCTATGCAATCCATTTGCAAGGCACCCTTATGGCCAGTGCTGAAATCCGATGGCAAAACCTGGCAGATGACCATAGATTTTCGAGCCTTGAACTCTGTCACTCCTCCCGTGGTGCCGGTTGTGGACAAATATAATGAAATCCTGTCCGTTATCGCGGCAGGAGCCAGATACTACAGTGTCTTGGATTAGGCAAATGCGTTCCATTCGATCCCGTTACGCGAGGCGTGTTGGTACAAATTTGCCTTCACGTCCAGGGGGCAACAGTATGTGTTTAAACGCATGCCCCAGGGCTTTCATTCCAGCCCCTGCATTTGCCATGCACATGTAGTCAAGATGTGGAACAAGCTGTAGCCAGTTTCAAGGACCCACGTCTTGTCCTACGTGGATGATACTCTAATGCACTCCGATTTGGAAGAAAAGACCTGGGAAATCACCCATGAGGTGTTAGAAATCCTCCGTGACACCGGATTCAAAGCTAACCGGGAAAAGGCCCAATTGGTGTCCGTTGAGGTGAAATACCTAGGGCTTTGTCTAGGCACTGAAGGTTGCACTCCCGATGCACAGCAGGTAGAAGTGATCTCTAAATTGCTGGCCCCCACGGACGTGCACTCCCTGAGCTCCCTTCTTGGAACATTCAACTTTTCTAGGGACTTTATAGAGTCTTTTGCTGTCAAGGCAAGGCCTCTGTATGCCCTACTAAAAAAGAATGCCCAATGGGACTGGGGACCAGCACAACAGCAAGAATTCGCCCAACTCAAGGAGGATTTGATGAAGGCACCAGCTCTTGCGCACCCGAATATGGCCAAGCCATTCCTTATACAACTAGCCACCTTGGATAGGAGTATAGGAGCAGTTCTGTCTCAACAACTTAACGGCACTCAGTGTGTGATAGCATACGCCTCCAGGAATCTGGACCCACATGAGACCAAATTTACTCCCTGTGAGAAGACCTGTCTCGCATTAGTCTGGGCTCTAACACATTGCGAATTCATGATTGGAGGCGCCTTTGTGATTATCCAGACCCCCCCAACACCGCTTAAGTACATCCTTTCTGGAAAGGTCCAGGATGGCCAGGTGTCTAATGCCAGGATTGCCAACTGGGCCGTTTCCTTGGTGTCGCGTGGGGTGGATTTTAGAAGCAACAGCAGGACCCACCAGCTTTCTATGGTCTAGTTGTGACCAGAGCCACACATGAGTGCCCTTTACCACCTTTGAATACTAGTCAATGGCCAGTGGAATGGGGAACCTCCCTTGAGGAAGCTCAGTTACAGGGCTTTCTTTGTTGGTTCTGTGACGGATCATCCATGCACGTGGATGGTAGCCCACAGACAGGCTATGGAGTGATCCAAGTCACAGACTCCTTCACCCTACAGGGGAAAGCCCGACCACACTCCAGCCAAGTGGCGGAAGTAGAAGCTCTAAAAGCCATTTTGGAGCACGAAACGCTTGACTGCCCCCTGGCCATCTACACAGATTCTGACTGGATTGCCAAGGCTGCCAGCATCTGGTTACTGATCTGGCTCCAAAATGACCTAAAAACATCCGAAGGGAAGCCCATAGCCCATCTAGAGTAATGGGTCCAAATCACAGCTCAGATTGAAGAACAGACTGCCCCTACATGGGTTGCTCACGTCCGGGCACACCAGAAAGAGAACACAGCTACCTGTATTTGGAACACCAGGGCCAACGCCATAGCTCAGGATGCCACTTTGCTGGATGATGGGGCTCCCATCGCCACTATTAATGTTAAGCCAAAGGAACAGTTGATCCCTCCCATGTTCGACCTGGGAGTGTTACAGAAAGGTGACTCCGAGATCTTGGAGTTGGCCAGGAAAGGCTTGGACGAGTCTGGCCAGTTCAAGATCTCTCAACTAGATGGAGTGTATTGGGCTATTGATGCCAGTGGCCACTGCCACTGGATCATACCCAAGGACTTCCGCAGCGACATCATTCAATTTGTGCATGAACAGGGACACCGAGGGCGAAATGTGACTCTGGACAGGGTTCGGGAAACTGGGTGGTGGCCGCAAATCAAACAGGATGTAGACCAGTGGGTCGACAACTGCTTGGCTTGCGCCATGGTCAACGCTGACACCTCTGGCCCCAAGGTGCCCATCCAGCACCAACGCATCGAGGGTCCCTGGTCTTGCATCCAGATAGATTTCATAGGCCCTCTGCAGACAACCCCACGGGGAACAAATATTGCCTAACAGTCATCGATCCATTCAGCAAATGGATTGAGGCTTTTCCTTGTAGGGACAACACTGCAGGCACGGCAGCACGCTTGCTCTTTAACAATGTCTGGGCACAATGGGGAGTGTCACGTGACCTTGATTCAGACTTAGGGGTACACTTCACAGGTGAAGTTACCCAGGAGTTGTGCAAGGCACTGGGCATTCGCCAACGCTTTCACATCACCCACCATCCTCAGAGTTCAGGACAGATCGAGAGGACGAACCGCTCTTTGAAGGAAGCCCTTTGGAAGGTGGTGCGTTCCTCCGCCAAGGATTGGGACACGAAGCTGCCAATCATTCTGATGGCCTTCCAAGGCATGGTGGTGTCCCACGGCTTCACGCCGCACATTGTGATGACTGGGCGGAAGATGATGCTGTCTGAGACATTTTGGATAGACACCAGCCTCCCCTCCAATTTGGAACCAGTGGTTCTAAACAACGAGTGGGTGAGGAGCCTTGTTCAGCATATAGGGCAAGTTCACTGCCAAGTGGCAACCCAGTTGGGGAAGAACTTGCAAATGATGGATAGGAGACTGGGATGGGTGCATCACCGTTGCCAGTGGGAGGAGGGGCAATTGGTCCCGTATAGGAATTTCTATAAGGACAAGCACTCCCTCGCTGCCAAGTGGGTTGGCCCTGTCCCCATTGTGAAGCGGATTTCCCTCGCTGTTTACCAGGTGAGAATTCCTAGAAAGAAGGGAGACTGGCTGAAATTCTTCCACGTCTCTCAGCTGAAAGAGTGGAAAGGCCAGCCAGTCGATCTGAAGGGCATTGCTGACCTTGACCCGCCTGGGGAGACTGCCGGGAAGGCTTCCATGCATGTAATTGCTCCCCAAGTGTCTTTGAACTACATTGACATACCTGAAATTGATTTGTCTGAGACGTTTGTCTCGATCTACGAGGCGTTCGACAACAGTTGAACGGCCACTGTCTGAGGGGGATAGAGGTGGAGTGGCGACCCCTCCGAACCCCCAGTTATTGTAAATAGTCTTGCCTTGTACATAGTTTTGCTTGCTTTAAGATTTAGAATAGTTGTTTCTTTCTTTTCACTGTTTTGGGGGAAGACCTACAGGATGGCTGTCCCGAGGTCCTCCTATCCTCTGAGGTAGATCGGGCCATCAGAGTCAGCCCTGATGGCCTGAGGAAGGGACACGAGTCAGACCGGGACGCCGGCATTCTCTCACTCTGAGGGATTGCCTTGTGTGGCCTGGGGAAAAGAGCTAGACGATGGGGGTCTTACAACTCTCTCAGAAGAACCAGGTCTGACTCTGGACTCCCCGTGTACTGCCCAGAATGACCCCCGCCTTTGAGAGACCTTTCTCCTCCTTCTGTCTGTGAGCTTTGATAGTTAGGGTGAGAACAATCTGAGCCGTTACTTCGCTTGGCAGTCAATTCAGCTTTGAATTCACAAATTTAGACCTACTCTCCGATGCCCCATAAGGTCCGGAGACCCACACAATTGGCTCGACGCTTGACCCCGGTGCATTGTATCTAATTTGCATATGCTATTAGAGCATTTGCATACATATGCCCCACCATCCTGACCAATCACCGAGAGAGGTAGCGTCCGCTCTGGCAATGAGCAAGCGTACACTCTCTTGTCTCTGATTTGGTTCATTCTGTCTTTCTCACCAGTTTGGGAGCCCCCACCGACAGGCAGAGAGCAAACAAAAAAAAAAGGAGGGGGGAAGGGAACACCAGAGCCTAACTTAATTCAATCTGAGCACATGTGTACTGCAACCATTGCAAACAGGAATTCAGCAAGGGCAACTTGTGCATGATTGTTTTAGACAAAGCGTCCTGCTCAGGTGGTCCATCTTATCCCTGAGTTTTGCAGGCCCAATCTAGTCCAGTGGTATAATGCAACTGGAGGGCCGACGTCTCCTGCCATCTGGTCAGACCAACCACCACCTCAGGGCGACCACGGTCTGTTGCAGTCACCCCTGCACCCTCCTATGAGAGAACCTCTGCCTTGGCACCTTTGGCTGTAAACAGCTCGCTCCCAGCATCCCCGTATCTCAGGTTTTGAAATTCGAACTCAATTCCCAGTAGGCCTTGAGCCATCAATTTGCATTTGGTTTAAACACTGGCTACTAACCACATCAGTCTTATACCAATAAGCTACAGGTCGACAGCTCCAGAGAACCGGGACAACCCTCGGAGCTGACCATCACCCCCGGGCACCGTGTGGGGAGGTGAGATCCAAAATATCACCGCTCCAGTCGGGAGCAAGGTCCTGGAGACGACCTGAGCCCTTTGATGCAGCTGTGGGACCCATGAAGGAGTGATCCAGCAACTCCACAGCGAATTCAAAGAACTGTTTGCCGAACTCTTTGGCTCCAAGAACTTTTGCATTTGCTGTTTGGACTATTCCTCTTGCCGACGCTTTGCAAGCCGCTTCTTGCAAAGAACTAGCGGTCCCTGGCTAGCTTGCCTGTAGATTTGGACATTTTGTTGCCATTTCTGCTCTGCTGCCTGGATGGACTTAAGTTTTGCTCGTGCTACTTCTCTTGTTTCTAGAGGAGGTGCCGAGACTTTTGCTTGCACCTGCCCTCCCCCGGACTATGAACTCTCATTCCATCATCCCCACTGAACTGATTGCTCCTTGGATTGCCTTCATTGCCATGACCTGCATTGGATTTACAGTATTTCATTGATTATTTCACTTTGCATTTCTACATTGCCTTTCTCCATTGGTGGGAGGGTTCTTTCATTGGTTATTGCTCATTGTTTATTGCTATTGTGTATGTTTGTGTGAATGTTTAGGTTTAGGTTTTTACATAGGAATGTTTTTATAAGTTAGGAATCCCTTGTGCTCATTGCAAAAGCCGTTGACCCAAGGAGTGATACGACTTCTGTGTCTGTAGGCCCCTATTTGACGCTAAATTTATTTTAAAATGTTTAATTGGAAAATGTCCAATATTGTCTCAACATCGCCCATTTTTTGGGGGGGGATTGTTATTGCAGTTTAGACCTACCAGGCGATAGCACTAGATATCACTTTGATATCATAATTCGGCCTTACCATACCACCCCTCTCCACGTGTTTGTGAAGCCCCTGGACAAACACAGAACTAGGCTCAGCCATCAAACGCTACAATATCCCAAGACAATACAGGCAGGCCAGAAATAGCCAGATCACCGCTTTAGGAGACCTCTCTGCAAACATCCTCATTATGTATGCATGCTGTTTACAAAGGACTCCCTGCCCGAGCAGGTAACTTGGCAAGCTAGAAGCTTAAATGCCAAGCACTGAGCATTTGCATACAGTCTACCTCTTTGTCAATTTGGACTTAACTCAATCATGCTAAATTGTGACCTTTCGGAGACATTGTCTCGCACCCAAAACTCATTGTTGTCCCCGAGTAAGGCATAGCCTGCAGTCACACTTCTCCCTATAAAAACCCCTGATTCTGAGACCTTCCTCGGATCGCTCCAGACTTCCATTCAGCCTTGCTGTCACTTTGTTTGGCGAGCTGTCCCCTCAGTCCCACGTACTGAGACTCCAGACCAACGAACTCAAGCTTCAGGACAGGTGTCGTATCACCTAATTCAACAATCCCTCTCAAAATCCCTCTATACCACTCCAACCTTTATTTGCCTTAGCTACTTGTGTGAGTGTGTTGCATAGACTGTTCGTCTGTGTTTAATAAAATCTCAATTATTCTTAAACTTGGTGTGCTCCTTGGCTTGGCCTAACCCCGTAAACACTGCGTTACAAGATCCTGCTAAGTTACCCTGCCTCTCGTAATGCTAAAGCAGTGCTCAGAGCTAATTTTCCCCACCTATAGTTGAGCACATTTTGGTGTCCCTTGCGGGACCCCCAGTAAACAGGGTAACAGTAGTTTTTAATTGTTTTGCTCTTCTAGTTTCCTTCTGAGATTTATCTCAAAACTGTGTGACAGCCTTGAGGATTACCTGTGGTAATTGTTCTTTCCACCTACAATAATATTTTCAATTTTATAAGAAAGTTCTAGAAGAAAGTTTTCAACAAAGTGGCAATTAAAATACATTCAGTCTCTGACGCATTCATGTCCATGTGAAAGTGTTGCCGAAAAACCTGCCAGTTTTGCTTGTAGAAACACAGAGGAGGTTCTGTGTCTAAATATTTGCAGGACTGAATCTTTTCCCAGTCAGGTTTCAGAGGAAGAGCCTCCAGTATTGCATTTGGGAGACTTAAATATTGGCTGTCAAGGTGTCCCACTTGTTTTAGTCTTAAAGATGTGTCAGCAAAACGATCTGGCTAGCTGTTGCCCACATGAACTGACTGTTCCACTGCTTGGTATCTGGCTTGCCTAATCAGAATCAAATAGTCTGCAGTTGGCAAAATGCCACATAGAAGTCAATCCACATATCCATGTGTAGAGTTGCAGATGTTAACCAAACATTCTAATTCCTCTTTAAAACTTTGAGGATATTCTTAAATAGATTTTTTTCAAATTACAGGTTTTCACCGCTGTCCATGTAACGTAGACTAACTGTGGTCCTTTATTTGGTTGAGTTGAGGGATCAGAGAGCTGGCATGGTGTAATGGTTTTAGTGTCAGACTACAATCCTGGAGACCAAGGTTCAATTCCCTGCTCAGCCATGGGAACCCACTGGTTGACCTTAGATGCATCATGCAGTTTCAGAGGGCTAGTATCAGCTATGGGAGCAGCTTGAAATATACTCTGAAAAAAGATTTGGGAAGTTTAAATTATCTAAAGAAATAATGTAACACCTTCTGCCAATTAAAAGGTGCATCTTGCCACTGCCACAGGGGGTACTTATCCCAATATAAATAGGGTTCTTTGCTTTCCGATGAGAAGCCAAATTGTTCTGGAGATCCATTAAAGAGAATCCATTAATTGAGATTGCGGCCTAACTAAGTGAGGTAGCAAACAAAGTTACTTGAGTGGCAGTGAAAGGGCCAGAGGGACTACCAGGAGAAGTGACACTACCAACACCCTAGAATCATTTGCTGGTCAGTTTGGGATTGAATTTGTGTTTGAAAAGGGAAGAGGAGAAGCCAGAATCTTTCAGCATCCTCCATTGCAGGAGAGTAAATTGTAACTATATTGGAGCTGTGGGATAAGATGGCAACGCAGATGGACGCAGAGACTGAGTTAATTGTGCCTATAATTTAGCATGAGAGTCCTTTTGTACTCTGAGAGACCTATTTCACAGCCTTATCGCTCCACAGAGTCAAATATTCCATTTGCCTAGGGTGGGAAGTTTCCAAAAATCTACGGCTGCATGATAACTTCTCTTTGATAAAATAGCTCTCTTCTGGCCATGGGTGACCAGGATCCTGAGAACTATACCCATTCCATATATTAATTAGGTTTTTCAAGCACTTTAAACTTAACCCTGCTGGCAGCTTCCATGGCCATCTATAGGTTGTAACCATGAATGCCAGAGAAGATGCTGGAGAAGGAGGAGGATGTGTTTCTCATTCTGGAAGTCTCTGCTAAACGCTCACATAAAAGGGAAGGGGGTTATCTTTTATCCTACCCTATATCCCCATTCTGCGAGATGTGCTTTTTCATATGCCTGGAAATACATGAAACGAAGGCATGCTGACCATAAGAGCATGTTGCCAGGTCAAGCTGACCTGAGACATGGTCAGGCCGTAAGTTCCATTGGGATTGGGTGGAAAACCCCAGCATAAAAGGAGTTCAACTTAACATCTTCATTGATCCTGGATCTTTGCATTTCTGAATTGGCCTGGATGAGACACTCAGAGACTATTTCTTTTGATCTCACCCTACGGAAACCTTTCCCCACTCCCTATTGGTCCAGACTTCAAGAGGTTATCATGATTCTCATAAATTTTGCCATTCTGTTGTCAAAGCAATCCCTTATTCTGGAACCCTTTCTCAGCTCCATGATAAAGTTTTACGGCTTTGCCAGAACACTCCTTCAGGATAGGAAAAAAGATCTGTAAACCCTAACTTTGGCTCAGGCAACTTGTAGCATTTTGGGCACACTATATAGTACCTAGACTGCTGTTCATCTGTACTACCCTCAAATGGTGTCTGAGCCTCTTTACTTCATCCTTCTTCTCCAGGATTGGTAACTACCATCCTCTTTCCCCAATTTCATTCTCTGTTCAGCCATTCATGCCTTACTTTCTGACAGCTTTGCATCCCAATTTAAGAAACTTGAGGAATAATCCCCCAAATTTCAGTAAAATATAAAATATTGAATTTAATAGCTTAATATATAGGTAGGCAATCTGGAGTCCACTGGCGATCTTCGACTGCATGCTCCATAATTCCAACACTTCTTGGTCATTGGTGATGGCTAAGGGAAGTTATAGTCCTAAATATCTGGGGCATGTCAGGTACATACAGTTGGCTCTATGTTTCAACCAACCAAGGCTTGAAAATTTTCAAAAAAATTTTCAATAAGCAAACCTTTGAGTTGTTTACCATTTTATATAAGAGACACCATTTTACTACGCTATTGTATATCATGGGACTTGAGCATCTATGGATTTTGATATCCATGGGAGATCCTGGAACCAAACCCCAGTGGATTTTGAGGGCCCACTGTATTCTTGTTCTAATAATTTATTATTTTGATTAAGAATATCTAGCCTCTTCTGGATGCTGAATAAGTTAATTGAACTTTAATTTACAATTTTATTATGCCCAGGGATAATGGAGTTGTAGGCAAAAACATTTGGATGACACAATTTAGGGAAAGCTAAAGTATCGTCCTAGGACAAAAGCAATCTTTGATATTCTCCAGAGAGGGGCGGGGGATGGAATCAAACAATTGATTCATAATTTTTAAGACACCAAATCCTTTTAGAAGCACAAGCCACAAAATAATATTCTGACTTTTGGTCAGCACTTTGGCCTGAGGATTTGATGGTAATTACAAGTAGTAGCATGTGACTTAGGCCCATCTCTCTAGTAATTTGGATGAACAAGCCCCTAGCTTTCCACAGTTTGGACAGCTCTTTGTTTCTGACTTGTGTTGACCCACAAGTGAAACTACAACTGGGTTTTCTGGGGGCTGAGATTATGTAACACTCCCAAGGTCATCCAGTGGGTTTCCATGGCCAAGCAGGGAATCAAACACTATGACATCATGCCGGCTTTGACACATACCAAATGGGTTTACTTTCTTCCTCTCAGTTTTTGTCACTGTCCAACTTTCACAACCATACATAGAAACTGGAAATATTATAGTTTGAATTATTTTAACTTTGCATTTAATGATATGTCTCACACTTGAGGATTTTATCTAGTTCCTTCATAGCTGCCCTTCAAAACCTTGATTTCTTGAATACAGTCTCCATTCTGGTTAATAACTAGGTCAAGTTATAGAAAATTTTTTGGTGCCTTCACTTTATAGTTATATAAACCACCTGTGATCATTACTTGTTTTATGGATGCCATAAACCTTACTTTAAGTATGTACTTACTTATGTAGGAAAGCTACAGAGGCTACAGAGAGATTTTGCTGTTCCTGGGAAAGGGGATTCATACCTTTGTTTCAGCTTCCTGCTAAATCATGCAAGGCAAAGAAGCTTGCAAATGTTTCCACTCCAGATGTTACTACTGTTACCAGTAATTACCAGATTACCATGATACCTTCCTTTTCTTTTATAGAGCATCTCCATGGCAACTACAGAGAGATGTATTTGTCTTTTATTGACATTCTCACCAGGTCACTTTTGCTCTCCTGCCTACTTTTTTCCCTTCCCTTCCTTCAAAATGTTGCTTTTATTGTGGTGATAAGGCAGAAATGAAGATGGGTGGGTGGGCTTGTCGCTGAAAGCAGAAATGCTTGGACTCCTAGCATATCTCACAGTAGATCACAACCTGAGATTCACAAACAACATTACCCTGCCTGCTGGGGATTCCCAACACCTGTCAAAATTGTCTCCTGTGGGGAAAATTAACTAAGAGCACTGCTTTAGAAATGCAAAGAGGGCAGGGTAATTAAGGATCTTTAACCTAATGTTTACAGGGTTAGGCTCAGTCAGAAATCACACACAAAGGTCCAATGAATGACTTTATTGAATAAAAATAGTTTGCACTCACGTACACACGCACACACTCATTCAAGGGCTAATAGAAATAAAGAGTGAAAATGGGATAGGAAGCATACTGCACCTTCTCCTGAAGTCTTCTGGTTAGAGAAGCAGAGATAAAGCACCAGCTCAGCGAAGAGATACGCTGGGAGGCATCACAACATTGCATCACCTTTCCTCTCCTTGCATGCCTAACTAGCCCAAAAACAGGGACTATTTGTAGGAAAAATTTACTTTGAAGGCAAATCCTTTCCCAGGGAACACAAACAGAGAGGATAAGCAAAACACCTCCACACCTGGCATTTCTCGGAAGATAACAAAGTGTCATCTAAATAACAGGATCTTCTTCCGCTTTGAGGCTGTGGTGTGAGTTTCTCGAGATGGATTTGATAAGGTTTGTTGCTTCCAGTGCCCAGTCTTCCGGGAACACTTTGACTCCCTTCAATAGGATTCCTTAAAAGTTAAAGACCTTTTGTCCACCATGGGTTATCACAACATGAGATCTCCTGTTGCTACATGACTGGAGATTTTACTGTCCTGATACGGTTCTTTTCGATCATACGACCGTTATGGTCTACGTGCACATTCAAGTGATCTCTCTGGTGGGTTAGATTAATTTTATATCAAAGTTGTAAACCCCAAGACAGGGTTTTCCAAGGGGATAACAGGGCTCACTTATTGTCATGAACGGTGACTAGTTCCTGGTTCAGGTAATTGGCTCAAATATTATAGAATATTACAGAAGCTTTTATTTCAAGAAAAACAAAGTGTAGCATGCACTTACAAAGTTGCCAGAACTGAAGATCCATAGCATTTTACAGGTTTATATAAGCAATACATATAACTCATACAAAGTAGCGGGCACAAAAATCTCATTTGCTAACTAAAAATAAGTTTCTCAGCTAGGTGTCTCAGGCACATTTCCTAGGTTTTCCCCCCATTGTTATGCTAACCCCTGCCTTTGAAGATCCAGCACTAGAGACTTCTCACAGTTCTTATCACACTGCCCTCTCCCACCCTTCGCAGATGATAATTTACAACCCTTTCAACTTACTTCCATCTTCTCAGGCCTCCTAGTCAAACCAAACCTTGCAGGCTAGCTTTATACCTGGCTTCCTGTCGAAACTACTAGGTAACTTCTCTGTTCTCACATACAGATTCCCAATCTATCCGATTGGCCTTTGTACAGCACAGCATTCTCCCATAATGCATCAACACAGGGACATAATTTCCCAGACAAAGGCCATTTCCATATTAGACTAAACTGCTATTGTTCCACTTTCAACATCCTATGGAATCCTGGGGTTTGCAGTTTAGGGAGAGGCCTTTGAGGCTTCTTTCCTTTGAGGCCCCTCCCTAAACTGCAAACCCCAGGATTCTATAGGATGTTGAAAGTGGAATAATAGCACTATAACAGTCTAGTGCAGAAATGGCCAAAGTGTAAAACATTGTATGTAAAGTATAAAAGCCCAGTACCCTTCCTACAATACAGCAAGTTGCAAAGCATGTAAAATGAAAACAACAAAGCATACTTGTAATATCATTTGGAAACTTTTAGTCACAGCACCCATTAAACATGATCAGCAGCATGAGATGATTAGGTCTGCTTACTAACATGGCAGGTGAATAATGAATCAACGATATTCAGTCCCCAATGCACCACATAAAGTGTCATGAAGCCTTAGGACCACATGAAGCGTGTCAGTAATACAACACTAAACAGTAACATACATGGTAATATATTCTTAAAAGCAGAGGTAACATACTTTTCCAGCCAGGTATATAACGTGTAACAGAACATATAATAAGTAGCAAAGTATGTAACAAAGTAACCAAATCCAACAGAAGCCTATAGTAAAAGCATGTAGGACACAATACACGTTTCCTTCATCTGGCATATGGTAGCAATATGCTCACTTCATTTTTCATACCTTCAACAGCCAATCAGATTACAAGCATGGTTTAACATATGGTAAGTGACATGTAACACATGATGGGAATCAAAGCGTGAATGAATGATCATTCATTTCAACAGGGCAACACTTCCAGCACAGTATAAGCTTTTTTTTAATTTAAAATTTTTTAAAATTGACACATTGAGAAAAGAAGGGGAAAAAAAGAGAAGAAAAATATATAAGAAAAGACAAACAACGAAATCAACCTACGTATAACATATAACATTAACATATAACATTACGCTAAGTATACAAAGGGGTTCTAGATAACCACTGAAACGCCCATTAGCATCAGGGATCCCTGCCAAATCCTTTCTGAAGTTATGACCTGACTAGGTTATTGGTCAGCTTGACCTGGCAACATGTTTTCCAGTCAGTGTTTCCTTGATCATGTTTTTTTTGGGGGGGGGATATAAATGTGTCCAATTATTAAAATAGCACATGTTGCAGGATAGGGTATAGGGTACGGTAACAATCTCCCCCAGTGGAATTCATTTGGATGAATCACATGGTTTCATTTTTGGAACATGGGGCTGAATACCCACTACTGGGCTGAGAGACCAAAGACATGGGATTACAGGCAGGAGGCTTTGGGTGGGAGATTCTCACAATTGCATCAGTCCTGTAAAAGGGTGACTCAATACTATGGAATGCAAAAAGGTGTAGGCATAGAGAGGGAGAAAGACAGAGAAAAAGGGGGTGCAACATACAAGATACAAATGGCATAATAATGCTTCAACAATTGGAGCAGCAATAAATGAGAAACACAGGATATAAATACAACAGCAACTGACAAAGTGGAGCTTCAACAAGGGAGCGGCAACCAAAAGGAGAATATTATACAAGCAGCTCATGGCACAAGTAACTAAGATCTGTCTGTCTGTCTGTCTGTCATCTATCTCCCTCCTGGAGTCTCTACAGATTTTCCCATGTCTGTCCTTCCTGAACTTGAGCGTAGGCCTGCTCTTCCAGGAAATTTCCAGGAGTGATGCTTCACTTTCTAAATAGGCTAAGGCTCCACATCACTACTTTTTAAAACATCTCCCTCTGCAAAGAACACACGTTTTCAAAACCAGAAATGGACTCTGTTGTTGTTGTTGTTGTTGCTGCTGTTGCTTTGTTTGGCCTTTTGGCAGCTCTTGCTGTTCCCCAAGGGTTCCAGGAGGAGAAAAGTCTCTGAACCTGCTGACACTGCTTGCCCCAGTGGCAAAGCTGCCTCCTCTTCCCTGCCAAATCAGCAGCCTCGCCCCAGAAAAAAAATATTGCTGCTGGGTGGTAAAGAAGTATCAAATCATCCTACCTCTGCAATTACCAGGCTGTACATCCCCACACTTTGGTATGGTTTAATTGGCAAAATATGATTTAATAGGCAAGATACATAAATTGGCATTGCTATAAAATGTACCCTGATGTGATTGTATGGCCAGGCTGGACAAGAGGAAGACCCTGGCTGAACACATGCACTGCACAGTTGGTCAGAGATCCCATCTAAGTGTAGCCAGGTCATAGGAAATCACCAGGTAACTCCAGAGATAATAGGCTTGAGCTAAGCCGTAATGATTCTGCTTTCAGACAATAGCAATAGGAAAGTTCCCACCAAACCACTGATTGTTCAAACCTTCTTTTCACCACTCTGTCCATTTCCCTATTGTCCACTCACCTATCTAAACTTTAAGGAGCTCTCATGGTAGCTATTAACTCTTTGTTACCTAACACTAGGATTATTAACACAGACTGGACCCCATTGTCCACTCTGCAAACTCCATTGTTTACTTGTTTACACCCATGCCCTCCAGGTAGAAATTGGATATAAAAACCCCTGGTTTTGAGAAGTTAGACACAGCATTTCACTTGCTGGTGGCCATGCTGTCTCTCCAGTTTCCAAATTAGTACTGTTGTTAGGAGCAAGTCTAAGGCACATCACTGTTTCTTTGCTGATCTCCAAATTGGTAAATATTGCCCTCAACACCCTTAAAACCTATCAATGACCTTCCTCCTCTTTTCTCAGCCAGCCTTGTGTGATTGCATGAATAACTGTGTCTTGCATGTGATTGTTAATACATTTTAGCTTACTTTTGGATCTCTGGCTGGTTCTTCACTTCCCATAAACATTGGTGGAAAGATCTTGCTAGGTTGCCTCCTCCCTCCACACACCTCCTAATTTTGAGCTAATAATTACCCACCTTTGAACAAGGTACTGGCATTGTGGGTGGAGCCCTGAGTCACCCACATTTTGGGGTAACACTGTTTTAAAAAATCCACATGATGTGGACTGAGGCTCTACTCTACCTGCTTATTTGGCCAATGTTGGCTAACCTTTAAGGGCTGTTTTAAGGGTCATTACAAGAAGTAGTATGAACATTTGGAGTATTATCTGTATTCTTTCAGTTGTAAAGCCCAGAGTGGATGTTTCTCTCCAACCAAACAATTTCACTCTTTGCAACTTTTCTTGTAAGTGTAAGAATAAATCAACTTGGTAACCCTGATATTTTAAAAATTAAAATATAGAATGAGCACCAGTACTTATGTAGCTAGGTTGAAAATTTGATAATGATAGTAACTCCATCACTTGTACACTACATGGGTGCAGTAATGTGTGACTCAATGAAAGATCCTCTATGTATCAGGAACCCACTAGCTTATCTCTGAAAGAGAATCACTCAGAAAACACTGGCATACTGGCAGCGTATTAGATATGGAAAAAAAAACCCTTTACTTTAAGCTTGCTGTACTAGTGTCCATTTTATATTGGATTTTATGTATTGGATTGCTTTGACAATTGCTATATTTCAAGCCAGAAAAAATAACAAAAGGTGTATAGTGAGAGAACTTTTTTTTTTAACTTGCTTTAACTGAAAAGGTAATTCCTATCTCTTTTAATACTGTCTGCTTTTTTCCCAATCTCTCTTGTTATCCTAAGCTCAACCATGGGACTGACAAACATATTCCTGTTCAGTGGAGTCCACTGAACTCCACTGCACAATTTTAAGGAACTCTATCATCCTTGCTGGTCCACTGGTGTACTCATTTCTTGCTGGATGAGTATGCATTTATAGCAATTATTTACAAGCCTGTTGCTGAAAAAAGTAGCATCTAAGGTCCAATAAGCTGTTTCAGAGTCTTTCATCTGAATTTTCTTTGCTGCTCCTGGTGGCTGCTAGTGACCTGCGCTTGTCCCCCATATTTCTTTAGGATAAAGTAGCAGGGGCAGAGACAGAAGCAGGGGGAGAGAGCTGCTCTCATATAAAATTTTCCTTCAGCCCCCAAATTTTTTAGCTTTGCAGAAAATGAGATACTGAACATTGTCCACACCTAGAACTTTTATATTTCCTGTGTTCACATTCCCTAGGTAACTTTGCCAGGATCTTTTCTCTGGATGCCTAAACTGTATTTCTAAATGCTTAAGTTCTAAGATAGTGCAGTGCTAGAAATTTGGGGACTGAAGGAAAATTTCATTTGTATCTCTGTGGGGGGGGGAGTGTCCAATTCTTATTTGAGAGTAGATTTTGCTCTTGTAGAAGCTGCACACCTGGGAAGTGAATGGTGTCAGTTCTTGGCAGACAGCAAGGAAAGGGCTGCTTTTTCTCCTAGAAAATTGCCCACCCCACTCATTGCCAGTTAGCAGATACAGAAAAAATTCATCCTCAACAAGAAATGTATGTGGAATGAAATTATCTGCTTTTTATTTGTTGGGTAAAAAGGTCTATTCTGGGCTTCTTGGGCATTCAGCCGGCTATTTAAAATGTGGAACAATAAGTCATTTATAAATGACCTCACCACATTTGTAGTGATACAGCCATCACTATAGCAACAGTCTCCTTCCTTGTGCATGAAGAAGCTGAGGAGAGGAAGTGCATAGAAAAGTGTTAGTCCAAAATGAGCTTCTGCAAGAATTCCCAGAATGGGCTAATTCATTTAAATACTGCTGCTACCTTCTTATTATTTATTCTTATAATTTTCTCCAGCAGTACCTGTGCCTCTGTGAAAAGGTGGGGAACTATTAGCTCAAAAAGAGAGGCCTGTGAGAAGTCAGGTAACCTTCTGGGATCTTTTCACCAGTGTATACCAATACTACTGGTAGAACACAAACTGGAGATCAAAAAGAATCTTTTTACTTGGGGGAAATTCACAAATACATGCAATACTCGAGCAATCTCACAATCATGCAAGGCTAGTGAAGATAAAGGAGAGAAAGTTGGATAGTAAGAGTTTGGGCTGAAGTCGGATATAATTACCATTCCTGAAGTAGCAGAGTATCAAGTGAGCTGTCTCAGACTGGGGAAGCCTGACGGCTGTACAATGATTAAGAATCGAGAGAGGAACTCGTGCAGCAAAACATGTCACATGTGTTCAAGATGCCAGCAAGCAGCCAATGGCTGTGTTAGGGTTTAAATACTATTTTTTTTCCTGCCCAGAAGAAAATGGGTGAACTGTTTTCTGGTATTGCCAAATAAAGGGGTCTGGAAGGTTTAGATTTTCTTTGCAGCTAGGTGTCAAAGCACTGATGTGGGAAAGCAAAAGGACTGTTTCTGTGGGAAAGACGTAGCAGGATGTCGGCTTTTAGATATTCGTTCTAACAGTTTCATTCGCTATTGTTTCATAGGCTTGGTACTTTAGAAAACCATCTAAAATCTATCAGATTAAGTTTGCTGACTGATCCTCTTAACCTTATGACCTGGCCATATTGAGGCTCTTGTCCTAGCTTCAGGAAGCTTCCAGTCCAGAGTGCTTTTTCCACAGAACTTTTCAGCCGTAAGTGTAAGATTTATATTTATTTTATGCCAATTAAACAATGTTTATAGCCAATCATACTGTATTACAGACTGGGGATATACAGCATGGTAAAACATGTTACAAATAGAATGGAGGGTCAGCTATTCATTTATAGCCACACAAACACAAAATATCAAACTTTCCAAATACTGAAACTCCAATAACACCTCTATTTACCAGATTGCATTTGAAGAAATGCACCAACCCTTCCCTCCTGCTGCCTCCTGCTTAGGGCTTTTGGGGTGCACTGCTACACACATTTACTTGAGAGTATATCTCATTTTACTAAATAGCACTGATTTTTTGCAGAACTTAGAAAGGTATTTTAAAAGAAGTACTTAGGTAAAGTTACAGTTCCATGGCTCATCCCAAATAGTGCCCCCTGTAGGTGTTGCTGCATTGCAAACCCCATCAGCTACAGACAGTACAGCTAGTAGCAGTAGCAAAAGATGTGGCACTGTTTGTTGGCTGGGGACAGGAAAAGGTATACTTGGGGACCAACCCACCTTCTGAAGATGTCATTGAGGGTACCCATGTGTAGATTCCACTCATGGAAGGAGAGAGGAGTCCAGCTCACCAAGTCTGCTAGGACATTCTGGTCATCTGGCAGGTGGACTGCTGTAGGAGATATCTGTCTGCCCAGGCAGCAGTTCCAAAGGCGCAATGTCAGGTTGAGAAGGGTCTTTGAGCAGGTGCTCCTTTGCTTGTTTATGTAATACATCACTGTTGTGTTGTACATCAGAATCTGTACCACTTTGTTTCAGAAATGATCCTCAAATGCTCTGAAGGAGCTCTAGAGCATTCATATGAAGTTCCTTTTCTGTTGTCAACCATGGCCTCTTGCCATGAAACCATCAGTGTGAGCTCCCCACCCATCCAACGAAGCATCCATTGTTACTGCTATTGATGGTGGAGGAGGTAGAAAGGGCATGCCTGCTAGGACATTGTAGTCATTCTGCCATAACATCAGAAAGTGGGAGACTGTGGGGAGAATGCGGTACTGTGAGGACCTAGACAGACAGTGCCAAAGCGGGATGAAGCAGCCGAGGAACCATGCTTAACGATGTCTCATTCAGAGCTTGGCAAACAGAGTCACCACTGTCATGGAGGCCATGAGACTGAGAAGGACTTGTACTGACTTCACCCTGACATATCTGAAGCAGTGAAAGTGGGAGACCATTGTGCAGAGCTTTACCCATCTATCAGCCAGAAGAAAGGCTGCCTTGGTGCAAGAATCTAGAAGCACTCCTATGAATGTGATCGGTTAACTTGGAACTAGGTGCAACTTCTCATAGTTGATGATGAGACTGAGAGTGTTAAGTAAGTTTATGGTGGTTTAGTTGCCTCAGCTTAGGCGGTCCCAAGAGGGAGCCAGTCCTCTATATAGAGAATGAGCCAGTCCTCTATATACAGAAAGAAGACGATATCCTGTTGATGCAATGCTGCTGCTACCACTGCCATACACTTTGTAAAAACCCTTGGCACGATGCTAAGACTGAAGGGAAGAACTTGAAACCTGTACACTTTCCTGCCTCCTGCAAAGGTAAGGAATCTCCTGTGTTGGTGCCTGATGGAGATGTGAAATCTTTGAGATCCAGTGTAGTGAACCAGTCTCCCTTCCATAGCAGAATAGTGGTGAGAGTAACCATCCAGAATCACTTGGACTTAATATAGTAGTTCACTCCTTTGAGATTGAGGATGGATCTTAGGCCTTTGTCCTCCTTTGATACCAGGAAGTATTAGGAGGAGAAGCTGTGACACAGAGAGGAGAGGAGAACAGGCTCTATGACCCGTTTCTGAAGTAGCATGTTGATCTCCTCTCTCTGAACTGCAGATGTACAGGTAACATGAATACAACCTGTTGAGGGAAGCCTTTGAAACTCTATGGCGTACTCCTGATGACAATGTCCAGAACCTGAGTCTGTAGTGATAGAGGCCCAAGCAAGATGGTATTTGCTCAGTCTGTCTCCAAAGGGATGGTCTGGAAGGTGGGATAGTATTGATGACTGATGAAACATTACCTACGGTGATATCAATGGAACAACTTGTTGAAGTAGCAGAATAGTCGGAGACAGAGCAGGTGGTAGCAGAGGCTGTACTGGCAATGTGGATATTGTCCAAAGGGCCATCAACTGCAGCATTTGAAGCCCTTGGACTGCAGTTTCTCGTACTGTGAGGGTCTGTACCACGTCAAAGGTAGTTTATGAGAGGATGATTGTGGTATAGTTTGGGATGACCTTTGCTGTCTTCTCACAAGCATGACATGATTGTTGAGAGCAAAGTGATACCAATAGTGAGACAATACTGCTGAGGTTAAAGACCAAATGTCTGAGCTGTGGTATGCATCTTCTGAGCATGCTCTAGTTTTTCACCCATAGACAAGTTGAATAGGCCGGCTTCATCAAAAGGCAAATCCTCAACAGTCCATCTGGCAAGAAAAGCAAGGCCAGGCATGGTGACGGAGAGATATAACTCCAGCTAAGGCTTTGCTGCTGCAGTCAGCAACGTGATAAGCAATTCTAATTTGCTGCAAGGCTAGACAATGAGCCTCCCTGTACAACACTGTGACTATCTTCCTGTTGTCTTCTAGAAGGCAGCCCAAATATGGTTTAACTTTGCTCCAGATAAATTGTTGGTACACCCCCATACATACAGAGTAGTTGGCAATCCTGAAGAGAAGAGCAACATTCAAAGAGAATTTTCTCCCCATGACACTGAGCTTCTTCTTGCCCTGTCAGCAGAGGCCAAGTATAGCCTCTGCAGTGTCCTAGACTGGGCAGCATTAACAATAATGGAGTAAGGGTTTGGATGTTGCAAAAGCCACTCTGCTTCCATTTCTACCAGTTTGTACAGTGACTCAAGCTTCTTTGAGATGGAGGGTATCAAAGAAGATTCCCAGGAATTCTTCATTACGAGCACCAGGTAAGGCAAGAGAGGAAGCATGGCTGAAGACAGTGCCTAGTCTTGGCATTGCTGAAAAATGGGGTCCTGAACATTCTCCCTCTGATGTTCAACCTGTAGATTGAGAGACCTGGCCATTCATAACATCTAACTGGCAAAGGATCAAATACCCCCTCCCCCAAAAAAGGCCAGAAAAATAATCATCCGTTGGGGAGATTGGGTTGCAGTCAGCAATCCAGCCCTCAGGAGGACCCTGCAACTCCTGAGTGGGGGTAGATGAAGCCAAAGGAGATGGAGATTGCACCACAAGTGCTGCAGGATAAGTTGCCTGGTGTTATGTCCTGTTTCAGCAGTGTGTATAGGAACCTGAGGATGAGATAGCTGCAGAATAGACAAGACTGCTGAAGGATCATGCCTGTGTCTTTTCCAAGAAGGAGATCAAGAAGACAAGGTAGAGGGAGATTGCCACTGAGAAGAAGGAGGTGAGCATCTGAGGTGATATGGAGTGTAATAAGCCTCCTTGTTATTATCGGTACCATCCATACTAGTAGCAATGTTGACTATAATACTCCTTGGAAGAAGGAGTAAAATCTGCAGATTCGTAAGGCAAGTACCGGGAATAGGTATAAGACCAATCTCTATGCCTCCAACAAGCAGAATGGTATTGATGCGGCTCTTCCCTTGTACTTTGATGCTGATGAAGAGGCCTAACTGGGTGGCACATTGGAGGCTGACCTGGAAAAAGAGGCAGAAGGTGATGCGGTGCAATGATGACTGTGATGTAGTAGAGGTGGAGGGTAAGACCCAGGCTGAACCTCCAAGGCCATTACCTCCTGTTCCTGTATAGAGTGTGAAGCAGAATGGTCCCATGAAGGAGTTACCCAGTGAAGTGGAGAAGAATTGACTATTTTGCCATCTGAAGCTGCATGTGACCCTGCCAGGCATGGGGAACGAACCGGGCCTTGCGATACAGAAGGCAAGGAAGTTACTGGAGCTGGGACAGGCGTCTCCTCTGTCGGAAGAGGTTGTTTCAACTGATCTTCATAGGTATGATGCTGAAAAGGGGTATCCTTGCTCTTTTTCTTTTCCGCTTCTCGGATAGGAAGTGCTACTTCTTTGGAATAGAATGGACCAAAGACCTTTCCTTAGAGGTAGTTGCTATAGGAGACAGTAGGTCTCCCTGTTCAGAACAGGGTCTTCTAGGTACCAATAGGTGCTGAGATGGAGCAGTGAACAGTACTGGTGCCAGAGTCAAAGAGGGTTATTCAGATGGGAGTCGCCTGGCCCCAAAGATTGGGAAGAGTCTCACAGAAGCCAGTGTTGATGTAGATGTCTTGGCAGCTGGCCGACTTCCCAACTGCTGCAATCACCAAGAGAGGCCTGTTCTGGGAGGTCATGTCAGATATATTCAGAACTTTTTCTCAGAGCAGGGCCTTAAGTCTGGCCAATCTATTATGCCTTGTTTGCGAGGTAAGCAGCTGACAGTGGCAACAGGAACCCAGGATGTTCCCTTCTCCCAGGCAGAGAGCACACTTAGAATGGTCATCTTTATCTGGGATTTTACCCCCTCAAGATGAGCAGTGTTTGAAGATAGCTGCCAAGGCCATAAATCAGAAGACAGAATTGCAGACCAATAACCAGATCATGAGTTGAAGCTGAAGACTGAGATGAAGAACAAACCCAAAACTCAGAGAAAACCCAAAAAACATAATGAAGATGAGATGGGAAAACATTTAATCATAGACCATTAGAATTCTCTAGAAAAAGTTCCTATAGGTGCTGCTGCTGCAAAAAGGAACTCAGGTTTTCGGTGGGAAGGGGATGAGGGCGGGGTTCCTGCTGAAACACTTGTCACTAAATTCTAGAAGGTGGCAGTCTGCTCATGTGTGCCCTTGGCACAATCCCAAATGGAAACAATTCCAGCTTTCTAATTCACATGGGGGCATGGAATGTAACCAATTCAGTCCCAGGACCACTGGGTAATTAGCTGAAGGGGCCAGTACAAATTGTATTGTCTCCCAATAGTACACTGGGGAGGTTTGATGTCTTACCAGCCCTTTCATTTCACTACCGTCCATCTGCACAAAACTGACATTAGTATCCAGCTCCTTGGACCACAGTCTGAAACCTACAGCCATCATGGAGCTCATTAATCAGCATGTGCAACCCAAGTCCGCAATGGCCATTAAGTCCATGCTACTCTCAGCCCCCCAACCAGTGTTTCAAGTTGACAGGAAGGAAAAATGAGGTGGTGTTTCCACTCACCATTGTCTTTCTGCACCTCTGAGAAGCTGCCTGTCTTTTGGCGCTCAGAACAGGCTGACTCCATTTCACAATGGGTTGTCACTGCGTTCCACTGCATCTACACTCTCCTCCTCCTCCACCGGGAAGTCACAGTGAATCTCCTCAGCCATCAGTGCCAGGGTGGAAGGGCTCTTGTGGGACTTGCTTTTACCATCCTTTGTTCTTAGTCTGCTGCTGCTGGGGCTTTTCAGTTTCTTTGAGCAATTGGCCACCAGGTGTTGTGTTGCTTTCACTCCATGTCATGTGAATGAATGTAGAGTATGCTGAGTATGCTATTGATGCATATTGATGTAACATAAGGTTTTTATGGACATAATGTGTTACAAACAACCAAATGGTCAATGTTGAACATTGTTTATTACATTATTAACTGGAATTGTAAATGGGTATTTAGCCAGGAAGGGCTTTGTCTACTTAGGAAAGATAACAATCAACTAGTAATTTAGTATGCATGGGTTTTAGATCACGAGGGTTAGGAAAGCAGTTAACAATGGGTAGCATATCAAAGGGAATGGCCTGGGATCTCAGGCCAGTGAAGAGAGATTAAAGAAACCAAGGGGGTGGGGGAAGAATGGCTCATTGTATGTACAATGTTACTTAGAGGAAAGGTGACAAAGATGATATAGGAGATGCAGAAAGGCTTTGGGGTCAAAGCATGTGGAGTTAGTATCTTGAGAAAAAGCTGGAAGTTTAGGAGAGGCATAAACCTGGAGAATCTACCAATGTGTATTGTGCATGAGAAATAATGGGCTTTCCTATATAATTCAATATGTGATGTAAACTATTTACTCCACAACTGTTGTAAACCTAGCATCTTGTGCCTCATTAAATGCAATGGAAAATACTTCTGTGTTTTCCTGAGAACAACAGAGTAGTGGAACATGACACCTGGTGTCCCTCTTGACCATATCCCAGGCATAGTCCCTGTCTGATGCATCATTCTCACTTGCTGGGTGCCAGTCCTCTGCCATCCCAGCCAATCCCTCTGCCACCACCACTCTTGGCTGTGGTTCTTGGGGTGGTGCTCTGATTGCCAAAGCACTTCTATCAAACTGCACAATGCAGTGTGAAGGTGAAACTTGAATTCTGGAGGAAGAATTGCCCCAGCTGGAGTACCTAGAGGAAGAATTCTTGCACATACAAACTTGTAATGTTACAGCTTAAAAGATACTGCAAATCCAATAGTTCTTCAGTCTTGGCAAACTGTTATGTACTGACTATCTTAGAGTTTGGAGAACAAGCTTCAGGGATTCAAAAGATTTATTCAGAACAATGAAGAAACAGTAGGACAATTGCCAGGACTAAAAAACTATTGAATTTGCGATACTTTATAAGCTGTAACATTACAACTCTGCATGTGTAAGCCTTCTATTTGATAGCTAATTAAAACACCTCTTTTCCCCGACTCTCATCCCACCTACCAAATGCCGGACCTTGCATCTGTGTCTGTTCCCTCCTATCAAAGTTTGTTAAAACAACATTCCCTCATTCTCAGCACACTGGTTCTCATTCAATTCCATCACTCCCTTCCAACCTTTTTAAAACATCAAAGCACTACATGGCATGCAATTACATGGCAGGGAGAGTAAAGTTGAACTGGCATTTGATCTTATTAATAACCTTGACAGTTTCATTCACTGTAATAGGTACATTTATCATGTTTTTGCAAGTCTGGGATCTCTGCCAGTTTGTCAAAATATTAATCTATCTTTGCCAATGAAACTTGTTTTTTTTAATAATAATGTATAGCACTGATGGCTTCAGAATATTTACATTATTGCTTGCTATCTCGTTCCCCTTTTGTATTATCAACATTAACTTTTTCTCTTTTTATTTTCTCTGTGTGTCAGCCAACCAACTTCTGGTCTTGTTGGTGAACTCACAGTTCTTCTGCTTCATGTAGCAGAACTTCTTCTCAATCTTGCTTACCATCATCTGTCGGATTGCCCTCCATATGAGGGGATTATGGTTTAGTGTGTAGATTGAACATGCATAACTGTTAGTTATTTTCCTGATGACTTTGTAGTAAGGATGTAGCAGGTGTGCATTCCTCAGTAGTAGTTCCCAAAACATTTGCTAGAGGAGAAAGATAGTAGCTATGGTGACCTGGCGGTCATCCTGACCTGCAGTAGAGAAAATATGCACTCGCTTATCTCTCATGTGAAACTGAACTGTTTAACCTTAGAGATTTTGGGAATATTTGCCACTTCTGTCTTTTGACGTCTGTGTTCACTGCTCTGCATCTTCTCAATAAATCTGCTATGTAAGTTTATTGGTCTTGTGTACGAGTCTGATCCTGACAATCATCATTCATAGCTGTCTTTGTAGTATCTTGATTTGGGGAGCATCATCTTGTTTAAGGGGGACTTTGGGGAATAAAGCATACTCTCATGAATGCTTTGCTAGTATCTCATACTATTCTAATATTGGTGTCATTTCCAAAACTGTCTTCAAGATATTCTGCTAATTTTTTTCTACATGATCTTAAAACATTTTCATTCTAGGGAAGAGCTTTATTCAATCTCCAATTCCTTGCTACTCTTTTCCCTCTCAAAATTAAAGTTACAGGCAGTCATATAGGGATGGGGGGAGATGGAAGCAGTTTGCTCCTGACGGTAATGATTTTGGGGCATCCTGGCTTGTAGCCATGCCCCCGCAAGCCATGGCCATGCCCCCATGCACTGCAACCATGCCCCCACACACCACAGTCACACCTACACACTGTGGTCATGTCCCCATGTCGTAGCCCCACCCCCTCCACATGCCCCAAGCTCCGCCACTGGTCACAGGGTTATGATCCAAAAAAAGTCCTTGTTTGAACATTCATTTTTGTAATATCATTAGCTAATGTCTTTGAAATAAAAACATACCAATTCTCAAAAATGATTTTTGTCTCTCAGAAAAAATGTTAAAAGTCTTTAGCATCCTCATACTTAAAACTTTAGGCATCTACAACTACCAAATTGTCCATTATATCAAAACAAAACAAAACACAAAAGCTTTTGGGATTTTTCCTTTTCTAATCTTTATACATTTCTCAGAGGACTTATCAATCCTAGAGAAATCACACTAGTTCAGTCTCTAATTCTCATATGAATAACTAAGCAACTTATCCATTAACTTTTCACTAACAGTGTCCTTATTATCCATTGAGTCTATAAACTCCTACCGCTAAAATGTTATCATTTTATCAGTTTGAACTCTTACACACTGAACATTTTGGTCTTCAAATAGAATTTCTAGTGACAAATTAGGATTCATATGCACAACATTACTATACAACAATGAAAAAAAATCAGTGAAAACCAAACTTGTTAAAACAAAAATCCATTCCAGACTTCCAAATGAACAACATAAATTTTGGAGATCAATGAAATACTTTCCAAATGTTTTATCTGGTCTGTGACTGCCATATTAATATCAATTATCACTCTCTTTCTTTTATATTCCCATTAATGATCTTAGGCAGAGAAATTAAAGAAACAGATAATTTCAAAGTACAAGAACTTCCAATGAAGATCATATAAGCGTATTCACATTTAAACTTGATTCCTATCCTGGTCTCCTCAGTAATGAATAACCCAGAAAGAAAAAGCTTTTTTAATTCTGCAAATGAAAGGAGTTTTCACTAGCTTGCAATAAACAATATTTAGTATGGAAAGAAGCCCCTAACTGGAGTAAGATAAAAAAAATTTCATATAAAAACTGTTATAGAAGTCATATTTCACAGATATATCCTGTATTATTTTTAATTCTTTAAAGGATGCATTTCTTTTTTGTCTTCCTAGAGATATCCCATACATTTGATTATTATACTCTATAGATGAATTTTAATTATCTTTTCAGATCATCTATAACCTTTTGGAAAAGAAAAATGTTCTTTGATTACTAATAATTTCACAATAGCAGCAAGTTTAAACAGAAGGCATTCAGTGCCTTTATATGTACAGGCAATTTGCACACTACTTGAATTTTTACAGTTAACATCTTGGCTGCACAGTTAGTGTACTGATTTAGTGCAGCCTCACCTCCTCTTTAGCTAAACTGAAGCTGAGCACTAACACCCACACATCAAAACAAATAAAAAATTAAAAGGAGGAGGACTTGCAACTAAAGACAGCTGCTACCATTTATTTATATTTAATGCCTCTTTATTGATACATTTGAAGCACAGTGCAGAATATTTAACTGTGTTCTAGCACAAGGGTGGGGAAAGTATAACCTGCAATCAGCTCTTGAGCCCCACTTTTGCAGCATCTGAAGCTCTTGCCACCTCCCTAACATCTTCAGCCCCTGCCCCGTCCCCAATTTTCTTGGTAACTTTTTATCCTCAAATTGTCCTGAGTAAACGAAAAACAAGCAGTTTGCTCCCTCCCCCTCCTCCCAGACTTAAAAATCAGCCACAAATTGACTGAAATGGTTCAGTCTGCATGAAGGCAGCCCATCTGAGAAGACACACAGAAATATATGTATATATTAAAAAAAAAAAGCTCTAGAAGAGAGGAACAGCAACAGTGGAGGGAAAGAGTCTGATGCATGATTCCAAATGCTATTTTAAAGTTAGTGAACCTTGCCAAATTCTCCACTGTCTGAATCTCTTGCTTTTTGTCTTTTCATGGGTGGAATGAAAAGCATTTGACTAAGCTTCTTTGCAGCTTCATGAAACTTACTCCTGCTTTCTTCCTGTCGTTGCTTCAGCTCTGCCTTCAGTCTTGTTTCTTGCTTCCTCAGATCAATGATCACATTCTCTGCAGTGATTCCTCCTATAATGGCTTTGTTGAGCGTTCCTACCCTGATGGAATCCATTCTGTGGGCCTTTACAGATTTTCCTTTAAATACAAGTCTGTATGGACCATGTATTTTATTGAGTCTGCAAGCATGAATATGGCATTTAAGATCAGATAATTTCACATCCACAGCTGTTTCTACCCTTTTGACAGTCCTACTAAACTCCCTTTCTCCTAGCTGTGCTTGCTTTCTTGTTCTGACCTGTGAAGAGAAAATTGAAAGTTAAGTTGACAATGTGTGATACAAAAGCAAGAATGGAATGGAGCCTCTTGGTGTGAGTCTTGGTTAATGGACAAAGATCTCTAGAGCTTTTTTTGGAAGAGAATTCCCAGTGAAGAACAGTGATGAAATCTGACAGGAAGAGAATCAACTTATTTAAAATGTACTTCTGGGAGAGAATTCTACAGATACCATGGACTGCCAAAATGAACAATAAATAGATCCTAGAGCAAACCAAGCCTGAACTCTCCCTGGAAATCAAAATGACCAACAGAAGCTATTGTACTTTAGGCATATCACAAGACAACACGACTCATCAGAAAAGATGATAATGCTTCAGATAGTAGGAGGCAGCAGGAAAAGTGGAAAACAACAGCCCTGAGTTTGCGGGACCAGAGCACGGCTGTTCACAACAGGCTGTCTGGGAGGTTTTCATTCATAGGGTCATCATAAGCCAACTTGATGGCAATTAATTAACATTTCAGACAATTTTTATAAATTCAAAAATGTCATTGTGAGTTTTCATGTTTCATAATAAGTTCAGGGCTAGGGCTCAGCTGGGTCACAGTATGACTATTACCACAGTTTGGAATGTTATTCAAAAAGGTTAGCATGCTAGCGTTTGAATTACCTTTACTTTTTTTTTTAATTTAAAATGTTTTTATTTTTACCATTATTTTTGTTACTGTTATTTTTATTTTTTTAATTCATTTGAAAAACTAAACTTTTAAAAAAAATCAGCTAGAGCTGCCCTCAAGTATCTCTCACAAAGTTTCTGTTGAAAAAGCCTTCCCTGGATCTCTCTATAATCTCTATGATAACAACTATTAGCCAACGTCCAACATTCCATTTCTGAGTAAGATAACAGAAACTTCCTGGACCATGTTGTGCTCTCCCAGTTCCAGGGATTCTTGGATGAAACAGATGATCAAGATTCATTTCAGTCTGATTTCAGGCCTGATTATGAGACAGAAATGGCTTTGGTCACCTTTGTGGATGACCTTCCCTTGCTGGTTCTCCTGGATCTCTCAGTGGCTTTCAAGCATTGTAGCCGTCTCACCCGACTTGCAGAAATGGGATCTGGGGACCCTGTTTTATCCTTTGCTGGAGGTGGGGGAGCTCAGAAGACCTTTTTTTCATCTCCTTGACCAGTGATCTGTGGGGACCTCAAGACACAGGTCTGTTCCCCCTTGCTATTCAAAACCAACATGAAAACAATGGGAGAAGACACTCAGCAGTTTGGGTTTGGTGTCACCAGAATGCGGATGACACGCAATTCTATTTCTCCTTCTTACCTATCTCCAAGGAAACTGTACTGGCACTGAACCAAGTATCTGGCATCAATAATGGATTGGAGAAAACCAAATAAACTGAAGCTCAGTCCGGATAAGATAAAGGTTACTCCTGGTCAATGGAAAGGCATAGAAGAGGGATACAGCCCCCTACTCCACGATGCAGACTCACCTTGAACTTGGAGGCCTAGGTGTCTGCAGTGGCCAAGAGTGCTTTTGCACACTTAAAGCTAGTGCGCCTGTTCCCAGAGATGCCTGATCTAGCTGGTGACACATACCTAAATTACCTCCCTATCCCAAGTGGTATCTGGCCGCACTCATGCTGCTGGGCACACTCTAGACCTTGTTTTCTGTAAGAAATGGAATGCTGGTGATCTGGGAATGGAGGAGCTTTCTGCTTTTCTGATGTCATAAACACAACACTTTTTGGTCAGGTTTAGACTTGTTGGGACTCTGAGCCCCTGCAGTGGGGATGGGGGACCCATTAAGATGGCCTGTCCTAGGAGGGTTATGGATCTCAATGAACCCCTGATGGCTCCTTAGGGAGTTTCCTCCTATCTGGGTTATATCTTAAACAGGTGAAAGACCAGGGCAATGAAAATGGGTATCTTGTTGAGTTTTAATATGTTTTTTTACTTTGTTGTAAGCCACTTTGAGTCCCAAACTGGAAAAAAAGTAGAATGGAATTAAATCTAACAACATGATCTCTCCTTACTGTCCTTTCTCATGGAGTACAGCTACGCCTGGTTTTCTAAGGAGCTTGCAGCAAGGAAATGAGTGAAATGGAGACTAGAGAGATAATGGCAGAAAACTCAGGGTGAGTTCAACCAAAATAGGGTTAGAGTCCACCTGAAGGCCCATAATGGGCAACAAGGGTAGCAAAAAAGTATTTTTCGGTCACCACCATTACATCCACATAGAACTGTCAAATAGAGTTATTTTGAGTGCTCAGGGATATGTTACAACCTGGCCCCAAAAAGAATTTAAGCTACTCAACAGCCTGCTGTGAAAAAAAATGCCTACCACTTTGTTAATAAAATCACTCAGATTCTTTCTGATCTGGATGCTAGTTTTAACAGATGTCCAGTGGATGTAACCAGGGCCTTGCTTGTCCAGTGTTGATGAATGCTTTTCAATTTGTGCAGTCCATGGATGTGGACAGCATCCTTGGAGAGGAGAGAATCACCACATGTGTACTAGATCCCTTTGCTACTCCTGGCTTATTAAACAGCTCAGAAAAACAACTGGCTGAATGATTAGGGAGAGTGATCACTACTTCTTCACAACAAGGCAAGTTCCCAACATGCCTGAAGGAAGCTGCTGTAAAACTTCTTGTGGAAAAACTTTCCTAGATCCTACTATATTGAATAACTACAGACTAGTCTCTAATGCTAAATTTTGGACAAGGTCCAAACCATGGACCTTGAGCATGTGGTGGCTTCTCAGACTTAGGGATTCCTGGATGAGGCAAATTATCTAGATCTGTTTAAATTTGGTTTCAGGCCTGGTTATGAGATGGTGATTACTTTGTTACCTTGATGGATGACTTATGCTGGGAACTGGGCAGGAGGAGTGTATCTCTGTTGGTTGTGCTGTACCTCTCAGTGGTTTTTAATACCACCAACCAAGGTATCCTTCTGGGTTGCCTTGCTGGGTTGGGAATTGAAGGTACTGTTCTATAATGTCTCATTCTTTCCTGGAGGGGCACTCTCAGGGTCATGCTGAGGGATTCCTGTTGGACTCCTTGCCACTGGTGTGTAGAGTCTCTCAAGGTTCTGTCTGGTCTCCTGTGCTTTTTTAACATATACGTGAAACCTTTGGCAGAAGCCGTCCAGAATTCTGAGGTCAGGTGTAACCAGTGTGCTGATGATACCCAGCTCTGTTACTCCTTTCCACCTAAGGAAACTGTTTTTGTGCTACACTGGTGGCTGGCATCTGTAAGGGACTGGATGAGGAAAAAAAAAATTTAAGCTTAATCCAGACAAGACAAAGGTGTTTCTGGTCAGTCAAACAACAGATCTGGGAACAGGGATTGAACCTGTGTTAGACTGAGTTATGCTTCCCTTGAAAACACAAGTTCACAGTTTGGGGATATTCTTGGATTTATTCTAGCTGAATAATTCCATTGCGACACATCTCTTGCACCTTATGGAAAGCAATGTCAATGTTCTTCTTGAGTGGCTTCTCACTTTCAGAAAGTTTGATGCAGCTTTGGTTATCTTGCATCAAAATGGTTGGCTTGGGCTCTGTTATGCCTAAGTCCAGAAGTAAGTTATGCAGCCACTTTATTTCATCCCATGCTGCTTTTGCAGAAACACACTCAGCACCTGTGGAAGAATCTGCAATTGTAGATTGTTTCTTACTTGACCAGCTTATAGCTCCTCCACCATAGAAGATCAGGTTTCCGCTGGTTGATTTTCTCTCTGCTAGGTCTGCAGCCCAGTCAGCATCCGCATAGGCAACCAGTCGTGATTGATCACAGGCTGGCAACATCAGCTTGTAATCTGCAGTTCCTTTCAAATATCTGGCAACTCTTTTCACTGCAATGAGATCTTTTTCAGTAGGAGAGTTAACCATTCTGCATAAGATACCAACAGCATTTGCAATATCAGGTCTGGTGAAATTAGCAATGTATAGGAGCTTTCCAACTGCAGTCCTATACTTGTCTCCATTTTTCAAGGGTTCACATTTCTTAGTGTCCTTTAAGAAACCCACTTCCATTGGGGTTGCCACAATATTGGCATCCTTTAGTCCAAGACAGTCCAGAAGATCTATTATCTTCTGTTTCTGGTTAAGATAGAAGCTTCCATCACTGCTTCTTTCTATTTGTACTCCAAGATAGTGTGAGATGTCTCCCAAATTCTTGATGTCTATCTCTTTCTTGAGATTGTTGACTATCTCCTCACTATCTGCTTTATCTTGACTGCACAGGATCAAATCATCAACATAACATGCAATATAAGTCCATTTATTGTTTCTGAATCTTTTGTAAATACACTTGTCAACAGTGCCTGGAGTGAAGCCTTGTTTGATAAGAAGTTGGCTTAGCTTCTCACTCCATGCTCTGGCAGCCTGTTTCAAGCCATAAATGCTCTTGTTCAATTTGCATACAAGATGCTCTTTCCCAGGAACTTGAAATCCTGGAGGCTGTTCCATGTACAGTTCCTCATCCAATTGTCCATAAAGAAAAGCTGTTTTAACATCAAGATGTTGGACATGCATTTTCTTAGATGCTGCAACAGCTAGGAGAGTTCTCACAGTTGTGTGTGTGGCAACAGGGGCAAAAATTTCGTTGTAATCTTCACCAAATTGTTGTGTGAATCCCTTTGCCACTAACCTGGCTTTATATCTCTGAATTTCCCCTTCTGCATCTTGCTTTGTGGTAAAGACCCATTTACAGCCAATTGCCCTTTTTCCTTTTGGCAATTCTGACAAAGTCCATGTTTTATTTTTATATAAAGATTGCATCTCTTCAACAGCAGCTTCCACCCACTTTTGAGAATCTGACTTTGGTAGTCCCTTGATCTTTTGCCAGTCAGAGGGTTGTAGAATGTTCTCCTCTGTGGCTAGATAAGACAGTCTATCAGGTGGTACACCTCTGTTGATGCGTTCAGATCTTCTTACCTGGACTTGGACACCTGGGTCTGCTCCTTGAGCGCCGTCCGGTTCCGCGTCCTCTGGCTGGATCACCACATCTGTAGCCCCTTCTGGATGCAAGACATCTGGAGGATTGTACAGTGTCACATACTCTGGTTGCTGGTGGGAGTCTCCTTCCACTGCAAACAAATCTGGATAGACATCTTGGTTTGGATTAGATTTGGGCTGTGGCCTTTCATCAACATAAACAGCACTCGTTACTTTTATTGTACGCCCATCTGGATTCAGAATTCTGTAACCATTTCTAGCATAACCAACAAAAATTCCCTCTTCACTTCTACAGTCAAGTTTGTCTCTTTTCTGTTTGGGAATGTAGGTATATGCTTTACTTCCAAAAACTTTGAGATGATTCAACTTGGGCTTAGTTCCATTCCATAACTGAAATGGAGTTGCATCTCTGGATTTAATTGGCAGACGGTTGCACAAATATGTAGCAGTCATAATAGCTTCAGACCAATAGCGTTTAGGCATGTTAGCCTCTAAAAGCATTGTGACTGCCATCTCTTTGAGAGTTCTGTTCATTCGTTCTGCCACTCCATTCTGTTCTGGAGTGTAAACTTGTGTAGTTTGATGTTCAATGCCATGTTCCTTAAAAAACTCATCAAACTCTGCATTAACAAATTCACTTCCATTGTCAGAGCGTAGGCTTTTAGGTTTGTAGCCAAATCTATTAGAGACAAGATTAAAGTATTCCTTGAATTTCTCAAAAGCTTGACTTTTCTCTTTGAGAAGGTAAGTGTATGTGTATCTGCTGAAATCATCAATAATAGTCATAAAGTAAGAATTTCCACCTGCAGACTTTTGGCTGAATGGACCACAAAGATCAGTATATAAAAGGTCCAGTGGTTTGGTGGATTGTCTCTCAGTAATTGACGAATGTGATGCTCTGACAGCTTTTGCCCTTGGACATTTTATGCATTTCTCATTGTTAGAGCATATTTTAAAATTAAAGTCTATAGCAAGTTCTTGATTAGCCAGTCTCTGAATGCATTGTACATTTCTGTGCCCAAATCGGCGATGCCATAAATTTAAACAGTCTTTGTGATTACACTGGATCACAGTATTTGCATATGAATCCAAAATTTGCATTTGGTAACAGTCACCATTTAGGATTCCTCGAAAAATTAAATTTTTGCCATGAAGACCAAAACAAGTTTCCTTTTTGAAAATAACTCTGTTTCCTCTCGCTGTAGTTGTTCTGACACTATAAAGAGACACTTTTAAATCTGGGACAAAATAAGCATCATGAATTCTTAAAGTCTCTATCCTGTTGGCGCCAAGTTTTGTTTGCAAAAGAACTGTCCCTTTCCCTTTTGCAACCACTGATTGGCCATTTGCTAAATAAACAGGAAAATGTATGCTTGTATCAAGATTTACAAACATTTCTCTCCGATTAAAGTAATGACTAGTAGCACCGCTGTCAATTACAATTATATTTTCTTTTTGATTTTGCATAGGCTTGAGCAATTGTTCATTAATTAGACCAACATTAAAATTTGCAGAAGATTTCTTCTTAGAGTTAAAACCACTTTTATCACTGGGTTTGTGTTTCTGTTGTTTTGAAATGTTAATTTGGTGGCCATTTGTCCTCTGTGAAGAAGACTCTTTGATATGCAAATTCTCCTCAGCAAGTTGAGTGAACTCTTTTCCAGCAGCTCTTACTTCAGGTTTAAAATTCCTCAAATTTTTCCTATTTTGATATTCTATAACTTCAGCAATAGCAGTTTCCAAATTTACATCTCCCTTAATTTGTAGAGCATCAATTATGGGCTCAAAAAATTCAGGCAAGCTTCCTAGAAACATTCCCAGTCTCACAGGTTCTGAAAGATTTTCTCCAGCACTTTGCAATTCAGATACCATAGTCATGAAAGTGTTAATATGTTCATTCAAAAATCTAGGATTTAACAATTTCATTCTTGTAAGTCTGATTATAATACCACTTTGCTTTGCAATACTGGGAGAGTCAAATAATCTCTTCAGTTTTTCCCATATTTCTTTAGCACTTTTCAGGTCTCTGATGTGATAAACAATGCTTGGATCAATTGCTAGGCAAATATAAGCAGTTGCTTTCTCATCATCTTCATCAAATTTCTGCTTTTCCCTATCTTCTGTGGGCCGCTGTCCTTTCACAACTTTAAACAGTCCCATTGTAGTTAATTGCATTTGCATATTCCAAGACCAATTTCAGTAATTGCTACCAGTTAACTTTTCAATAGTAAGCAATGGATTAGAAGCCATTGTTCAAGCGGTCAGTCTCTGCCGGCCGGGTGCCACGTGGTCATCAAACAAAGAACTTCTCTTCTGGGCCCGTGACCCAAATTTATAGGGGAAAATGAGACTGAACCTGTCAGGATCCAATCTTCATTTAGCAAAGTCACACAGAGAAGCGGTAGAAGTTTTATCTAATGACTTGTGGCTTCAGACTGGTACTTGGAATAAACACAGACGCAGGTAGCTTTGAATAAAAGACTAAATACTTTACTAATGACTCTTCATTTACATCTGTATTGAGAGAGCCTGCTACCTGTCTAATCTAGTGAATAGGAGATTCTTCAGTTTAACTCACCATCCTCCTTGATGGGACTCAAACTCGGAGCATGCCAAGAGTTCAGGGAAAGCAGCCATTGAGAACAAAGAGAGAGAGAGAGATCTTTTTTGGAGAGAGGGAGGTCTTAACTTTTATAAGACCGATGACCCAAGCAACTGTCCTGGGTCACATGATCTGAGCACCAAAGATATTTATGATCATGCAATAAAAGACAGAGAAAGGCAAATGGAGAAGATCTGGCATGCAACAGAAAAGGGAGGCCCTATCTTGCTATTGCCCATCTGTTCTAATAACAAGATGGAGCAGGGAGAGAGAATGCTGGTAATTTTTCCAACAGGATTCAGCCCTGAGCCCAGAGGCCCAGATTACAGCAGTGATCAGGAGAATGTTTGTACAGTTAAAGCTAGTGTGACAACTGCACCCATTCCTAGAGAAGTCCTATCTGGCCACAGTAACACACATCTTGGTTACAATCCATTTAGATTAATGTGAGGCTGCCTTTGAAAAGTACTCATAAACTTCAGTTAGCTCAATGAGCTGCGGTCAGAATATTAGCTGGGCAGGCTACAAACAGCACACAACTCCCTTGTTGTCCCAGCTCTGCTGGCTGCCATTCCATTTCTGGGCATATTTCAAAGTGCTGGTGATGGCACATAATGCCTTATATCGTGAACTGAGGCAGATTAAAGGAATCATACAACTCCCTTGGTTCCAAAAGCTGCCCTGCCTGGCAGTTTGTTTGTAGGCACAATTCAAGGTGCTGGTCATGAGCTAGAAATTCCTATGTGGCTTAGGTCCTGGCTATCTGACAGACAATTGTGTTCCCTGCATGAGCCCAAATCCTGAGAGCCTTGGAAGAGGACGTTATTTCAGTCCTAATACCTTCACAGGTATGGCTCATAGGGATACATGATAGGGTCTTTTCAATGGCTGCCTCTAGGCTCTGATCTGCCCTCCACCTCCACCCCCCATCCTTCATTCTGCAGGTAAAGACTTCTTTTATTCAGAAAGGCTTTTAGAACTGAAGGATTTTGAAGAAAGGGCTTTTAAGACGGTGCTTTATTTTTTAACTGTATTATTTTTAACTGCTTTTAATAATTTTTAAAGATATGTTTTGTTTTAATATTTTTAATATTTTGTTTTAACATTTTATATTAATGTTGACTTTTTATACTTTTTATAGTTTTTAATGATCTTGCAATGATTTCAGTTAGTAGCCTTCAGTCCCAGCATGGGGGAAAGATGAAGTAACAGCAACACCAACAACTGAATCACTGCATCCTTTCTGCTTCACCATTTCCAAACAAGGAATGCAGCCTGTAAAAAAATATCAGTGTTAGAGCACAAAATCTACATGCCGAATAAAATCATTCAATCTGTGGCCATCTTCAGTTTTAACTGATAGCATTAACTATTAGGTATATAAGAAGCCCATTCTTCTGTTTACCTATCTTATCTTAAGTATATAAAAAAAAGGGAATGGGTAATAAGGAGGAGGAGAGGTATAAACGAAAAGCAGAATGAAAAGAGCAGAGGAACAGAGAGAGAAAGGAAGAAGCCAAGACAGAAAGAAATGAGGAAATGAGGAAAATGAAATGAGGAAAATGAGGAAATATTTTCACTCAATTATCCAAAAGTCTAGTACTGTTTAAGTAATACACTAAAGTGTATAATGTGGTTCATTGCAGCGCACTCCAAATAACATTATAGTGCATATTATAGATAATGTACAACAGAAATCAGTCCAGAACATAACCAGTGGGAGAAGGTTACTGAAGAGAGCCCATTCCCACCTCCCAGAAAGACTCCAGAGATTTTCCTTCCATATAAGTCCATGGGGAGTAGAGACCTTTTGCTCTTTCTGAGAAGGCCCCAAAATATTATACATTTATATACTTTATACTGCAATATACAATAGAAACCAGTCCAAAACATAATCAGGACAGAAGTTACTGAACATGGTCACAATGCAATTAGAATTGTTAATTTTATCAAACCTAGAATTCTAATACATCTCTAAATTAATGTTTTACCTTTCCATTGCTGTTAAGTTTCTTGTACCTTACAAGCTCAAGCAGCTCCTCACATAAAATCACCAGGTCCCTCCTGCATCTGTCAACTTCTTCAGCAGTTCGGCTAAGGCTGAGGCAACACAAATGTGAACTTAGCAAAAGAGGATCCTTGTTATATACATCTTGCGTTTTTGCCTCTTTTGTTTTTGGACCTAAAACAGTCTCCTATGAGATAAAAGGAAAAATACCAAAGCTTACTTTTCTATAATATAATAATCTTTCATAATTTGATAGACACTTGTCATCATCATCCTAAAAAATGGTAGCATAACAAAACATGTTAACTAACTTTACACCCAATCTCTATTTATAAATATGCAATTCTTCAAGCAATACAGATCCTGTTCTTAGAGAGTACTGGAACACAGCTTATTCTCCCAAAAAGACATGCTATGCAAGTGGCCATAACAATTACCACCATCTTAATACAAATGATCTAGATTCAAAATAGATGTGGCTTATACATGCCAATCGCAGCACCATGTGCATCTAACACAGTGGTTCTCAACCTGTGGGTCCCCAGATGTTCGTGGACTTCAGCTCCCAGAAGCCCTGAGCATTGACCATAGTGGCTGGGGCTTCTGGGAGTTGAAGTCCACGAACATCTGGGGACCCACAGGTTGAGAACCACTGATCTAACATAATTGCCCCTTAATACCATGGAACTAGTTATCTACAGAAATCATACCAATAATCCCTGAAATCAGAAGAGGATCCCTGCAGCAAAAGAGCAGCTTGATTATTATAACAATTTCGCCCAATATGGCTATTTCTTTTTATTCTTGATGTCTTTGCTAATGGCCTGAACAGTAGGACCCCCATATCTGCGGATTCATTATCCACGGATTCAGTTATCTGCAGTTGGCTCCCTGCTATGATTGCCGCGGCGGCAGCTGGGAGAGGAGTGCAGTATCGCACTCCTCACCACCTCCTTCTCCTCAGCTCGGGCCCAATTGTGGCGAGTGAGAGAGGGGTGAGGAACACGACCCCATGCTATCCACTCTTTTCCCACTGTGGCAGCAGGAAAAATGCGGGAAGTGCAGGATCATGCTCCTCGCCACCTCCTGCCGCCGGCCCTGGTCTGATCGTGATTGGCCCGGGGCAGACGAGGGACGGGATGGAACCAATCCCCCATGGATATGGGAGTCCTACTGTATTGGAAGGACACACATATTACTTTCAAAAGAAGTGCATCAAATTAAGATTTCTAACCTTGGTACACAGTTTGAAGAGGTAAATTAGCTCTGTACATTTTTATAAAATTGCTTCTATCATTTGTTGCAGCAATCTATCACTTGTTGTGCCTAATCCACATTTAAATGAATAAAAATGAGGTTGAAAGGAATCCACACCCTTGGTCTCTCAGATTCCTAGAAAACTGTATACTTACCTCTACAAATCTCTATGCAAGACTTGTCCACAGAAAACCACTTTTAAGACTGAAATATTTTTCAAAGTCTGTCATTTACTTGCTGTTTTGATTTTATATATAAACTGATGTGGTCTGGGATAATGTTGAGTGACCAGGAACAGGATCTTATTATGAACAGATTGAATATATTGTCAACTCAAGGTGTCCACCCTTTGAAAGAGGGAAGTTCTGTGTTGGAAATTCATTACTAAGGGAATCATAAATAAAACTGCCAATATCATAAAACTGCTATATAAATCTATAGTGTGACCACAGTTGGAACGTTGTGAATAGTTTTTATGATTGCATATTGAAGGTATTTTACAGGTAGAAAATACGCAGAAAACTGCACCTACAAAGGACTATAACAAGTCCTGTATGAGAAAAGCTTACAATGCTTGGGGTGTTTTGGAGGGGACAATAGAGGTCCCTAGCATATACAAATGGATAACTACTACTACCATGTAGTTGGTGAAAATATTTGAGGAGAGTGGCAAGGCTGAAAGGCAGCCCTTTAAAATGGAACAGAATATGACCAGCACAAGCCGGGAGAAAAAAGACAAGTATAAACTACCATGTCAATACCTGCAGCTATTAGGTCTATAGAAACTAACTGATTATGCCAATAGGAAAAAAAAAAAGATTATTAATGAGACAATGCAAAAACTCATTGAGAAAATGAAGAAATTCACATCTCAAAATTCATGCATGGGTAATGTCATATTGGCTGTGTTTCATGACATAACTGAATAGTGTGACTCATTCATGATAATGCAATGCTGTGACTAATGCTAGTATAAAATATTGTTGTAGCAAGTTATCCTCTTGGTGTTAACATAAGGCTTGAATGACTATCATGTGTTACAACAAAGGAAAAAAGAGGACTATCTCCTAACTAGTACCAAAAACCAACAAACCTAGAAGTTAGGAATGGAAAGTATAGTGTATCTTCTGAGGAAGTAGAATTATATATAATGAGTTTTTGTCTAAAATAAATGTTTTATGTATTAACTGTTCATTTAGTAAGCCATGTCAAAAGTTATCTATAACAAAATGTTTAAAACCATGATAAACATACAAAATTTACAATAAAAGCTTTGTAATGTAAAAAGGCAAAGCTAATAAGATACTTCATCAAATAATTACTTGACATTCTTTCATTTCTTATACTTTTATTTTCTTATAAGTATATTTTCTTTTAGTTATTTTCTTACTTTCTTCCTTCTTCTTCAATTTCTTATACTTATTTTTCTCATAACTTTTAAACCTCAACTCATCTGAAACTTCTTTGTACATCCACCCTGATTTCTTTAGACACCTCTAACTTTTCTTGTTAAAATTGTTTGCAGCTGTATCTTCAATAGCTTACCCATGCACTGTGAACTCTCTTATGTGTAAACATTTCTAACTATGGGATCTTTCCCAGTATTTTCTGAAGTTTAAGTGAAATAAGGTTTTTTGAAGTCTAAAGTAAATGTGTAACTATGTTTGGTTTCAATTTTTTTCTGCATAACAAATCCTAAGATAACACAGTTATTCCAACCCAAAGATTCCACTATTTCCACTCTGTTGATCAGTTCATATCTGTTGGTTAGAATCAAATCCAAAACAGCTGATCCTCATTTCTTTCTTTACCTTTTGTACATTAAAACTGTTTGCAAGGCTAGTGAGGAATTTGCTGGATCTTACACTCTTGGGAGAGTGTGACTTCCAACAAACATCAGAATGGTATCTCCTCCTCCTTCTCCTCCACCACCACTATTCGCCATATGTTTTAGCAAGGCATCATCTACATCTTCAGTCTGGCTGGGGATGGGAGGAGGCTAATGTAGACACCCACAATGAGGCTACTGCTGTCTCTCTCCCCCTTTAATTTTTCCCAAAGGCTCTCAACCTGTGCTTTAAGTCATGGATCTCCTCACAAATGTACACATTCTTGAGATATAAAGTTATTCCTCCTCCCTTTAGTTTGTTGGGGTACATGGATTATACCCTTTCATAAGTGCATTCCAATCTTTATATCCATCCCAAGAGGTTTAAGTGACACCTATTAAATTTTGTTTGCCTTCCTATGTTAAGAGTTCAAGTCTATCTTGTTTTTGCGTGCATTAATGCAGAGACATGTAAGACCACAGGTCATTCCCTCCAGCTGATTCCTTGTTTTTTTTATTCCCACTTTAGGTTTCTTGGACCATTTTCTCCTTTATCACAGGGGCTACTGTCCCCTGTATTTGATGTCTCCCTCCCCATGTAAATAAGTTTGAAGATCTCCTGATCAGATTTGTGAGAATCCTAGCAAATGGCTGGGTCCAGTCTCAAATAAAGCAACAGACACATAGTGAAAATACTGAAAAGCCTTCAAAATCTTATTCCTATGGGAGAACATGGAGAAACATGACCTTTCTCTGTAAAGTTTTGACCATGCTGATAGGATTGATGTTGACCAGAAGAAGAGATGTCTCTCCCTTCCAGGAAAATCCAGCAATAGACATTAGCATTGGTGGGAGCAATTCTTCTCCATTAGTATATATTTCTTGAATAGAACCTTAGAAAATATAAACTCTGAGACATTCAGAAAGCATCCTCAAAATACACTAACACTAAAGACACAAAATATAACCAAAAACTGTAATGTAGCACAGGAAGAAAGAACAGAATGAAAGGAAAGGACACGTCTTCAGTAAACATATGAAGACCTCAGGCATGAAATGTTCCCAATTCTGCTGTAGAAGAACTGAGAGCAACAAGCAAGAATCATGTTTTTTCAGGGTGCACAGTAAGCAGGGGTCTCTGACCAGAACGACTTATTTCTAGAATGGGCCATGTGTGGTTCTGCACATGCACAAAAAATGCTTTGATGGATAATAAAGTCAAAACATGTGCCACAGTAGAAAGCAAGGGCTGATGTAATCTGAGGACAGTTAATTGTATCTGGTGTCATGTTACCTCTGGGGAGGAGACTAATTTTTTAGATAAACGAGGAACAGTCAGTGTCTTCTTTTTTGGGTTGGGCCAGATATGTCAGTTCATAACACAAGCTGAGAAGAGATAGAAGTCAGGTGACTGAAGTTTGCCTCCACTGTATGAGCTGTCGATAACACTGCTTGTTCCACACTGGTAAGCCAGACATGCTGATGGCGATAAACCATATTGGTAAGAGAGAGAACCTCTGCTCTCAACAAGGCTATGCTAAATAGATACACAGTATGCCCTCTTGTGGTGTGATCTTGGCACACACACATCAGAGGTTGTGCAAACCATCACATCCATTATTGTCAATGGATGTGATGGGCAGGTGCATGTTGTGTCCATTGAAAAGATAATGGGATGTGAGCATTTTTTTTTTTAAGTGCAGGGGTTCCTGGAACGAAATCTCCACATATACGGAGGGCACAATGTATTCCCCATTCTGATTGTAATGGACACTGCTGGATATAGCAGTGCTCAAAGATATTAACTTCTTCAATATCTGTTTAGAGGTGCATAGTTTCTCAACAGATGAGCCTTAGTAGAAAAATCTACAGAAAGGATAAACTGTAGATGGCTTAGAACAAAAACTCCTAACTTGAGAGTAGAATATATTGTATCATTAAGTGATCAAAACCCATAGAACAGGATATTTCTGTAGAATCAAAGCAAGACATGCTTTGGACTTTGGACTTACAACAAAGAAAGTTCCATCATGGTCTTCACATGCTCATCAGCAGAGATTGTAAGGTTGGTACTTACCATGAATATTCATCTTTGGAGGAGCAATCCACTACAGTTGAGCTATTCTTTTTTTCCCGTTAAATGTTGTTTATTCTTACTGCCTTCACCTTCAGTTTCTTTCCAAAGCCTGTTCAAGAATGATCATCTAAATAATACTTGTAACCTTTTATTTAAATCTTTCTCTTTCTCCTTCCTTCTTCTTCTTCTTCTTTTAAACAAAGAAGGGTGGGGATAGATTCCTCCTCTGCCCATCTAAGAATGAATATTCACAGTAAGTACCAACCTCTCATTCTCTGGATGGCACAGAGGAGCAACCCACTACAGTTGGGATGTACCCAAGCTTTCCCCATTCAGAGTGGGTCTCTCTGTTTACTTTATTACTGTTGGGAGTTAAGAATTTCCCAGGGTGTGAGCCCTTTGGGGGAAATTCTACGAAACCTAAAACTGTTAAGGAGTCAGCCTACAGTTTACCAGAGTTGCAGAAAAAGCATGTCTGAATCTCTGTGTGGCTTCCCTGAACTGAGATTGACTTAGAAAGCAGAATAAGCAGATAGTTTCAGAGTAAAAACTTAAAAAGATTTACTAGTAAATTTTACAATTCAATATGCATTGAAGAGACTGGATCCTAACTAGCTACCAAAAAGATTAGGCAAGATAGTAGCTTCATTCTTAACTCACCATTTTCTTGATCGAGAGGTGAAGCATGGTCAGAGAGAGGGTTGTAGAAACAAAGATGGCAAAGCAAAGATGGCAAAGAGAGGAAAGAGAGAGAAGCGTGGTCTTTTATGTGAGTCCAATTACCCTAGGGTATACCGTATGTCACATAATCTGGTCACCTGGATACCATAGCCATGCATTTAAATAACACAAAGAGCAACACTGTGGCTTTAGTTGAGAAAGCAAAAGGCTTTCACATACAAAGGGAAAAGAAACTAAGCCCCATATACTCTAGAACAAGGGGGGTTGGTCAGAGAGAGAATGCCAGAATTTTCCAACAATTACTGACTGCAGCACCATCCACCCATATGCACCCTGTGCAAATTTGTATTTGTTTTATAGAGTCTAATAAATGTGGATAGTTCCTTCTACCTTGCTGCGTTACAATCCTCTTCCAATGATGCTGAGACTACACAAACAGCCCTGACTGAATTGAGTGGGCCCAAACATTCTGTGGTCTTTCAACCTTGCTAAGTCATAACACAGGGAAATACAAGCTCTAACCATCATAATAGCAAAAGCTCAAAGACCTTGTTACCTTTGGATTAATGGAAACAAATCAAACTTCTGTTTCTTGAATAGATTTTATTCTGCTAATACATTTCTTAATGGCCCTCATATCATCTACCATATGCCATTTCATTTCAAGTGCATGAGATGGCTTCAGCTATTTGTTGTTCTTGTTTTTGCAAATGTATGTTTGAAATACCCCTCCACTCAAGTGACACTCTTGTAGAGAAGAGTACACAAAGTCAGCTATATGGATAACACTGCCAACTCTGACACTCTTCTGTCTGATGTCCTGGCTATTAGAAAGAGAACTCTGAATGTCAGTAACCTTAAAGAAGCTTCACTTAAGGCAGTGGTTCTCAACCTGTGGGTCCCCAGATGTTCGTGGACTTCAGCTCCCAAAAGCCCCAGCCACTATGGTCAATGCTCAGGGCTTCTGGGAGCTGAAGTCCATGAACATCTGGGGACCCACAGGTTGAGAACCACTGACCTAAGGCTTACAAAACAGTTGTGTTAATCTGTTTAATACCAAATTCACTCCCAAGAAGGGAGCCTATGTACAACTGGTGGAGCTTTTAATGTTACTCCCCTCAAGATAATGATGTGATGAGAGAACAAAACCATCTTGTTACTAGTGCTGCCACCTGCCTCTTCAAAGTGTTTGGTCTCACCAAACTGTTCTTCACTTCTTCCTGCAAAAATTACAAGATATCAGACACTTACACTGTTTCCAAATCAATAGACTGTAACCAGTTCACAAAAAATAGTCTCTCCTTGCCTTTAGCCCTATAGATAAGCAAGAGGAGAAGATAAATAGGAAGAAATCTAATTTTAAGCTTTCCAAACTTGTTAAAAACGTTACCATCATGACCAAGTCTCATCCTTTGTCACTTGGCTTTTCAACTTCTTCAGGGGCATTTGAATATAGCACGCAGAATACCTGTTGCTCATGGCCACAAAAATCTGTCTTAAAAATTTTCTCTGTCATTCCCTCAGAGACAAGCTGATTGGCAGTTATCTGGGTATTTTTTTTTACTTTCCTACACAAGTTCTGTTAATAAAACTAATATATTTAAACCTAAGTTCTGGTGAAGGTGTAATGCCTGTAGCTGGCTTTGCAGGAATTTTAAAAACTTGAAGGTGAAGGCAGTGGGAGTCAACAATATCAACTGAAAAAAAACTTTGGGCTCAGAGACTCCTGCTATCCATGCTGGCAACCCAAGTGTAGTGAATTGCTCCTCCGTGCCATCCAGAGAATACAAATCACACATTCATATATGCCAGTATCCTCCTTGGCCAAATTCTTTCCTAAGATCTGTTGTACATTGCCTAGTTTTTGTTAGGCACATAATAGCAGATTTCATTATTCATAATACTTGACCCCTCTATCTTTTTCTAGACCATAATATCTTTGCAACATTCTAGAAATGAAATAAAACATGTAAGAACTGCAGCCCAAGTATAAATTATGTCATACCATCCAATGCCAATACAATGGTTCCATAGGCTTCCATTTCAGAAATGCTTCCAGTCGAGAATTATCAGATTCTATGAAACACAACAACTAGGAGAAAAACAATACTGTGTTTCATTATTTATTCACTTATTTATCTGTAGAAAACCTTGTAATTTCTCTTCTGTTGCTTACATTACAATCTGAGCAGATAATTTTATAATAACAATGTAATAAATTATTGCAATGTGAGTGAAAGTGATATGGTCTCTCAGCATAGGGCTGATAGTATTCTGAACTACAACAGACAAAATTTTGTTCATCAGTCTCAAAGTTTTCATTCCAGATTCTTCACAAGAAGCTTAATACTAACCATATTTTGTACTATTGTAGTACTTCCCATTTTTTCTCATATGTAATTCCATCAGCCAAACTGTGTTTTCAGCTGAGGTTATATAAGAACTGAAGACCTATAGTTTACAGCTCAATTATGCTTTTGGTCCTATGTTGGAGAAAGGTAGAATATAAATCAAATAAATAAATACTCTTTTAAGTGCAATACCATAACCAAATTTTCACTAAAAGAGCCAATCTGTGTTTTGTGTTCTAATACCTCAGACTGAAAGTGGAGCCACATTATGATGAATGTTATTCCATTTAAAGTAAAATGAAATAAAAATCTTAGGCTAGTGAAGAATGTTATACAACATATTTGTATTCTAAGTGCAGGTGGAGACGTAGGCTGGGAAAAGTTTCCAAATCTGTCTGCATCATTCCTGTGTTAAGTCTGTTGATCCATAATTGTCTGGGTTGTTGTACTGCAAAGAACCATGTTAAATGGGCTAAATACAGGATATAAACCTTTAGTTATTCTTCTAAGGAGACCAGCTTTCATAAATCTTTGTGCTCAGAGAAACAGACTATCAAATGAATGGACTGCTAAGTTTATTTTTATTCTGCAAAATTTTCTGTCTGTCAATCAGTCACAATTACAAGCACTCAAGACAAAATCTAGTTAAGTTACCTGTGCTTACAATCTCACAGACATCCTTTAATGAATCAGAATATTCACCTAGTTATGCTGAGCCAGATTTCTTTTTTCTACTTCAAACGGAACTGACAAGTAGATGAGATTTAATGAGTAAGTTGAAAGTATTAGTTCTACCTCAGCAAAATAAAGGTAAACTGATGATACTAGATACATCGTTACAACTCCTTTTAGATATGTGTCTGAAATACTATTGCTTCAGGTAATTACATACATATAGTATAGTATAATACAATACAATACAATACAATACAATACAATACAATATAATATAAAGGAGATATACGTTATTCTCTTTTAAAGGGCAAACTATGTATCTTCAAGTCATCTGTTAGTGAATTTCACAGGGCTTTCTTGGCAAGATTTATTCAGAGGAAATCTGTCATTGCCTTCCTCTGAATATTAATCTATTGTACCTAGTCATCTTTATCAGTGTCCCTTCCAAGTATCAAAAAGCCTGATCTTGCTCAGCTTCCAAGATCAGATGAGATCTGGTGTTTTCAGGGTATTTAGGAACTTCATTGTCTCTTCATAATTACAAACATTACAATAAAAATATTTCCACATAAAGCTTTGAATATGTTTGAATATAACATTTAACCTAAACATGCTAAGTCAGGTATTATTATTTAGACCATTGGAAAATTCATAAGGTGTGTTTCCTCTAAATAACTCAAACCACTGTATGCAAGAGGGAAACACTCATATATGGACTTCCACCTAGTGAATTCCTTTTTGTTGTCTGAAGGGGTACAGCCCAGACACAATACTACCACCTCTATAAGAACTAAAATGACATCAGCTATTGTGAGACCAAAGTATACTACATCACGACAGGCAATCTGAAGGTGTAAGGTCCCAGGAAAATTGCAGTTTATTTCCTTTCACTACTCTCAGGATTGGGATGTTGTAGTCTCTGTATTAGTTAAAGCAACTGCTTCCAGGTACCTAGCAGCATAACTTACTACTGTCAGGAGGTATGTTTTCCATTCCAGTTGCTTTAAGTAAGGGCCCCACAATGTCAGTTCCTATTCTTTTAAATGGTATTTCAACAATAAGCATAGGATGGAATGCTGCTTTTGTCTTTTCACACTCATTGGCAGGTGTCACAGCTTCTACAATAAGTGGCCACTTGTCCCACTTTAAATCAATAAAAGTTCCCAGTTATACACTGAGTAGTTCTGGTTATTTTCAGATGTCCTCCAAAGATATTTTGTTGTGTGCCTTCAAGTTGTTTCTGACTTACAGTGACCATAAGGTAAAACTATCATGGGGTTTCCCTGGCTACATTTGTTCAAAGGGAGGTTGCCATTGCCTTCTTCTGAGACTGGGAGAGTGTGATTTGCCAAAGATCACCAAAGTCGTTTCCATGGCCAAGGAAGAATTTGAATCTTGGTCTCCCAGCATCATAGTCCAACATTCAAACCACTACACCTTGCTGGCTTGCCCACAGGTACTAGAATGATCTACTTCTAGCAATCTTTCTTGATATTTGGGGATATGCTTAACAGATGGTGCTTCTTCAGTTTAATCTTGTTCGTTTGTTTCAGGCATTCCTGTATAATTTACCCTTTAAATATACACATCTGTCAGGATTTACTTTAGAGACTTGAATTTGATTGAACTTGTTCCCTCAAGGGTTTCAAATTCTCATCTTCATTTTGCTCCATGATAAATTCTTCTGATCCCTCCTTCCCAGAACAATTAAGCCTGACCACATCTGAGACCTCCAGGTTTTGTGCTCTAGGTTCATCAGATAAGATTGTGATCCATTCTCTTCTGAGAAGTGTTTTCCAAAGCTAAAGCTTGCTTCTGTTCATTCTGAGGGCAGACAGTGACCCAGACCTGTGCTACATGTTCCAACACATCATTCTCAATTAAAAAAAATCCATGGCTATCTGAATATATGGCTATGTCTCAGGGTCCATCCCAATCCTAATACAAACATACCTCAGTTAACAAAGCCTCTAACAAAGAAGCTCCTTGTTACAAAGTCTTTTTACACCCCGCCCCCTTTTCTCTCTGCCCTATTTCTATCTGGAAGTGTGTGTGTGTGTATTTAGCAGCACTGGCATTGGGAACATAGTGAAGGAGGACTGGAGAAACAGCAAAGTCTGAGCTGGGAAAGAAAAAGATTCTACTCTAACTAATCTTACTCTGCTCGTGTGTGTCTACCTCCAAGAGACAAGGTAAACATCAGTTGCATGCATAATACTTTCCTGACTATGTAGCAATGGCAAAACAGAGACGCAGGGGCAAAACAGATAAGCCTACCTCACCAGCAATCCTCTGCACGATAAAGAACAGGTTGCTTACCTGTAACTGTGGTTCTTCGAGTGGTCATTTGTGCCCTCACACAATGGTACCTTCATGTATGCACAGTAGCGTTTCAGAAAGTTCCAGAGCTAAGCAGCTTGGCAGGAACCCCTCCCCCATACGGTACTGAGTATGCTCAGTCCCGCCAAGCCAACGGTCTCTCCTCAGTTTCGAAGTCCAACAAAGCAAGGACCAGGAAGAGGGGAGGATCGGCGGGTATGTGTGAGGGCGCAGATGACCACTCGAAGAACCACAGTTACAGGTAAGCAACCTGCTCTTCTTTGTGGTCTCTGTGCCTCACAATAGCTTAACACTGAAGGGCGGGTCAGGCCCTAGACGACAGAAGACAGCACCGCACGACCAAAGCAAGCATCATGCTGGGCCCTGCAGTCAAGGCGAGAGTGGCAGACGAAAGGCCGCGACCATGTAGCCACATGACAAAAGCTCCTGCAGGTCAACTCCCCTGAGAAGGGCTGCTGAAGAGGCCATCACCCTAGTGGAATGGGCCGAAGCTGAGCCGGCGGTGGTTGCCTGGCAAGTTCATTGGCAAAGTGAATTGTCTGGACAACCCATTTGGAAAAACGTTGAATGGGTGCTTTGTGACCTTTCCGGTGCCCACCATAGCAAACAAAAAGGTGGGGAGTCTGGTGAAAAGTCGAAGTCCATTGCAGGTAAAAGGCTAGGGCACGATGTACGTTGAGCGAGTGAAGGGAGCCCTCGAGAGGCGAAGCAGGATCAGGATAGAAGGTAGGTAGAATCAAATCCTGGTTCAGATGGAAATCAGAGACGACTTTAGGAAGAAAAGACAGGTCCAGACACAGGACTACCTTGTCGTGATGAAACACCAGGAACGGTTCATCGGAACGTAGCGCGGTCAATTCTCCTGCCTGTCTGGCTGAAGTGACAGCAACCAAGAACGGCCAAGAACATCGTCTTCATGGTGAGGAGACGGTCATCAGATGTAGCCATCAGTTCAAAAGGATAGTACATAAGCTAAGAAAGGACAAGCCATAATGACCATAGAGACAGTGGCAGAGACACAGGAGAGTGGAGATGTTGGAGACCTTTGAGGAACTGCTTGATCATAGTGTTCCTGAAAAAAGCCAAAGAAGGAGAACCTGTGGTTGATAAGCTATGACTGCAGACAGATAAACCTTAAGAAAGGAAAAGGCCAAGCCTTGCGCCCACAGAGTCAAGAGGATGTGAAGCACCACTGATAAGGAAGTCGGAGAAGATACCTCATTTCGGGTGTTCGCAAAGATCATGAACTTCCACCACTTGTAGTCATAGGACCTGCGAGTGGATTCCTTCTGTGTGGACAGCTTGGATAGCGGGAAAATCTAGAACATTATCCTCCAAGCGTACAGGTGGAGAGGAGATCCGGATGAAGCACATGACCATCCAAGTGAGAGAGGAAGACTGGCGTGCGCTGAAGTCGCATCTTGTGGCCCCGGAAGATGGTGAAGAAGGGATCGAATCAATGTTGCCTCGGCCAATAAGGGGCAACGAGCATGGCGTCTGCCCTGTCTGCTGAGATCTTGGCCACCACTCGGCCCAAGAGAGGAAATGGTGGAAAGATGTAAAGAAACTCCCCACTCCCCACAAGGAAACTGGAACACATCCTCGAGAGAGCTGGGGCCCAGGCTGGCTCTTGAGCAATAATGGGGACATTTCCTGTTCTGGTCGGTCGCAAAGAGATTGATGGTTGGAGTGCCCCAGCGGGACACTATGTGCTGGAAAGTGGCGTTTGAGAGGGATCACTCATGGTGGCACGCTGTGTCCCTGCTCAGTGTGTCTGCTGTCACATTGTCCCATTCAGCTAAATGAACCATAATGGGATGTATTCACAGTGGAATGCATCAATCTCATATGTGTAGAGCCAGATGAACCAAGGTGGAGAAGTGAGCGCCTCTTTGTTGGTTCACGTAGCACACAGCCGTCATGTTGTCTGACAGAATCTGAACAGTCTGTCCAACAAAGAGGTTCCAAAAGGCCTGAAGATCTTTGAGGATTGCCAAGAGCTCCAACGTGTTGATATGGAGATGCATCTCCAGGCCAGTCCAGTGGCCCTGGACTGTGGGGTCGCTGCAGTGGGCTCCCCAACTGAGGAGGGACGCATCAGTTGTAATGGTAAGTGTCAGACGAGGCTCAGCAAATGGCATTCCTGAAAAGAGATGGCATGGGGACAGCCACCAGCAGAGGGAGTCCTGGACTGGGTGAGGAACCCACAGAACCTGATGTTGATCACTGAGGAGAGGGTCGAAGTGCCAGAGAAACTAGTGTTGCCGAGAGCGAGCTCGAAGGCGAGACGAGTAATGTGACCGCCGTCATGGCCACCATGTAGCCAAGGAGCTGTTGGATCCTGTGGGCAGAAACAGACGGACTGCGCAGGATGATGGCTGTAGCCTGGTGCAGAGTCCGAGCGCGCTTCAGTGGCAAGAAGGGCCTGGCACAAGTGGAGTCCAGAGTGGCCCCAATGAAATCCAGGGTGCATGAAGGTTCCAAGTGGGACTTCTTGGGATTCACCCGAGGCCGAGATTGGAAAGAAGGGAGAAGGAAAGGTGAATGTCCTCATATAACTTTTGATTGCAGGGAGCCACCAGTAACCCATTGTCCAGATAGGGGTACACCATAATGCAGTTCATGTGGTGATAAAACACCACAGGAGCTAGGCACTGGGTAAAGACCCTGGGGACAGTGGACAGACTGAATGGCAGGACCTTGTATTGGTAACTTACACTGTCAACTGCAAACTGGAAATACCTCCTGAGCTGGGGGCGAATAGCAATGTGGAAATAGGCGTCTTGTAGGTCAATGAATGCAAACCAGTCCCAGCATCTCAGGAAAGGCAGAATGGAGGACAGAGTGACCATCTTGAACTTCCGGGGGAGATGAAGGAGTTCACCCCTTGGAGGTCTAGGATGGGTTGGAGAGTGCTGTCCGATTTGGGTACCGTGAAGTACTGGGAGAAGAAACCAGTGGATCTGCCTGAAGATGGCAGCTGCTTTATGACCCCTTTGAGGAGGAGGGTCTCGATCTCTTCGAGAAGGGCAGGATTGGCGGGACCGAAGATGCTGAGAGGAGGAGTATTTCAAAACTCGATGGCATAGTCAAGACAGACGATGGTTAACATCCAGGAGTCCGGAGTGATGTTGCACCAGATGTTGAAGTGGTGAGCCAGTCCTGGGGTTTTGGACAGGTGGTTGGGCGGATGAAAGAGAGGCAGAGGTGGCGACCTGCAAAGAGAGTCAAAAACATGACTTGGTGGTCAAAGAAGGCTTCTTGGATGATGGCTGGCGACGCCTGAAAGAGCAGCAGGATGAAGCTGGCAGGTGAGATGTGCAATGAGGAGAGCATGACCTATAGGAGTAGGAGGGGCACCTCCACGAAGAACGGGATGAAGATGGTCTTCTAGATTGAATTGTTGGGTGAAGGCCCATCTTTCTTGCTGCCAGGTGAGCTTTCATAAGATGGTCCATAGCATCATCAGTCCTTGGCTGTCAAAGGGCAGGTCCTCAATACTGTTTCTGTTACCTTGGCCAAGTCAGCGGACCGAAGCCATGCGAACCGGCAAAGGGAAATCGCACCCACCATCACTCGTGCTGCACCCTCCACAGCATGTTGAGAGGACAAGATCTGTTGATTAGAGAAAGCCACAGACTCGTTATAAAATTGAACAGCCATAGTTCTGTGGTCATCTGACTGTTGGAAAGCAAGGTGAAAAACCTATCCCAAATGTTACATTGATAGGCCACCAGGCAAGTTTGAGTGTTAGAGATACTGGTGATCAACAAAGAGGCAGAGTAGCACCGGCAACCGAAAACAACTCAACGACAACCCTCTCCATCAGGGTGAGTTGTGTGGGTTCTTTTGCCCCCTTTTGTTTGGGAAGACTCAACGATGATTGAATTAGGAGTCGGATGATTGAACAAGAAATCGACATCCTTCTTCTGAGTGCAGTAAAGGTGCTCCAGGCGGTGAGGGAACGGCTGGAGAGAAGCTGGTTGGTCCCAAGGATGTTTCAATACTTCCTCCAGGAGGGGAGAAATGGAATCAGAGCCGTCGATGAAGGCCAAGCATCGACATAATGGAATACTGGGTCCTGTACCATAGGAGCTGGACCGGAAACGTCAAGGTCTAAGGCGTTGGCCATTCTGACCAAGATGTCAGAAAACTACTTAACATCTTCATGAGCTGAATCAGGAGTCGGATCCCCAAAAGCTAGAGATGGGGAGGTATGCGATTAAGGCGAGGAGTCTGAGGAATTACCATTGGAATCATAAGCACTGGAAGAAAGAGACGATGATTGAGGAGATCGAGAACGACGAGGTTGAGTGGTTCCTGGTGCAGGAAGTACAGCTGGTGGAGCAGCTGCAGAGACCAGAAAAACAGCGAGTGTCGTTACCAAAGTCGGAATCTGTACTGGTACTGATGTCGGTACTGACGAAATGGGTAGAATGGTCAGGATCACTGCAACGATGGACTGTGTCGATAACAGGACCGACAGAGTCGTTGGCAGAGTTAACGCAGAGTATCTGGCAGAACCCGGGACACCATCGCTGTCACCCGAGGAGGAGGTGAGACAGCTCGATGTTGAGGCGATTGGTCATGGAACCAGTGACGAGATCGAGATGGTGAATGCCGGTAGTAGGCCAATTGGGACCGAGAACGGGATCTCGAGCACTGTTACCGAGGAAAGTGTCGGTAATGAGACCCCTAAGGAGATCGTGGCGGGGAGCATGAATGTTGAGGCTGATACGGAGACCAACGTTGGACATCGGGATGGTACTGGTCACGACAGGTGGGCGAGTATGAGTGGTAAGAGCCGGGCTGCTCCCTCCAAAGGTACTCATGGCTGTATCGAGCGATATAGGAGGCCAATGAAAAAGGCGAATCAACTCTCACCAGCGAAGACTCGTGAGCTGCCCAGTAGCCATAGTCGCAATGATGCGGGGATCTACCCGTTCACCGTGTCACAGAGAGCAGGCCGCACTAACTTGAGGCCAGTCTCAGGAAGTAGCCTGAGGAGTGTCCGAAACAAGCTGATGGTTCGTTTTGATGGCCAGAAGAGAGAGCCGGAGGAAGTGGAGTCTGGGAGCATCCATCTCCGGGCTGGCCCAACGTAAGAGGCGGAGAGGCTGGTGGAGAAGGCTGACGGCCCAAGTTGGACGCTAAGTCAACAGCCACCGGGACAGACAATACTGGGAGCTGGGTAGAATCCCGCACCGGCGAAAGGACAGGTGTGTCATCCTTCTCCACGGTAGACGAAGCAGGCTGCGTCAGAGGAGGTGTAGGTAAAGGGCCCAAGGAAGATGGCTGAGTAGCTGACAGGCAGCGGGAGAAGGAGAGCGATGCTTCTCCTTCTACTTATTAGAAGAAACGGAAAGGTGCTGCGATGAAGCTTGCTTACACTCCGCCAAGGTAAACATCTTGTGAGGCTGCTGAATTGGAGCCTGCTGTGAGGTAGCCGGAGCGTCTCCAGTGGAGGACAGGGTGGTAGGTAACTTGGAAAGCTTCAGAATCCTTGGTAAAGAGGATATCGGAGATAAGGCCGGTAAGGTCAACGTCGGTATTGGTACTAAGGTGGTTGGTACCAAGATCCTGGTTGTTACCAGCGATTTCGCAGCCGACAAGGAAGCCATTGTGGAGGGCTTCAACAGTGAAGGGCCTCGCGAAAGATGTGGTGTCACCGGGGCAGTGAAAAGGGCATTCGAAGCTGCCTGCTCCTTGAGGTGAAGAGCTTGCTCCCAACAATAGGATTTTAAGTGAGAAGCTCTATTTTTCATAGTCTGGGAGGTAAAATCCTTACAGATGAACAGGCCTGAACGTTATGACCCTCCCCGAGGCAGAACAAGCACTCAGGGTGGGCGTCCAAAAGGGAAACCTTGCGGCTGCAAGACATACAAAGCTTAAACAAAGATGACTAAGAAGGCGGAAGAGTTCTTAGTTTTTGTTGTAAAGGAACCAAAAGCAAGTTGAAAGAATGAAGAAAACCAAGAAACAGAAAAAACTGCTCAGCAAGGAAGCCTTCTGAGCTGCTAACAGATCGGCGGATGAAAAGAAACTGAGGAGAGACCGTTGGCTTGGCAGGACTGAGCATGCTCAGTACCGTATGAGGCAGGGGTTCCTGCCCAGCTGCTCAGCTCTGGAACTTTCCGAAATGCTACTGCACATGCGTGAAGATCCCATTGTGTGAGGCACAGAGATCACAAAGAAGAAGCACAGATCTGTAACTTTGACCACCAAAATGGAAATCATAAGTGGGAGCTGCTGAAAGAAGAAAAAAAAAATCACTGGATGCATTTTGGAGCAAGCCTTCAAGTGGTCTTTAGAGGCTTTAAAATGTTTTTGTTATGCCTTTTATGCAAGCCCTTACAAGATTTGGTTGTTTCATTTCATAACTACATGTTGTTAGGTTTGAATGAAAAGTTTGCTGAAACATGTTGAAATTCTTTTCTTTTTTATTGTATAGGAACTACTGCCCCACAATTCTTTCCATGTTATTTCCACCTCTGCTATCAAATTTTCTGTTAAAGAAGTAATGCCCTGGAAAACATCTACTTTGTGAACTGAGATATACCTGTACTTAATAGTTACTCTGGTCACAGGTACTGGAAAACCTGATCCTCTCAACCCCTTAATGATGTCCTCCTCACTGAGTTGAAGGACACGGACCAGGAAGAGAGAGACAAATATTAGAAGTGAACAACTGGGCCTGATAAAGTGTTTCCAAGAGATGTGCTGTCTCCCAGAGGTGAAATCTGTGATATAACAGAGAGATTGTTATCGATCAAGGTCGCCTTTATCCTTCCTTCTCCTGGGGGTAGAGGGCATGGTAAATGCAGTAATGTATTTATTAGGATAATAACTTTGCTAGTTGTGGGTTGAGCACTCATCATTTTGTATTAATCATTGATTAATCAATGGAATAATATTTTTATATGTATATTAGTGTTAAACTGAAATTAGCCAATTAATCAAGTAAAAAAAATATAAAAAACCTTTTCTTCTCATACACACTGGAGCAAATGAGATGGAATGATAAAGCCCTCAACAAGACCAAGTGAGGTTCTAGGGAGGAAGCTAGCTAAAGGAGCTTAGGACACAGATTTTTATTTCACTACCCAGAAAGATTTTTATTTCAGTGCCCAGAAAGAGGGAGTAAAATATTAGAACTGAATATCTGGTGCTGCAGATAGGACCATCAGGGAAGAATTTGCTACTGGGATTATGGTCTGAGTTCCCATGAAGGAGAACTTCTGGTAAGAGACAGGCTGTACTTCTCAGCACTTGGAAAGAAAATATATTTGCTAGGATTCTCACCAAAGAGAGCTTTAAACTGAATTATCTCGGGGAGACAGACAATATTCCAGAGGACAAGGAAACAGCAAGAGAGACTTTGGTCAAGTCAGACCAAACCTCTATTTAACTTTTGCCTTACATAAATTATATTCACTAGCTTATTCTAATCACGTTTCTCTCACTTCTACCAAACCTCCACATATCTGAGATCTTAAATGTCTCATTCCCTCATCTGCCACTCCCAGATTAATAAATGGTCTCTTAAAATTGATTCAGAAAGAATCTACTTTATTACTTTTATAATATTTAAGGAATTATATTAACATCAAAGCAAAGAAATCTCTGAATGTTAGCTTCTCTAAGGGAACAGGCTGCTTACCTGTTGCTGTGGTTCTTTGAGTGGTTTTTGTGCCCCACATAAATGGGTTTTTATGTTTGTGCAGTGACCCATTCAGAAATCTCGAGTAGCTTGGCAGGTACCTCACTCCCATCTACTGCGTTATGTCCTAGCCTGCCAAAGCTACCACTCTCTAAGTTTGGAAGAAGAGAAAGATTCAGCATACTGTAAAGCTGTAAGCTCAAGCTGCAAGCTCACTTGAATGCCTCACAGAAGATCACCTTCAGGGGAAGAAAATGCAAGAAGTTCAAAGGGCCTATGCATCAGTTGTGAAAGAACCAATGAAAGAAACCATGTTGGGGCAGGAGATGAAAGAACAGGTTGCTTACCTTTAACTGTGGTTCTTTGAGTCTGTGCCCTCACACAATGGGATCTTCGCGCATGCGCAGTAGCTTTCGGAAAGTTCTAGAACTGGGCAGCTTGGTGGGAACCCCTCCTCCATTCGGCACTGAGCATGCTCAGTCCCACCAAGTCAACAGTTTCTCCTCAGTTTCGAAGTCCGCCGAAGCAGGACCTGAAGAGGGAAAGGCTGGACGGGTGTGTGTGAGGGCACAGATGACCACTCGAAGGACCAGTTACAGGTAAGCAGCCTATTCTTCTTCTTTGTGGTCTCTGTGCCTCACACAATGGGAGACTGAGTAGCTTACCATTGGATGGCGGGTCAGGTCCAACAGAATGGAAGACAGCACCGCACGACCAAAGTGGGCATCCCACCAGGCCTGACAGTCAAGACGGTAGTACTGGACAAAGGTTGAAGGTCACGACCAGGTAGTGACACGACAGAGCTCTTGCAGGTCAATCCCCTTGAGGAGAGCTGCTGAAGACGCCACGGACCTCGTGGACTGGGCATGGGGCAGAGCTGGTGGAGGTTGTCTTGTCAGTTCATATGCCAGGAGAATGGTCTGGGCCACCCACTTAGAAAATCACTGGATGGACACCTTAAAGCCCTTCTGGCAACCACCACAACAAAGAAACAGGTGAGGAATCTGTCGGAAGGACGAAGCCTGTTAAAGGTAAAAAGCCAGAGCTCAACAGACATCGAGTGAATGAAGCGATCGTTCCAGAGGCGTATCTGGGTTCAGGTAGAAGGTAGGAAGTATAACATCCTGGTTAAGATGGAAATCCGAGATGATCTTAGGCAGGAAGGAGATGTCCGGGCATAGGACCACCTTGTCGTGATGGAAGACAAGGAAAAGCTCATCCGACCATAGCGTGGTAAGTTCACTTGGTCGCCTAGCTGAGGTGACAACAACTAGGAAGGCCGTTTTCATAGTCAGGAGCCGGTCATCTAAAGTGGTCATAGGTTCAAAGGGAGGTCGCGTCAGTTGAGAGAGGACCAAGGACAGTGACCAAGGCTGCAGAGGTGGTGTGGCCAGAGGTTAAAGGTGTTGTAGACCCTTCAGGAATTGCTTAAGGGTAGCATCACAAAAAAGGGCAGCAGAAGGCGTACCACATGGCTGGTAGGCTATGATAGCCGACAGGTACACCTTAAGGAGGTACAGGAGGAAATACAACCCAATGGGCAAAGCAACCGGGGATGCCAGTTCGTGCCAAGCATTGGCGAAGGCCAAAAACTTCTGTCATTAAGAGTGGTAAGATTGGCTTGTAGACTCCTTCCTAGCAGCTGTAAGGACAATCTGTATAGTTGGGGAATCTAAAACACTATCCTCCACGCATGGAGATGCAGGAGTGTCAGGTCTGGATGTAGGACATGGCCATCCGAGTGCGAGAGGAGGTCCGGTGCAGATGGAAGTTTCAGAGTACGGCCCCGAGTAGCTCTGAAGAGGGGGCTGAACCAATGTTCTCTTGGCCAATATGGAGCTACCAATATGGTGTTGGCATGATCCGACAGAATTTTGGCCACCAGACGCCCTGGGAGCGGGAACGGTGGAAAAACGTACAGCAGCTCCTTGTCCCACAGGAATTCATCTCCGAGACAGCCAAGGTCCAGGCCGGTCCTCGAGCAGTAATGGAGGCATTTCTTGTTCCGACTGCTCGCAAAGAGATCGACGGAGGGAGCGCCCCATCGAGACACTATCATCTGGAAAGCAGCATCAGAGAGGGACCACTTGTGATGACATGAGGCGTCCCTGCTGCGACATTGTCTCAACCCACCAGATGAACCGCGATGGGGTGAATGTGAAGTGGTGCGTACCAGTCCCAAAGCCATCATCATCATCGTATACCCTTGACCAAAGAACGGTACACTCCTTCTATCTGGGATGGTTGTCCTCTTCCACCAAGCATGCAGCTTCAGGAGGGATGCACATGGAGTGGTGAGGGAGGAAGGGGACACCCGCCAGCCAGCCAGATCAGCCGAATCAACCCTGGCGATCAATGGGGTGACAGATGTCGCAGCCAGATAGCCCTCACATCCATCCCAAAGTCAAAGAGCAAGGTGGAGTAGGGTAGAGGAATGGGTGACTCCCTGTTTGTTCACATAGCAGATGGCCGTTATGTTGTCGGACAAGATCTGAACAGTCTTGCCGAAAACAAGGTTGCGGAAAGCCTGCAAGGCCTTCAGGATGGCCAGGAGCTCTAAGGCACTGATGTGAAGACGAGTCTCCAAGCCGATCCAGTGGCCCTGCACCATCAGGTTGTTGCAGTGCGTTCTCCAGCCCGAGAGGGAGGTATCCATTGTGATGGTGATCCGGGGCAAGGCTCAACGAATGGCATTCCTGAGAGCAGGTGCCGGGGGGAGAGCCACCAATGAAGAGAGTCTCGCACTTACCATGGAACCCGCAAAAGGAGAGGATTGTCCTGAAGAGGGTCGAAGGCTCTGACAAACCAGTGTTGCAATGGGTGAGCATTGAGACAAGAAAAGTAAGTCACCGCTGTTGTTGCCGCCATGTAGCCAAGAAGCTGCTGGATCCTTCTCACGGTGACCACTGGGGCATGCAAGACAGTGGTGACGGCCTGGCACAGTGTCTGGGCCTGTTTTACTGGGAGGAAGGGTCTGGCAGCAACAGAGTCCAAAGTGGCACCAATGAAGTCCAGAACACGGCTTGGCTCTAGGTAACACGTTTTGGGGTTCACCCCGAGGCCGAGGTTGGATAGGAGAAATAGTATGAGATGAATGTCCTCGTACAACTTTTGTTTGCAGGGCGCCACCAACAACCAGTCATCCAGGTAAGGGTATACCATAGCACGCTTCATGCGGAGGTGCGATACCACTGGGGCCATACATTTGGTAAAGACCCTGGGCGCAGTGGAGAGTCCGAACAGCAGAACTTTTTACTGGTAGCAAACGCCGTCAATTGCGAACCAAAGGTATCTTCTGCAGTGGAGATAAATTGCGATATGGAAGTAGGCGTCTCGTAGGTCGATAGAGGCAAACCAGTCCCAATGTCTCAGGAAGGGCAGGATGGAAGACAGTGTGATCATCTTGAACTTCCAAGGAAGAATGTAGGAATTCACCCCCCCTGAGATCCAAGATCGGTTGGAGGGTGCCATCCGATTTTTGGTACTGTGAAGTACTGGGAGAAAAAGCCGGTGGTACTGGCCGAGGATGGAACCTCTCTATGGCCCCTTTCTGGAGTAGGGACTGTATCTCCTCTAGAAGGGCCAGGCTAGCTGGGGTGGAGTAAAAGACGCCTTGAGGTCATATACTTTGAAATTTGATGGCATAAGCAAGACGGATGGAAAGGACCCAAGAGTCCGTGGTGATGTGACGCCATTCGTTGAGATGAAGAGCCAGACCTGGGTTCCTGGTGAGGTTGGTGGGCAGGTGGAAGGACGGATGTGGTGGCGACCTGAGGGAGAAGTCAAAAACATGACTTCGCCGTGAAGGAGGACTTCTTAGATGAAGGTTGATGTCTCCTCAAGGTCCTCCTTGACGATGCTGGAAGTGAAGATCGAGCAGAGATGCAGCGAGGTGAGTGTGACGTGTAGGAATAGGCCAAGTGATGCCAGGAGGAACATGAGGCGGATGGCCTTCTAGATTGGGGAGTCTGACGGAGCCCCATCCTCTTAGCTGTGAGACAAGTCTTTACAAGATGGTAAATGGCATTGTCCATAGTCGAGTGGAACAATCCCTGTCCGTCAAAGGGCAGGTCTTCAATCCGTTTTCTGCTATCCTCTTGGAGACCAGCTGAACACAACCATGCAAACCAGCGGAGGACGACAGCACCAACCATCACACGAGCAGCGCCCTCGACAGCGTGCCTGGAAGAGAGGATTTGTTGGTTAGACAAGGCCACTGATTCATTACAGAACTGGATAGCACTTGTCCTGTGATCATCTGGTAGGTGAGCCAACAAGGGGTAAAACCTGTCCCAGATATTGCGCTGATAAGCGGCGAGGCATGCTTGAATATTAGAAACCTGCGCAAACAAGGAAGAAGCAGAGTAGAAGCACCTGCCGAACGAGTCCAAGCGATGACCCTCACGATCCAGCAGAGTGGTATGGGCTCTCTTGCCACCCTTCGTCTGGGACGACTCTACAATGATGGAGTTTGGTACCGGGTGGTTGAACAGGAAGTCAACATCTTTCTTCTGTGTCCTGTAAAGATGTTCCAAATGGTGAGGTATTGGTTGGAGAGAAGCTGGTTGGGCCCATGGATGTTTCAATACTTCCTGCAGCACCAGGAGAAACGGTATCAGAGCTGTGGACGGAGGGCGAGTATCAACGTAATGAAAGACAAGGTCCTACACTGTTGGAGCAGGCCCAGAGATATCAAGTCCAAAGGCGTTGGCCATCCTAACCAAGATATCGGAGAACTGCTTTACATCTTCTGGTGCCGAGTCCAGCGTGGATTCACCAAACAGTAGTGGTGGAGAAGAGTGAGAGTCTGGTGTGGAGTCAGCAGAATCAGATTCGGAGTCATACAACTGCGAGGACTGGGAAGGAGGTTTTCATCCCTGAGGCAACTCAGCGTCTCCGGGTGGAGCAGAAGGCAACGGAGCTGTTACAGTGGACAATATCATCGATGGTACCGAAGGCAGTGCAGGTGGTGGTACGACGGTCGGTGTTGGTACCGGAAAAACAGCTGGCATCGGACGAACAATGGACTGCATTGGAATTGAAACCTGCTTGCACAGGCGGCGGCTGAGTTTCAACAGGTGGGCAAGAAATAGTAGCCGTCACCCGAGGAGGTGGTAAGATCGGCTGATGTTGAGGTGAGCGGTCATGAGAGCGACAGCGTGACGGAGATCGACAGTAGTATGGTGACCTCAATCTGGAATGGGATGGTGATCATCGGTACTGAGGCATAGGCCGGTATCAAGATGCTGAAGATGGAGATCAGGAGTGATGGTGGTAGGGTGACCAGCGATGGACATCCGCATGGTACCGATCTCTGTACGCCGGGGAGCATGAGTAGTATGAGCCCGGCTGTCCCCTCCAAACGTGCTCGTGCCCATAACGAGCTATATAAGATGCCGAAGAGAAAGGTGAATCAAGCCTTGTTCTTGACCGGCCATGATCCAAGGGCGTATCCCCCCGCCGCGGGGATCTAGCTTTCTCTGCACATCCCAGAGAGTGCACCGCACTAGTCTGGGTGCAGTCGTGGGAAGAGGCCCTTGGATGGTCACGGGAAGGAACCTGAGGAGTATCCAGGCCAGGTTCAAAGGTAACTGGACGGTCAAGCCCCGACTCAGGCTGAGCGTGCAGTTGAGGCGTTGCGGCCTGCACAGATGACGCAGACTGTGGTGGATGAGGCTGAGCCGGCCGACCATCGAAAGATTGCTCCAGCAGCGCTGGCACAACAAGTACCAGGAGCTGGGCTTCATCCTGCTCCCTAGGGAGATCAGGAGGGCCTTCTTCCTCGATGGTGGCCATAGGAGGCTGAGTCAGAGCTGTGTTGGTAGTAACGATGACTGGTTCGCTGGTGAAGCTGGTCGGTATTTCTCCTTTTTTTCTTCTTGTCTTTGGAGGAAGGATCTGACAGATGGGAAGAGGATCGCTTCCGCTGAGCTGCTGTACGGGGCTTAGAAGACTGCACTGCCTGCAAGCCTGCAGAGGAATCTCCTGAAGAAGAAGAGGTAATTGGCATCCTAGTAAGCTTTGGAATCCTGGGCAATATGGAGACTGGAGGCAGGGACGTCGACAACGGTACTGAGCCCGATACCATTGGGGTTGGTACTGAAATTGTCGATACTGACGAGGGCGTGGTCGTAGGCCAAGGAAGAACAGATCGACAAGAAGAAGCCATGGAAGTGAAGAGTACAGTGTTTGAAGCCGCCTGTTCTTTGATTTTCAAGGCTTGTTCCCAGCAGAAAGATTTTAGTCTGGACTAAACGTCTGGGCTGTGAATTCTTTACAAACAGAGCACGCCCAGATATTATGAGCCTCTCCGAGGCAGAACAGGCACTTGGAGTGGCCGTCCGATAAAGCAACTTTATGGCGACAGGACACACAGTACTTAAACAAAGAAGACGTAAAGAAGAACAAGAAGGGGGAAGAGTCCTTACAGGTTTTGAAGAAAACGGAGTGAAGAAATGAAGCAAAACAACTGCTCAAGTTGTTTCCGTTAGCTGCTAACATGCTGGAGGATGAAAAGAAACTGAGGAGAGACCGTTGGCTTGGCAGGACTGAGCATGCTCAGTACAGAATGGGGGAGGGGTTCCCGCCAAGCTGCTCACATCTAGAACTTTCCGAAAGCTACTGTGCATGCACGAAGATCCCATTGTGTGAGGCACAGAGACCACAAAGAAGAACTAGTGGATAGAGATGTGCTAGGCCCTTGAGAAACCTCTTCACTACCAGATCTGAGAACAGAGTAATGGAAGAGGACCAAATAGGCTGATGGACTAGAAGTGCAACTAAATATACCTTCAATGAGAAAAATGCAAAGCCCTGCTCTCAAGAGTGCAGTAAGAAGTGTGGACACATTCATCAGGAGATACTCCTCAGATCTGGAAGATGCAAAGAAGAAAAAACCACTTTGACTTGTAATCACACAATCATTTGGTAGACTCTTTCCTTGAAGCTTCCAAGAACACTATCAATTGAGATGAGTTTATGGAACTCCCTCCAAGCTTCAACATTTTGATGCTTAGTGAAGGACTTGTCCTTGGGTGTGAAAGCAGTTCAGTGTGGAGGGAAGTGTAGTGTGGTTCTGTCTGGACAAGTGGAGAAGGGAGATGAGCCAGAGTTGTCTGGGCCAGTAGGCACCACCAAAACTGCACTGGACTTCTTTCTATTAAGCTTTGCTATCACTTTCCCCAAGAACGAAAAGAGAAGAAAGAAATACATCAAGCAACTTGACCGCTTGTGTAGCAATGCATCTCCCAGAGATCCTTCTCCCTCCTCTGCTCTCGAGCAAAAAAAGGAAGTGCTTGCTGACCAAGGTTGCAAAGAGATCTATTTGAGGTCTGTCTGAAGTGGAAGTTATACGACAGAAGGCTAGACTTGATATAAGCAGAAACCACTCATGTTGGAGAATGTGAGCACAACTGAGTGAATCTGCCAACATATTTGAAGGTCTCAGTGTGATTAGATCTTGAAAATGAAAATGAGGACATTTCTGAGAAGACTTGGTATGGCCTCTGCTGTTCATCTTGCATGCTGAAATCCATCTTCCCGGCTGTCACCCTTGAAGAGGTGGTCCATAGTCTCACTGGTTTTGGCGTTGAACAGATCTATTCTGTTACCATCCCTGACACCTGTAGGATGTGCCTTTTGTTTTCATATTTGGACATGTTCATGACTGGAAATAAATACATGATCAAAGCCTCTCTGATTGGAGGAGTGTGTTGCCAGACATGGTCAGACCATAAGTTCAAAAAGGAATAAGTAGAAAACCCTTTCATCAGGGGTGCAAGATAGCTCTTCTCTGATCTCAGATCTTTGCATTTCAGAACAGATAAAGACAATCAGAGATCATCTCTTTTGATCTCACCCTCCAAAGGCCTTTCCTACACCCACTACAGATCAAAACTTCAAGATGTTGTCACAATTCCCATAAATTTTGTCACTCTGTTGTCAAAACAATCACCTATCTCAGAGCTCTTTAGTCAGTTCCATAAGAAAATTTTAGGTTTTTGCCAGAGCACCCCTTCAGGATAGGAAAAAGGGTATATAAAGCCTGACTTTGGTTCCAGCAAATTGTAGCATTCTGGACATACTATGTGATGCCCAGATTGCAGTGCCCTCAGGCATTGTCTGTGCCTCTCTGCTTCAACCTTTCTCTTCAGGATTGGCAATTATAACCCTTTTTCATCCCTAATATCTCTCTATTCAACCTTTCACGTCTTATTTTCCAACAGCCTTGTATGGTTCTTGAGTGTCTGCTTCCTTGTGTGTGTTGTCATTTCCAATAAAACATATTGTTTATCTTTAAACTGAAGCCTCTCTGCAGTTAGTACTGGTATACATAGGTGAAAAGATCCTGTCGCTAATTCTAAAGAGATGCTGGCATTGTAGGTGAACCCCAAAGTCTTCCACCTTTTAGGGTATCATTTCTATCAAACGGGAGATCCTCAATATGCCGCCTCTGGCAATCCAATAGGGTGTAGCCATGCATAGCAATGGAGTGCCACCACTAGCAACATTATCTTAGCAACACAGTCAACAGAGTGATGAGCTGACTATTTATTGTGCTACCAAGGAATGTGCTTCCTGCTGAAAGAATCATACAATAATAAAGTTGGAAGAAACCACAAAGGCCATCAAGTCTAACCTTCTGTCATGCAAGAACACACATTCAAGGTATCCCAACCATATGGCTATCCAGCCTTTTTGATCCTAAGCGTCCACCCAGAGACAATGTTCTCTTATGCCTAGAGTTTGAATGGGTGGATCAAGAGGTCTTTGAGTCATGAGATGGAAAAGCCAGAGACAGAGAATCTCCTACTACTGAAACAGTGGTAGGCGATGGAGTTTAAACTAGCTGAAGAAGCAGCCAAGGTTGAGTGTGCTATTGATACCAAAGGTGTCATCAGTATTGAGGAAGTTATAGTGGTAGAAATCTTTGGTACTGAAACTGATGTTGGTACTGAAGCCATCTTCAATTTCTGATGAGCATGTTTCCAAGCCTTCATTACCATGGGGGAAGCTGAGAATAGAGGCTTGTTCAAAACTGCCTGGTCTACAACCTGCAGTGACTTCTCCCAACAGTAAAGTTTAAGCAATGAACCTGATTCTTCAAAGCCTGGGATGTGACACCTTTATAGATGGAGCACTTTTCTCCCAAGCATCCCTTGGCAACACAAAACCTTTCATCCACACAAAGAACATAATCTGAAGAGAGAAGTAGAGGCCATAAAAGGGAAGAAGAGGAAAGGCACAGCCCCAAAGTAAAGAGTAGTTTTCCTTTATTTTTTAGCAGTAGAAGAAGATACAGCAAAAAGAGATATAAGAAGTATAGAAGTGATATAACAATGATAGAAAAAAATGCAAGAGAAAAAAGGGGGAACTACTCAGCTACACAGAATACTTGAAGATTCAAGACACTCTGAGGCCAGACAAAGAGAAACTGAGGGGAAAGTAACTTTGGTGGGCTAGGATGTGCATGGTAGATGGAGAGGCAGGACACTCACCAAACTATTCAGCTCTGAACACTCTTATTGTGTTACTGCGCAAGCAAGAAAACCCATTTGTGTGAGGAACAGATACCATAAAGAAGAAAATTATGTTCTATCAAACTATTCCTATATTTATTTCATTACTAACAAATGAAATCCAAACACTCCCACCTGATGCTTTTATATATATAAATGAATCTTAAATATACTTAAATTGATTTTAATAAACGTAATATTGATCATAATATTTACATTTGACCATAAAATTTACATAATAAATGAACTATAGTCAATCAATCAATATCATAGCATTTAATTTCTCTTCTCACTAACTAGTGCATTTAGCAATTTGCTGCCAAACTCAGGAGGCTAATGTAATGTCAGTATAAAACTAAGATAAAATCCTGAGGAATGGTGAAGGGTTCCAGAAAAGGGCATCGCAGTTATATGTGGCCCATGGGCTGCACATGTGACATTACTCTAAGTACACTGCAGTGACACATGACACTGCAGGAAAACATGAGCTCAAGATAATAATGCCACAGATTTGAAGGTCATAGTTTGAACATTACTAAACGTTATTAGAACACTGCTAATGTTTTGCAGTAGGGCACTAACTGCCAGCACATGTTGTTTGTTTTAAAATGTAATATCTGAAGTTCAAAAACAGTTAAAAATACATTTAAAAAATCCTACCAAAAGAAAGAACTGGCAATGTTATTAGGGCAGGAAAGCAGGAGAGCTCTGAAGCACTCACAGCCACAACAAGTTTGCTACATAATTAGTATCTCAGATGTCACATCTGTCCAACAATTGATGCTGGTTAACACTGCTAAAATGGGATAATCTGCACATAGTGATCTCAGGGTAATTAATATACATTATAGCTGGCCAGATGGTAAAACTGTCATCTTATCATCGGTATCTCATGTCACTGATCATTTTTCAGCAAGTCATTATTTTCTTCCATTCAACGTAAGTTCTGTTCTGTTCAACAGAAATCCCACCGAATTGCTACCTATGTTATCAGATGTCAACTGTGATGCACACTTATCTCCCTGAGGACATAAAAGGATTGGGATTGCATTGGACTGGTCATTGGGCACTGTGTTACTCCACATGTTTGTAGTGCACTGTTTTGCTGGAGTCTACTAGCATGCTGATCAGGTAAGAAAAAGATAAATGACAGCCAATGACTGAAATGAGTGAATGATAATCTGTGGAACAGGAAAGCCAGCAACAACTTGCAAGGAAGTGAGACTTGCCTTCTATAAAGCATTTAATATAATTATGTGGCAAGTAAATATGAGAACATGCATACCTGGGGTTACTGCCTGAAGCTAAGTGCTCCCATTTGTATGATAGCTGATACATCTACTGGACAAGAGACATATTAGGGAAAAGGAAACCCAGACTGATTTTTTTTAAATGGCTTTTAAGTTAACAAATGTTGTAAGGCTTCTCTGACCATGTGCAGCCCTCACTGCCTGGAGGGGAGGAGTTTGATGCCCTCCCCGGAAAGAGGCCACCAATGGGCAGATGGTACGGGCGGCACCAGACTGCACCATGTGATGGGGCAGGCAGACACTTATTTATTCCTGGCATGCTCCACACATGGTCTCTTTGGATCTTCACCACGACTCATCCCTCCCACCCTCGATGCAATGTGCTTTAGTGGGTCGCCACAGGGCCGGGTAGGAATTTTTTCCCCTCCATTGGTGGGGTTTTTTTCGCCTACCCCACACTGTTTCGATGGGAACTGGGAAATTGGCTGGGGTAGGATCCTTAATTAGGCATTCACCTGGCAGGTAAAGGGTAAAAGTGACAGCTCCAGTGGCTGCCCTGGGCACCCACTTTGGGTGTGGGAGGAGTCTCCGAATCTGCTGCTTGAGTCGTGCACCCTCAGGGGCGGAGAAGTTGGCACCTCCTTGAGGTTAACACAGGGATTTAACTACCTCCTGAAGGGTCCTGCGACTATGACACGAGTTACCCCTGGATACACCTCCCCCTATTGAGCAGCTGGCAAGCAACCAGTAACAACTGGGTTGCTCTACGGGCTCAGGCAGTTTGCCTGAGGGAAGGTTGAAGGGGTGGAAAGCAGTTTGTCACCTGACATAAGTTGGACCCACGTTCTTCCTCTTGCTGCTTCCTACCTGCTCTTAATCTTTAAATAAATAAGTAAATTCAATAAAGGTGGCTCTAGTTAACCCAAGCATAAGTGTCTAGACTCTTTATTCCTGGGTTGGGACATCAACGATTACTGTTAGAGCTATGTTATATATCAGACTACAAGTCCTGTAAATTCTTTTGGGACACAGTGGGACAATAATTTTTAAATAAAGAATGATTGGCAAACTCCACACATGCATGGTGCCCTGACAGTGAAGTAACTATATTTTAACTGAAATACAAAAGTTTGTCTTCCCCTTTGTGCAAACCTAGCTTCTTATGTTAGATGTTCAGAAGCAACTTGCTCATTTTATAATAGGTCAGATAAAGTAATCTCCAAGGAATTTGTCAATGAAAATTCTTTCTTGGCTTCAGAGAAGCCAAACTAGTATCTTTGGTTTGGCCAATCTCAGACACTCTAACAGTGTGTTTCTCTCTTGATGAAAATCTAGCACATGATAATTAATATCATCATCTACCAAAGGGTATAGAGAGTTGTCTCCTTCCCTCAACATCTGAAACAGCTGGCCACTTAACTAGCAAGTCAATGTGGAAATATCCTCAAAGGTGCTTTCATTTTAAATATTAGATTTATATCATATGGATTGAATCAAGATTTAATGACACTTTAAGTAGACCTACTGATTTCAGTAAGTCTCCTCTAAGTAAAACCGTATAAAGCTAACCTATTATTTGCTGTTCTTCATGCAAAAAAAAAAAAAGGTAGGGGGGCTGGATCCACAAGGTGATAAGAAGCCAGAAATCTGATCAAAATTTGACATCAAGGCCTAAACAGACTAACAGAATCAGTAAAAAAGATAAAGATTAAATTTAAAGTAATAGATAAAGGAATAAAAATGAAACACAGACAAACCCATCAGTTAACGAAGACAAGCAACTAGAAGCACAATAGTTTTAATTCCTAGCTAGCAATAACATCAGCTGGCCTCTTCAAACCTCAGTATATCAAAGGACCAGCCAGATCACTTTTGGAATCATTAGCCAGCAATCCTCTCAATTTAGGTAAAATATGATTTGAGGGCTAGAAATTCTGTGGAAAGGCAGTTCTTAAATTAAGGCACACAAATTTAGTAATTCCATTTTTCGACTAAATTTCTAAAACAGCATTATGTCAGCAGATTACCTGTTTGTAATTATCAGGTTGTCTCACAATATCTACTTCTGTGATTGAGAAATGACCAATGATGGAGTTAATATGAGAGCCATATGTGTATGAATGTACCTGGAATACAAATATATGGGTTAGAAATATTACATGCACATATATCAACTAGCACCTTACCAATACTTTTAAATTTTTAGTTGATACTTGAAGTTTGTAGGTTTCTAGCAGGCATACAGCCATTTCTAAAATTTAATTGGGCCAAGATAGTGGCAAACAGCTTTTCTGTGTTTTCTCTTCTAGATTGACAGAGAGAAAAAAAAGGTATCCAAATTGTTGTTTGCATTCTGTTAATTATTCTTAGTAAGAGAATGAGAGGTTGGTACTCACTGTGAAAGATCATTTTAAGAAGGCTGATGGGACAATTACGACTTTCTGGGTTTATCCTTTTGCACCAGCTGGACAAGGCAGGAGATGAATGTTCTAAACTGTTATTTTTCTTGGTCCAGTCCTCTCTACCTTAATTTTGCTAGATAGCCTTGCCTGTACACTTTCACTCTCAGTATGTTATTTAAATCCTTTTTGTTTGTTGACTGGTTGGTTTTCCCGGGCAGCTGCAAGAGGGAGTAGATTGCTCCTTCAGTCTTCCCAGACATCTTTCACAGTGAGTATCAATCTCTCATTCTCAGGAAAGCTAAGGGAGCAATTCATAACTCCTTAGGACATACCAAGCTGCTTCCTGTGCCACCAAGTGCAATACTACTTTTCCAAAAGCAGCTTGACCTGATGCAAATTTGTCAGATTTGTAGAATCTTATTAAGGTGGTTGGTTCTTTCCAACTGGCCACTATGCAGATATCCTGTAACAATAAAATTATTCAAAAGGCACCTATAGTCTCCACTGATAGTGTGGAGTATGCCCACACTCTATGTCGTCTGGGAATATTGGCATAGACAGAGCAACAGTAAGTACAACTCTTTACCCATCTGGAGATTGTTAACTCTGAAACCTTCAACCCCAGTATTCTCGGGTTAAAAAATATGAACAGCACCTCTTGTATTTCTAACTCTCTTTGTCCTATTAACATATACTTTAATTGCCCTGCACAAGTCCAAAGAATGCCATCTCTCTTCTGTTGAATGAGATGGATCAGGACAAAAGCTTGGCAGTGTTATTGCTAGAAACACTGGGAAATGTGACATGCACTTTGGACTAAATGTTAAGATCACTGTTAAGACCAAGAAATCTTCCTCAGAACTACAAAGATTGGGGTCTACTGATAGTGCTACAATTTCAGAAATCCTTCTCACTAAAGTTATGGCCATTAAGAATACCACTTTGAAGGTCAGGAACCTTAGTGACACCTTCCTTAGTGGCTCAAATGAAAAGGGTACTTCCCTGGAGGTCTCCTGAAGCTGCAGTCCGGCAATTACTGGCCTGCCTAGATTTGTTTTGAATAGTTCAGCTATTTTCAGCCATGCCCGTGTGCGTGCTTGTCCGGGGTCCTTGCAAGCACATGGAGAGGAATGGGTAGAGAAGGCCAAATTCTTGATATCAAATGATATCTAATATACCACAGATCCGGACTAGAAACTACAGTAACACACTGCTCAACCTCCCTGTGGTCAAACTCAGGCACTGCAAATTCAGATGGTAAATTGGTCCCTGTACTAGAAGATCCAACCTGACTGACAGTCAATAAGGTCCCTCTACTGACACGTTCAGTAATAGGCAATACCATGGTCTGTATAACTAATGTGGTACCACTAACACCTCTGCTGTTTTGCACTGATTTTTTTGCAGGACTCTTTGTAATATTGGTAATAGACAAAAAAAGTATAGCAGACTCTCCAGTCAATTCAGTCTTAATGCATTGTTACCTTCTGAATTTAACCATCTACTGAAAAATATCTGGGCAGGCTGTGGTCTGTCCAAGAAGTGAATAGATCTACTGAAAAGCCACCACACATGCTCCATTCCCCTGGATAAGTATAATTTCTGCTCAAATAATCCACCTCTAAGTTTAGAGTTTCCCTTTAAATGAACCACTGAGAGTGATCTAAGATTCCTGCACATTCTTGTTCTTTATAATGTCTGTAAATTGCAACATTGTTATCCTGACAGCCCTCATTTATGGGTTTGTATCCAGAATCCTCTCTACTTCTGTCTACTTGCATTGAGCTGTCTCTCTCTCCAATGTGTTCCCCAACCATACAGAGTGGTATCAGATGTTAATGCTATCTAGTCTTGAAGGACAAATGAAGTCCCTTATTCTAAATACTTGGCCTTCAGCCACCATCTCATCTCTTCTGTACTAGTTTTGGCACTCCCATATTCAGATGGTATTTCCTTATAATTTGACCTTGAAATGGTCTCAGAAACGTTTGCAATGTTTCATTTGGAACCACGGTACCAGCTGAATGGTGGACATTAGCATTACTAGTATTTTGGCTAGATGAGTAAGATTTACTACCTTCCATTTCTTCAAACTCAACACTTCCCCGTTTATCCTCTCTTCTGAGAAAAACATGCCACCTTGCTGCATATCTACCTCTGCTCCTACATGCAATCTTCTCAGAAGGCATTAGTTAAAATTTTTGAAATTCATGAGTGAGCCGAATTCCTGTAGTCTATTCAGAGCTCCTCTGAGATCCAGTTCTGTCTTCCTTCTGCACCCTGTCTTGATTAATAGATTGTCTAAGTAAGAAAACAACTGAATTCTGCTCTCTTAGATGTGCTATTAGCAGTATTAACACTTTGGTAAGACTTCTGGGTGTGGAAGTAAGGCCAAATGGTAGAGCCCTGAACTGATAATGGCTACTATTGAACTCAAACCTCAGAATTTTTTTGCAGCTGTTGCACCTTGGCATATATCTATAAGGATCAAATAATCGCTTAACTCCAAGTTCTCTAAAAGTGTTTGGAGTGTCTCCATTTTGAATTTTCTGTATTGTACAAAGCCATTCAGGAATTTTTGGTTCAGCATAAGCCCATTTCCACCACTGTGCTTCAGAATCATGAAGAAAACAGAATAAATTCCTTGAAACCTTTGTTTCCAAGGAACTGGTTCTATTGTCTCTATTAATAATAAATGTTGGATTTCCTTCTGCACTATTTCTTTCTTCCTGTTGCTTCTTGGTACTGCTGAAGGTTATCTTCCCTTCTGTTTCTTTGGGAAGGCAATCTGATAATCTTTTTGAATCACTTGGATTATGCATTTGTCTATTGTCATGGTCTCCCAAAGATAACTGCAGTGAATCAACTTTCCCACCATGAGAATGCTCAAGTCAATACTGTTGTTGTATACTCCTGCTAGGCTTGTTTGTTCTTTGTTATTGGTTTTGCTGTCTAAGCTGAAATCTGTTCCTATTCCACTGCTATTTGTAGCCTTTATGCTCCCTTTACCTTTGGAAAACTTTCCTTCCTCAAAAGAAATAGTCTTCTCCTCTGAAAAAACAATCTACCTTCTTTCTGTGCAATGGTGTTTTTATCTCTTCTTTCCACCAAATCTTTTCGCAATGCATTCTCTCCAAACAATAATTTCCCTTGAAATGGGACATTTGTGAAATTTGCCCTAGATTTAGCATCTGCTTCCCAATGCCTCAACCATAGGTCCTATGCCCTACCATGCTTTTGCAGTTACTGATATAGCTGCAAAAGCCACAGCATGCTAGCCTACATCCACAATATTTTGTAAAATCTGTTCTAATTTAATCAAGACATTTTGAAAGGTAGAAGTGACAACATCTTCTGAACCAAGAATCTGTTGAATTGAGAGAACTGCCACTCTGGCAAACATGGAACTCACCACAAAAGCCCTAATGAATACAACTGATGCCTCATGAGATCTTTTAAGGCTGAATCTGTTATTTTCTCATCAACATCTCTCAACATGTCTCCCTCACGAGGAACAATCATGTTAGAGACCAACAGTGATACTGGGTGAACTACTTGTTGATCCTCATACCAATTTTTATAACTCAGAAAATATTTCTGGCATTGATATCTCTTATCAATGCCATTCTTTTCCTTTTTAATTCTTTTTAATACTGATGCTACTGACCTTTCTTTACTGACCTATCCTGACTTGACTCTTCCATTTCTAATGTCAATAACTGTCCTAAGTAAACTCTTAAATTTAACTACATCAAACAACGTAAATTCACTAGAATCCTCCATTCCTTCCTCCTCTGAGAATTATTCACTTTCAGATTCTGGATATATATCATCATGTAAGAATTCATTTTTCCTTCTCCAAGTGCACCTCTGAATTTGAAAGCTCTTATGTTTTGCAGATAATTTCTTTTATAAGTATTTTCCTTCTTTACTGTATGCTTTATTAGAACACTTTCTTAGCTCCTCCACCTACATCTGCTTCTCTGAACCTCAGGTGGAATACTATTAAAATTTCTCTGTTCCTTATTAAACTTCACCTTTCCAACTGACATAGAAAATTCATTAAATGTATACTTTCTCTATTAAATAAATTCATCGGCACAGTATTACTTTGTTTTACAAAATTCAGTATGTTTAACCAATCAGTCAAATTCACTGTTACTTAATATGTTCTCCTGTAAGCCACTACTCTAAACCTTTGTTTCTAATTGCTTACTAATCGGCTCTCTTATTTCTCTTAATATATTTGTATCTTGCGCCTGAGATGACACACTGGGCTGAGCTTCCCTCTGCAGTGCTGACCCATGCCACTCAATGTTGCCTCGAGTTTGCTGGATTAGTGCTGTGAGAAGTGCTGAAATCTCTCCCTGTGTTCCGTGACTGTGGCTTGAAGGCTTTAGTTTAAAAGACACATTTTTAACTTCTGAGGAAGGAACACTTCCCTAGAAGCATGATGCATTTGCTCTGGCTCACGTGTCTGTGCACTGGATTCTGTTGTCCTTACTGACTGGTCCGAGGCTTTCCTCCTTCCAACACCTCCATTCTGGGAGGAAGCTTCTTTTTTCAAGATGGTGACTGGAAGTTGCCAAAGTGCCCAAACTTAGCACTCGGCCCTTCTCCATCTGAGGTTACAGTACCAGTAGCGTTATCTTTCTTCTTAACCCCATGTTTCTTTCTTAGCTACTATACTTTTTGTTCTTACCACTATAGGCTAACTATGCACTCACAACAGGGGGGATCTTCCCTCAGTTTTCATCAGACACCACAAATATCTTCCATAAGACTACTGTTGTTGCTAGCCTGATCAACAGCAAACCTGTCCAGGTCCATCTGACTGGCAATTGCTTCGGTAAGCAAATTCTTTCACTCCTCAGACTGCAAACCTGCAGTTTTCTGAGTGTAGTTTAAATTACTGTCATGATCTGGCATCTTTTTCTTTCTGTCTAGTGAGGTATGGAGATCTTCCCCATTCTGCTCTTCAGGTTTTTTTCCTTTTCTTTTTCAATTCATCTCCTGATGAAGACATTGTGTAACTCTAATATCTTGACTCCTCAAACTATTTTCACTGATTTATAATAAAGTCCTGAATCTAATTAATTACCCAGAGGGCTTAACCACGATCAGCTGGAAAGGCAGTTTTTGAGGGAAAGAGAACTGACCAATGATATTAACAGCTCAGAACATTCATCTCCTGTTTTGTCCAGCTGTCATGAGGGGATAAAGCTAGAGAGTTGTGGATTGTTCTTTTAGCCCTCCTGAGAATAAATTTCAGTTGGAACCTCTGTTTTCTGATATTTGGCCCTCTTGTTTCAAAATGAATCTTCTCAGTCTAGAAATGATGTGCACAATATTGTTTACCTGTTCACTCAACAAAATAAGAATGCTAAGTTTCATAAATTAATTCCCTGATTCTGGTACAGCTGCCAACCAGTTTCAACAGGTTGATTTCTGACATTGTACTGGATGACTATTATAGTCTCTTCAAACTCTTATCATTCTATATTTTTTTTTTAAAAAAACTACCCTTGTGATAAAAGAGTACAGTCCAGCATCAGAGCAGGCAAGTGAAGGAGGCAAGCCTTAGATGGGTCACATTTAAGTTCAAACTAGTTTTATTTTAACTCTGTTTAAAATTAGACAGAATAATGTGAAGAAGTACACAACTGAAAACCCTGGAAATACCTTATGCAGTAGCTTGCATTGCTCTTGCTGTTCAGTATGGTATTTTCGCCACTGAAACTCTAGTTGACCATTTAACCACTGCAAATATCGGATATCTCTGTGACCTTTCACACGAGTTGCTGGAGCTAGGTTTCTCTCAACCTGCAGGCTTTTCAAGGGAGTGTCACACTAATATTAGGAGACAACAATAAAATCTTTTAAAATGCATTTTTCATTAAGAAGTGTATCTTCAGAACAAGTAACATATTTTATATATGTATGTGTGTAACAATGTCTTATTACACCTGTACAATCACACCTCTTTGGGCATTTAAAAATATTTTCTAACTTAAAGATAGCCAAATATTAATTTTTCCTTCACATATAATTGAACCAGCATTCTGCATTTCTGTTCAAGAAAAGGAGAGAGAAAAGAAATGCGAAGTGCTTTCGCACTGTTGTAGATATAATACCAATGTTCAGTACAGCAAGATCCTTAATAAGACATTCTGTTGTAATTCTGTGGTAATGGTTGCCGTCTGACAAAAAAATGAAAGAGTACCTTCACACCAACGGCTAACGAAACAATGTACGAAGTCCCATATTAGTGTTCCCCTTTCAGAGGTTGCTGTGGTTCTAACGCATCTTTTAAAAGGTAATCCTATTGGGAAAGCACAAGCTGAAGCCAATGCCACAGACCTCAGAATGGTGAAGACAGAGACCACTTGGGACTAGGATAAGGATGCTGAGGTTCTCCTGAACTGATCAGGCAGAAGTGCACCACCAAAACTCCATCAGGAATTATCAGAGACATACTAAATGATTAAGAAAAAACAAAAAATTTAGGATGGTTATTATTGTAGTTAGGGCCTAAATACCCTAACAACATCAAATACCATCTGATCTTGGCAGCTAAGCAAGGTCAGCCCTGGTTAGTACTTGAATGAGAGACCGCCAACGAATACCAGATACCATAGACTTTATTTCAGAGAAGTGACTGGCAAAACCACCTCTGAGTATTCCTTGCCTAGGAATACCCAATACAATTCATGTGGTTGCCCTAAGTCAAAAGGCACGTAGACCCGTACTGAAGGCAATTAGATTCACGTTATTGTAATTAAACTAAGTGCTAAAATACCACTTGTGATGGCCTAACTGGAGAATCCAGATCACATCAGGAGGTAGAATGTCTTGCCCTCAACATTCAAAGGCAATATCTATTCTCTCTTTAAGGGCTGCTTCACTGAGCTAAAGTTGAACAGGAGACTGGCTAATAGGCAGCAACACCAACAGGCATTTCATGTGGACATCGTGGAAGAGACAACATTAAGGTAAGCTTGTGTTTGTTGGGTTAAGGCTGCTTATTTGTATGTTTTGGTGTTTCTGTGAGCTGAGAGGAGGCGTGCTTGCTTGCTCTTGTGTTAAACAGCATTGGTCTACTGTGTTTTGGTGAGATTATGACTATTGTGTTAAGGCTGATTGTGTGACCTACTGTTCTCTTAGTTGGACTTGGCTGGGGGAGTAGCTCAATATGTAACTGCAGCTCCAGTCCCTGGAGTTTGGCAAGCAGACAGTAAAGCCAACAGGCATTTTGCATGGGCATGTAGTGGGGAAGTTCTGCAGCAGAGACACAAAGTGTTGTTTCAGTACCTACTTAGGACTAATGAATATAAATATTCAGGGAATTGCTGTATTCAACTGCAACAGATGTAGTATATTTCTATTCTTGCTGGAAGATGCGGACAGCTACACATGCAGCAAGTGCAAGTTGGTTCTTCTGCTGCAAGAGAAAGTCTAGAAAAGAAATCTCTGTATCCACTCTTCAGCATATTAGGGAGCATGAGAGTCTCTTAGACAGAGCATCACAGACTGTATTGGATGAGGAACACATAGGGAATATCTCTGAGAAGGAAGTCAGTTCCCAAACACAGGAGACAGACATTTGGAGGAATGTGACATAGACACAGAAGGACACATCAATTTCTGTTAGTTTGGAGCTACAGAATCAACATGAAGCTTTCTCCCTTATCAGTGAGAATGAGGGACAGAAGAAAGAGCAACAGTGTTGTCAGAGACTGTGCAGGGGACCTTGAAAAATTCAGCAGATGGATTAGCCAATGTCAATCCCCAAAGGAGGGACGTGGTGGTGATAGGGGACTCCCTGCTGAAGCAAAGAGAAGCACTGGTTTGTGGTCCTGACAGGATGCTTCATAAAGTGTGTTGTCTCCCTGGGGCAAAGATCAAACTGACAACTGACAAAACTAGTCAAGCTCAATTACCATTACCCCCTCCCTTTGGTCAATGTGGGAACCAACAACACTACAACACATAGCCTTCAGTTCATAAGGGTTTATGAGACTCTGCTTAGCCAGATGAACGACCTTGATGTAATTTTCTCTCTTCTCCCAGATCAAGAACATGGTCCAGGAAGGGAGAGAAAAATAGTGGAGGTGAACAACTTGCCCCACTGATGGTACCAACAGGAATTTGGTTTCATAAGGATGGAGTTCTGGAAAATGATGGTTTTGCATCTCACAGGAGTCGGCAGGAATGTTTTGCTACAAGTCTCACAAAGCTGGGAGCGCTTTAAACTGAGTTAAATGGGAAAGGACACAGTATGCTTGAGGGGAGGAGTCCATCAAGTGCTGGAGATATAGACTGAAGGTTATGGGGAAAACTAGGTGAATAGTACAAGAACCCAACAATGGGAGGGAGAAAAGGTTAAATAAGCAGCTAGGGGAAATGCCCCATGGTCTTAGATGGCTCTACACTAATGCACAGAGCGTGAGAAATAAACAGGATCAACTTGAACTCATAGCTAAGAGAACCAAGTATCATGTAATACGCATCACTGAAACCTGGTGGGATGAGTCTCATGACTAGAATGTAGTAACAGAAGGGTATAACCTATTTCAGAGAAATAGACCGAACAAGAAAGAAAGAGAAACAGCACTATATGTTAAAGACGTGAAGAGATCAATGACTTAAATCTTGGAAGTCAGGTTGATAGCACTTGGGTAAAAACACAGAGACAAAAACAACAACAACATTGTCACTGTGGGTGTCTACTACAAACCCTCAAGCCAGACAGAGGACTTGGGTGATGCTTTCCTGGAACAAGTGACTGAACATTCAGAAAGGAGAGATGTTGTAGTAATAGGAGAATGTTCCATCTGTGTTTCATCTATCCTGATATTAGTTGCAAGTCAAACCCTTCCAAAAGTATCAGGCTGAACAAGTTCCTTAGCTGGCAATTCAACTGTCCAGAAGGTGGAAGAGGCAACAAGGGATAAGCTATTTCAGATCTGATCCTAACTAACAACGATGGCGTGGTTAATGAGGTGGAAGTGGTGGGATCCTTAAGTGGAAGTGACCACGTTATTCTGGAGTTTTTATTATACAGTGGAAAGAGAAGCTCAAGCACAGTCATAAAATCTGAACAAGAGTCAGCAGTGTGATGAAGCAGCTAAAAAAGCCAATGTGATTCTAGGCTGCATCAGTAGGAGTATAGTATCTAGGTCAAGGAAAGTAATAGTAACACTCTATTCTGCTTTGGTCAGACCTCACTTGGAATACAGTGGCCGCTCCACATTTGTGAGAGTTAGGGGTGCAGAACCCTTGCAAAAATGGAAAAACCTCAAGTAACTCCCCTCATGACCACCACCCCCATTTCCCTCTGGAGCTTCCCCCCCCCATTCCTTTGCCTTTGGTCCTGGCATTCTAGGGGAATAAAAAAAAAAGGCAAGCAAAAGGCTAACTGGTACTTTCCAATCAAAGAGAGAAGAGCAAAGTTATGGGGTTCTACTACTTCCATCTTCCATCTTGAGAAAGTAGGGATGGGGCAAAGAGAGCATCTGACCAATCATCAATCATTACACAGCAGAATTTGCAGCCACATGGCGGAGAAGACATGCCTCCAGCAGTAGGAGAGGGATTTGCCCACCCAAAAGAAAAAACCCCCCACCATTTTAAACACAAGCCTGGCAAGCCTGGAGTAAGGAATGCAGGGGAATAAAAGCAGGAAAATGGGGCAGGGGAAACAAGCACATGTCTTGCAAATAATCAAATTAGCAAAAGTGAAATCTGTGAATGTAGAGAGAGAATTGCACTGTGTCCAGTTCTGGGCAACACAGTTCAAGAAGGACATTGACAAGTGCAAATGTGTCCAGAAGAGAGTGACCTAAACAGTAAAAGGCCTGGAAACCATGAAGCTCTATGAGAAGTGGCTAAGGGAGCTAAGTATGTTAAGCCTGGAAAAGAGAAGGTTAAGAGGTGGCATGAAGCCATATTTAAATATTTAAAGAGATGCTACATGGAAGATGGAGCAAGCTTGTTTTCTGCTGCTGCAGAGGATACAGAGCAATGGCTTCAAATGTCAGGAAACAAGATTATATCTAAATATTAGGAAGAACCTCCTGATAGTAAGAGCAGTCCAACAGGGAAATACACTGCCTTAGAGTGTGGTGGAGTTTCCTTCTTTGGAGGTTTTTAAACAGAGGCTAGATGACCATTTGTCGGGAATGCTTTGATGATCTATTCCTGTGTGGCAGGGGGTTGAACTTAATAGCCATTGTGGTTTCTTAAGGTAGGCTTACCCTCTAAAGTAAACCAATAAAGCAGGGAAGGTTGCAGCAGTTTGTGTGCGAGAGAAAAGTCTCAATTAAAAAAACCCTCAGCTACAGCACTGTGACTCAGAGTTATGCTTGGAGTAAGTAGTCTTCAAGAAGTAAGTTTTTTTTTCTGTCTCCCCAACTCCTTATATGATCTGGGGTATTTTTTCAGCACTTTAGGGCTTTCAATCATTGAAGTCACAGAATCACAGAATCAGAAGGGATCCCAAAGGTTATCTAGTCCAATTTCTGCCAGGGGAGTTATCCAAAAGTATTTCCTGAGAGGTGGCCATCCAACCCCTGTACTTTCCAGCAAAGGAAAGACTACTTCTCTCCAATGCAGTTTTAAAAATGAACTTGTTATAATATAAATTAACAAATTAACACCACTACCACCAATAATAAAGGCAGAGAAAGACTGTACAGTGGCCCCTTGGTATCCACTTGGGTTTGGTTCCAGGCCCTTCCAGTGAATACCAAAATTCATGAATTCTCAAGTCCCATTATGTACAATGGTGTAGTAAAACGGTGTCCCTTATATAAAATGAGAAAATCAATGTTTCCTTTTTGGAATATTTTTCATTTTAGCATATTTTCAAGTGTGGTTGGTTGACTCTGTGGGTACAGAATCTGTAGATATGGAATGCTGCCTGCATTGTAAATTACTATCTTATGCAAGAGCCCTTGCTTTCTGTAAAATGTAAAATTTATTTTTGGTTCTGTAGTCATAGTGATAGGCTGATTAGTTACCACAGAATCAGTTTTTAACTAGGATGAATTCCTGAAAGCCACAGTAAAACTAAACCGAAGGGTTTGCAGGAAAAGTCCAAATGATATAGAGGCTTTATATTAAGAAGCAAACCAAATATACAGATGCTTCCCTTCCCTCCAATATTTTTTTTTGCCTCTTTATGGATTTTCTTTTGTTCTTAGTTATGATGCATCAGAATTTTTCCAGAAAGAAGAATAAATTCATTTTTTGCTCGTTGCCTAGGCCAGGAAGAGGTCTGCACTGGTCCAGACCTTTCTTTCTGCGTAAGCTGTATCTCTTCTATATTCTTGATTTTTCAATTCGGTTTTAAGAATTCTTTTAGAACTCCACATTTCTTTAATTCCTGAACATTGGGCTGATATAAGAACGTAAGGAGCACCATGTTGGATTAGAATGAGCAGCATCTGTTCACACAGAGATACTCGTCTATAGGATGCCTACAAGTAAAATGAGTACAACTGCGCCCTTCATCTTGTGGTATCGATAGGGGAGGTGACATATATTAATATATCTTACAAAAGTTATACACACAACATTTAACTAACCACTCATATACATACAATATTTCATTCTTTTTGCCCCCTCCCTCACCCCACCCTTCCAGGGAATGGTGTACCTTATTCATTTCCTTTTTTTTCATGTAGAAAATAATTTTAACTGTTTCTTTTATTTTCTCATACCCTTCCCTTTCCTGAACAAACTCAATCATTAATCTCCAATGACTAAACCAGACCTCCTCTTTTCTTTGACCAAAATATACCCTTTTTTCCATTATATAATCAAACATCATATATTCTGATATGTAGTACACCCATTGATTACAATTCCATCTTTCCTTTTCTTTCCACCCATCTGCTATTACTGATATTCAACTATGACTATTAGGACTCATGGTCCGTGGGTGCCAGCTTGCACCTTTTTTTTTTTGTTTCAGTATGCATCACTTTACACTAGTTTTTAACCAAACTTTCAATTATCATTTTAAAGCCCATTCCTCCATTTTAGAGAGATGCCTTCTGGAATTCTTTACAATCCCTTTTTGTGCTTACCAGCCTAAATAATTTATTATTAATGGCAAATGTGATCATCTCACTATACAACTCTAACTCTAGGTGTTGCATCAGGAAAGTCTCTACATCTCAAGCCGGTAGAGATATTTTGCATTTATGTTTCGCATTTTCTTTTGAGGCTATTATGTGTGTGATCCTGTATCTCCTAACATACCTTCACACCTTTTCTTTTAAAGTTATGTAGTGGAGAGAGGACATGCTAGATGCATCTTTGCATTTGCTTAACAGAGTCTTATATATTATAGAGTCTTATATAAACTAACTGTTGCTAATTATGGAGTTTCTGCAAACATATTTCAAACCATAACTATGAAACTGTTCCCTCTTCTGATTCTCACTGTAACCTGCAGCAAACTGGAAAAAAAATCAGCAAATGAAATACAGACATTCAAACACACATCATTCCCAATATCTAACTGTTGGCAAAAAGGACCTTTGAGAAGTTTTTAAAAACTTACCATGCAGACAACTGTTTCATCCCAAAGTTTCTCTCTACTTAGTGTCAGTGATTGTTTCACTAGGTTCAGTCTGCAGAGAAGCCATGAAAAAGCCAATAGCAGCTCCTTGCTCCCAAGTGAACCATCAGAAGGAAGCTGATAAAATTTCAGCCTTCTGTAGCCATGGCTCAAGATTATACATTTGACAAATCTGATTTGGGTGCCTAAGTAGGAAGTAAGGCAAACATAGTTACTCTCCAAAGTTCAAACATTGTGTCCAATATAACAAAATAAAACAAGTTTACATAGCCAGAAAATTTATCAGAAAGACCTAACTGTTAGTCTAGAAAAACAGTGCAGGTATTCTAAAACTTGAAGCAGGGAGACCTAAGGAAAACAAAGCATTCATCAATTTAGGGGGCAATTCACTGTATGATGCTGTACACGGTTCTGCCTAGTTAAAAATTAAGCATTGGTTTCCTTTCTGTTTGCCAGTCCAATTTCAATATGCTAAATGATACTGTACATGAAAGCCATGACATCCCCTCACCACCACTTATTCAATATACACAACAGAGAAATCAACAACATATACATCTATTGGGAAACATGAATGGAGTTGTTAAACCAAGATTAGATCGTTTGTCACACAAACAGATTAAAAGCAATCAAGGTAAATTACCCCAAAGTTTCTTTAATTTACTGGAAAATCTGTCAATTATGGATGTTTGGACTCACAAATATGGCTGTTCTCCAGGATTTACATTTTACTCAGACTGTCATAAAACTTTCTCCAGAATTGACACGTTTTTATTCTCCAAATCTTTATACACATTAATTAAGGAATTGGAAGTAGTACCAAAAATGACCTCAGACCACAATCCTATACAACTTGAATCAGTGAATCGTAAAAGGTAGCAATGCTGGAGACTCAATGCTTTCTTGTTAAATAGTACTGAGTATATTGATAAAGCAAAGTAAGCTCTGAAACATTACTTAAAAGAGAATATTACAGAAGGAATGACAATGAGATCAATTTGGGATGCAAATAAAGTCGTGATGCGGGGGTCTTTATCCAATGGACTGCTGAACAGACTAAAATTAGACAATCAAGAACCCAATCTATTTTAGTGGAAAGTAAGAGTAAAGAGGAAAAATTAAGGAATGGTGCTTTGTGTCATAAACTCAAACAGGAGATTAAAATTTTACAGAAGCAACTGGAATCTGAGAATTTGGTACACATCGAGAAAGAACTAAAATTGATTAAACAAAAAGGCTTCGAGAGCGCTAACAAATCCGGTAAATGCTTGGCGTACAAATTAAAGAAAGACAAAGAAGCTAAATTTGTTACGAATGTGCGGAAGGGAGAAAATTTGGTCTCAGAACAAAATTTAATCAAGGAGGTCCTTCATAAATATTACTCTAAACTAATCAAGGTTGATGACACACTAGAAAATAATTTTAAGCAAATTCAAAATTATTTGGATAAGCAAACTATTACAAAACTGGCCATGGAACATCGTAACATCTTGAATGCACTGATAACTGTAATGGAAGTTTCAGCTGCAATTAAAAAATTAAAGAGTAATAAAGTTCTAGGACCAGATAGTTTCTCTCCTAAATATTACAAAGTTTTTGAAGATGAAATAATACTTCCATTACAAGCAACATTTAATGAAATTATCAAGCACGGAAAGCCACAATCATGGAACCAAGCTAACATTACTCTTATACCAAAGGAAAGAAAATATTCAACAGATCCAGGAAGTCATAGGCCAATATCATTGCTTAACACTGATTATAAGATCGTTACCTCTATTTTAGCTGAAAGATCAAAGAAAGTCCTGCAATCGATCATTTATGATGATCAGAATTGCCTTCTTCCTAAGAGACTGTTAAGAAACAACATTAGATCCATTATAAATATGATTGAGCATTCTGAAAAGAACAACGAATGGAAACTTGCATTGACCTTCATTGATTCTGAAAAGGCTTTCGCCAATGTCCGATGGGATTTTATGTTTGAAGTACTTTCAAGAATGGACTGTGGACAAAACTTTCTTGAACTGGATTTGAGAGATTTATAAAGATAAATTTGTCCAACTTATTATCAATGGAGAAACAACAAAACCCTTCAAAATACAAAAGGAACACAACAAGGTTACTCTATTTCCCCCCTGTTATTTATAATGATTCTTGAAGTTCTGGCATCTGAAATTAGAAACGACCTGCAAATAAAAGGAGTGAAGATAAAAGGGCCAAGAATATAAGCTTAAAGCCTACGCAGACGATTTGGTGATTTTTTTAGAAGATCTGAATATAGCATTGAGACCTTGATTCAGAAATTGAATAAATTTGGAGAAGTCACCAGGTTCAAGATTAACAAGGAAAAACCCAAAATGCTTACTAAAAACATCAGAGATAATGAAACCTCAGATTTACTTAAACTCTCTGGCTTTCACTCCGATAAGAAAATAAAATATTTGGCTATATGGACTTCTAAGCAAAATAATGAACTTTTTGAAAACAATTATAAGAAAGTCTGGATTGAGATTAAAAAAGACTTACAAAATTGGTCCAAACTAAATTTGTCTCTATTAGGAAGAATAGCCACCATTAAAATGAACATACTTCTCAAATTAAATTATCTTTTTCAAAACATTCTAATTATCCATAATGACAAAGTTTTTAATGAATGGCAAAAAGATCTATCAAATTTCATCTGGAAGGGAAAGAAACCGAGGATTAAATTGAAATTGTTAACTGATAAAAAAAGAAAGAGGAGGTTGTAGACTGCCCAATCTTAAAACATATTACCATGTAAATGCACTTACTTGGGTATGGATTGGATTACCTTACGAAATGAAAGAAATTTAAGGTTTGAAGGTTCAAATGTAAGGCTTAGGTGGCATGCCTACCTCTGGTACGGTAAAGCCAAGATTGATTGAGACTTCCTTAATCATTATGTAAGAAGAGCTTTATTAAATATATGGACAAAATTTAAAAACAAGATTTACAAAAGAATTCCACAATGGGTGTCACTCCATGAAGCCCTTCTTTGGTAGATGGAAATCCCAGCATGAAAAATGGATCCACTATAAAGATATTTTAATTGAGGAAGAAAATTTTAAACTAAAATCACAAGAGTCATTAGAAGAAGATGGATTTCCTTGCCAATGGTTCTTATATTTGCAGATAAAAGAACGATACACGATGGACTTTAAATTAGAAGGGTTCCAAAGCATACACGACAAAAAGGAATTTGAATTTGCAATATTTGAAAAACTTACACATTTGACCTCACAGATTTATAAATTCATTTTGGATTGAGAACTAGAAACAGAGACCATCAAAGATGTGACGATAAAATGGGCCCAGAACATCAGAAAAGAAATTCAATTGGAAGACTGGAAGAAGAGTTGGTGCAGAACTCAAAAATTTACACTGTCTCAAGATCTGAAGGAAAATTATCTGAAAATGTTCTATAGATGGCATCTAAATCCTTCAAAGCTACAGAAGTCATATAAGACCCCAAATAATAAATGTTCGAAATGCCAAGAGGTAGAGAGAAACTTTTTTCATATGTGGTGGACCTGCCCATGTGCTAAGATTTATTAGAAAAACATACACAAAACAATATCTGAAATCCTGAATACTAACATTCCATTCCTACCACAACTATTCTTATTAAACATTTTGCTGGAAAAAGAACAAATTTTGATAAAGAAATACTCATGCATTATTCTGTACATGATAACTTCAGAAAGAATAATATACGCAAATTACTGGAAGACAGATAAAACACTCAAAATAGAAGAATGGGCTATAAAATTACTGGAAATGAGAAACTGTGATATTTTAACTCAATTACTAAAAGAGAAATGTAAAGATGAATGTGAGATTGGTCTTCAGTACAATCATATTTACAAGGGAGTAATGAGTAGTATATACATATTCTTAATATGCAATTTCTAGAATTAGGCTGATTATGGGGAATGTAATAGCGTAGTAATGAATGTCAAATTACTTATTTTATGCCTGCCGCACCATTTGTACATTACAACATGTTACGTAGAGTGTATTTAGTAAATTGAATGAACAAAACAGTAGGACATGAAATCAATATATACTGGCAGAAAACAGAGAGAGAAGAAAAGAGGAAAAAGAAAAAACAACAATAATAACAATAGCAACAATTACTAGGGTTATAGAGGTATCATGTCTTATTTAATGCTTTGATATAAACCTAACAAAAGAATGTTTTTGGAAGTATAAGTTATTAGGTTAAGTATAAATAAAGACTACACATGATAAGAACAGATCACATCTTAATTTGTGATGTTTATATTACTTTGGGAAGATATTTTTTTTCTTTGCTTTTATAAGAATGTACATGTCATTTCTCAACTATGTTTTTTATATATTTATTTATAAATATGACAACTATAATTGCTTTGTTTATATTACTTGAATTTTACTTTTTTTAAAAAAAGAACCTTTAATTTAGGGTTCCTTATGGAGATTATTATGCACCCTATTTAAACTGGACAGCATCAGTCCATTAATGAAAGAGCAGTGTACTGCTCCTTCTGGCAGAAAGAGGCAAAAAAGTTAGCAATTTACAATGAAGCACAAAGGGGACAGCTCTCTCTTCAACAGAGAAAAAGACACAAACAACCTATCTAATTAAAATTATTATTTTAATACCCATGGTCTATCCTAGCTTTGCCTACAACTGACATTTCATACAAAGCTTGATTTTAGAAAAAGAAACAAATACTTTCATACACAAGTATCCAGAACTGAAATATACAGAGTCCTTCATCCACATTTGTGGGTTTGACCTTTGCAAATCTGATTATTTGCAAGGTGACCCCATGCCTCCCCCACATTCTTCTCTATCCATTCCCTTGTCTTTTGCACTGGTGTGCATGCCTTCCTTTTCCTTGCCTGGATAAATGGCAAGGGAATGCGAGAGAGCACTGCATGTGGAGAAAGAAAGTGGATGTGTGCCTTTGCCCCATTCCCTTGCATTTTGCCTGGTGCAGAGAATGCACTTCTGTGTCTGAACTCTCACAAAAGTGGAGGGGCCAATGTATTTTTAAAAGAGTGTTCTCAAAGTGGTAATCCATGGACTTGTACTGGTCTGTTAATCATCAGCTGCTGGTGTCTGGCAAGTTTCCAAAAAAAATAACAACTGCATCCAATGGGCACAAATATGGTACTAGCTGCTAACATACTAGAAAAAAATTGCCAGTCCCTCACATCAGATAGCTTGCAATGCACTGCTGTAAAATATCTACAACAAAGTTTCATGGAGATTGCAGCATGGAAAAAAACTGTATTGATACTGGAAACCAAAGCATATTAGCTAAAGCAAATTAAAAATGTATTAATTTCAATTATATTACAATGAAGGCAGAATACACTCAATAAAATCATATATAGATATATATATTTGTGTATTCAAGCCGTTTCTGACTTACAGCAACCTATCATTTGATTTTCTTGGCAAGACGTTTTCAGGAGAAGGGTTACTTTTGCCTGCCTTGAGGTTAAGAGAGTATGACTTGCCCAAGGTCACTCAATGGATTTCCATGCCTAAACAGGGATTCAAAGCCTGGTTTCCAGAGTCACAGTGCAGTGCTTAACCCACTGTGCCTTGTAATAAAAAGAGCAAGTCATATGGAATGTTAAAAAAGAACTCTATAAAGTTTTATTTCTAGCTTGCACTTTTTAGAAATTGAGACCTTTGGAAAAAACTTTCCAAATAGCAGCAGAGAAGTCATTGACTGGACGCATGCACTGAAGAACACATTTGTTACCTGGCATGCAATTTTTTTCCCCTATAAGTAAGGCATGTTGCTGAACTAAGTCAGAGAACACTAGTCAGTGAAAATATGTGTGAACATACCTGTGCTTTCTGAGAAACCCATTAAACTAAAACTGTTATATACTGCTGGTCTGCCAGCAGGGTCTTGCCCACAAGCAGCCCTGAATCCTGCCAGTCCATCTCCTTGCTAATCTGGGTTCTACCATTTAAAACACAAGAAAAAGAAACTCTCCCAGTAGAACATTGCAACTTTTCTTTTGTTTGGGCACTTCCTTGCAAGACTAAGAGCGAGTAACTTTTGAAAATGAAACAGATTAAATGGACTTTTCCCCCCTTTGCTAGTCTTCTTCTCTTTGTAATTGAAGAATCAATGTTAGTAAAAAATAAGAATAAACAGGCCTTCAATTCATAAGAACTCTCAACTATACAAGACGTAATAATATAAGCAGGAGAGCTTTAACTATGAGTTTTTTATGAGTGCTTCAGATATGAAGATATGCTTTAATGAACATTGTGAACCTAAGGAAAAAACATTTTTTAAAAATATAATTGCTGGAAGAGAAATTACAGCATTTTGTAATTACTAGCATAAAAAGTAAAAAATAGAGATTTTAAAAGTGACCTTGAGAATATTATAGACAGTCCAGCTACTCAGCAGAATGTGAGAAAACATGTTGGATACAGTCTATTAAGAGAGAAGTTAGTGAACAGTGTCTTCTGGTGTCCAAAGGGAATAAAAAGAAAAACAGTAATTTCTGATAGAGTGAATATTGAGTAGTGTTATTTCTAATAGACTGAACAGTGTTTGAAGAATATAGAGGATTTAAAGTCACATCTGGTGATGAGTGACTACAATACAGAATGTTGTTTATTTTGAACAACTAAGACATGTGTAAAGGGGCTGAAAACAATGAGTAACTCTTTACAAAATGGAAGACCTGGAAAACAGCAGATCAGCAAGAGAGAAGAGAATCTATAGACACACCTAGCAAGACTTCCAAGAAATTTACAGAAATTTACAGATGGATGATAATGATGAAGATGATAATACAAGATGAACTCCAGTCCTTAAAGGAACAGATGTCCCAGATGACAAAATTCCAAACTGAGATGGAGAAAAAAATTTTGCAGAAGAGAAAAAAGAGTAAATAAGTAAAAGCAGAGATAATATATGTAAATAAATGTTTCCAGGATAGCTGAAAACTTAAGTGAAGTGACTTGGAGAATACAGATTCTGGAACAGAAACCAGAAGATTTTGACTTAAGAATGAATTTTAGAGAAGGCAAGAAAACAAGATTTGGATGCATTTGTGTTAGTCGAATTATGAGAAAGAGAAAATTGTTTGAGACTCAGATCAGTACCAGAGAAAACAAATGAGAACATCCAGGACAGAAGTGTTCACAGATCTGCTTGGCAAGGAAAGGAAAAAGATAGAGCCAGATTGACAGAGTTTATTGGATTTCTCTGAGATTCTTGAGACACAAGAATTTATTTAGAGATGTGATAGTATACTTTCTGAGAAACAGACATGAGATCTAGTTCTACAATACTTTTGAGAAAAGACTGAATATAGATGGAAATGAGATCACCATCTTTATTTTTTAAATTGCAAAAACCAAAGTTTCTTACATCCCATATTCTTTACATATGATACCATCTTTATATTTTACTCTCTCCCCTACAATTCCCCTTCATTTCATATTTTGTATTTTGCTCAAGATATATACTATTTATCCTAAAGTTTTATCTGAACTTTGTATGAAATCTTTTCATCATTTATTACATTACCTATACACACACACACACACATTTCTAACTTTTCTTCAAATCCTCTCCACCCTTAGCTCTTCCCTTGTGTATTCATCTCTCTTAATTTTTAATGCAATTCATTACTGGACTCCATTCCTGCTCAAACTGTATAGAATTTCCTTTTATCAAACTGGAAAGTTTCTCCATCTGTATGATATCCATGATCTTTCCACTCTTCAGTTGATGGTTCTAATTTCTCTTTCCAGTGTTGCACAAAATATATTCTAGCCGCCATTATTAAATAAAGAATTTTCTTTTTTACCTGTTGTTCCCTCAGAGACACACCAATGTGCAGTCAACTGGGTACTGTTTTTCCTACCATTCTGTCAGCGACATGCTAATGTGCAGTCATCTGGGTACTATTTTCGTTTCTTTGGCCATAATCTGCTGAGTTGCAGCCAGTGATGCTGCTTCTCTTGCCCCATTTTCAGCCATCCTTTTAAATTTTTCCTTTGAGTTGCTGTCAAAACCTTAAGTATCCTATTTTTTTTAACTTTCTTGCACAATTTCTGTTAATAAAACGATTACATTTAAACCTAAGCTGGCTTGGCAGAAATTTTAAAAATTGAAGGTGAAAGCAGTGGGGGTCAACAACATTAACTGAAAAAGAACTTTGGGCTTGGAGACTCCTGTTATGTATACAAGGAATCACTGAACTCCTCTGTGCCATCCAAAGAATTGTACAGAAATACTAGGATAAAGAGATATATGATTTTGAAATAAGTGAGAATGAATTTGAGAAAATGCTTTGTACAGATGAACAACATTTAATTTGGAAAATGTATAAATGTCTGTTAAAGTTAGATATGGTTAAAGACTCTATGGTGAAATGTCTCAAAATGTGAGCCACAACATTACAATAGAGCAACAGAAAAAATGCAGTCAGAAGGATTAAAATTCACATTGTGTTAAGACCTCAAAGAGAATTTGTATGATGTATAGATGGTATTTGATTCTGTAAAGATTGGCCAAGATTCATAAAAACACATTAAATAAATGTTGGAAATGTAAACAATATATTGGTATTTCTTATCATATGTAGTGGACATGTGAGAAGGCCAAAAAACTGTGGAATCAATTAATTTCATGGTGGAAAAAAAAATGATACTGAAAAGATATTCAAATTAAATTTCCAGAAGGTGCCAGAGTTCTACCTATTGGGACTGATGAAAGACTCACCCGATAAGAAACATGGCCAAATTCTGTGATATATGGCAATGGTGGCAAGACTGTTATACACTCACAATTGGAAGAGTAATGAAATTCCAACTAAGTAAGATTGGTTGGTAAAACTAATGGACTTGGTAGAGATGAACAAATTACCATTTTTAAAAGAGAAATGTCATTTGTTAAAGACTAGGAGCTGTTAAAGCATTTGTTACAGGACACAGAAATGAACATATCAATGAATGGTTTTGATTATTAATAGATGGTAAATTAGCAAAAGGAGTATGTTTTTTATATTGTATTGATACAACAGTTGATGTAATAATTTTGACTTACAATCTACATTGGGGGAGCTGGAAACCAATTTTATTGTATGTTAAATATAGTGGGGCAGGAGGGTTGTTTTAGATTAGATAGGGGTGGGGTAGTAGGATAGGTGTGATAGGAAAATAAGTACGTAGTGGCTTGTTATGTTATTAAAACAGTTTTCTTTTAAAAAAGCATGCTAGCATGATTCAGTGACAAGCCAGAACTGGTCAAAGAATAAAACTCAAAGCAAATGCAGAGTCCATGGAGGTCTCTAGCAACTCCCATAGTTGTTGCAAGCTAATATTGCTAGACCCCCACAAGGCAAGCCAGACACCAACAGAACTCTGGGCAGTACTGCAATGGAAATAATTCCAGCTCTCCAGGTTGAACTAACAGGGTAGGTTATGCAAAAACAGAGAGCAAGACATGGATGACATGAATGGGCAAACCATTAGCTGTGAATGACAAGGCTTCTGCTTTTCCCATGAGAAATATTTCCAGCAGCCAATCAGGTTTATGTTTACAGCTTTGCAACAGTGCACATTTCCCAATCAGGGAGAACATTGTGTTAGTCAGTGAATCACTCAGCTTGAGGAACACTCCTTAAATCTGTGCAGCTCAGTCAGGATTTGTCTGTATTATATCCATCTCAAGAAATCTGGGAAGCTAGTGATACTTGGATGAAGAAATGCCCTGTGGTAATATACCCACCCCACATCCAAAAAGGGGCTAGTGTCCCATCACTGTCTGTCTTTCTCCTGTGTTAGAGCCCATTTAATTACAAGCAATTATCCCAAGTGTTCTAGAAATCAAAGGGAATTTTTTATTTTGTAATGAGATAAAAGGCTGTCATGTTATTCACCGTGTCTTTTATTGTGGATTTACTTGATTTTATTTTTGTATCTTCTTTCTCACATGAACTACCCCAGAAGTATGAAAAAACAAAATTATGTGTATGTATGTATATATACATACATACACACTCCTATGTACCAATGATGTTACTCTTCAAACTATGTATGCTCCAAGTTTAACAGCAATATGCAACCTATGTCAGGAGACTCCATGTGTTCTTCTCCTTGGATCTGCTTCAGCAAAGTGTACAGAAGTTTCCAAAAAGCGATACTCTGTTGAGAAAAACACTGGCACTCAGAACATGTTACATTATTATAATTTTGATACATACCCCACTCCCACAAAAACCTCTGTTAAGTACAGTGGTTAGTTCAATTTCCCTTTTAACAAAAAGTATACTTTCAAGGTGCAACACCTTATTAAAAATCAGTATGCATGTTTAACTTCCCTCAGACTCTTAGAAATGGACTGTATGGCATACAATACAGATCATGGGATCAAGCTTCAGCAACTCTTATTTTAAAAGCTGGACACTATGTTCAAGCAGTGTGATTGCAAATGTTGTGCCATGGCAAAAATGAATGACTTTTGGAACTGTGAAATTTCAGCTACGCCATCATTACTCAGAAGCAAGTTTTACCAAGTTCAGAGGGGCTTACCTCTTGATAAATGTACTTATACAAGCATACCTACATCCTTGATGAGCAGGGGTAGGCAAAGTAGGCCCATATTCTGTCTGTTTTTGTGGCCCCTCAGCTCTCAGGGGCCCCAAATATTTTTCTGTAAAAAAAAAAATCCCAAAATGTCCTCTGGGGGGATTTTTCACCCAGCTTTGTCTCCTCAGGTGACTTCAAGTCTAAAAAAGGTCTGTTTTAAAGCTGTAAGTAAACTGGAAGTGATTTCTGGTCTAGATGATGTCTGTACTGATCTAAACAGAAACCAAGTGGACCGGTAGCCCTGCTACAACTGCCAAGGAGAGAGGCATGTGGGGGCAAAATTTTTGACCTCTGTACGATCCTAGGGGCCACCTAAAGGGCCTTCAGGGCTGCATGCAGCCCACAGGCCACACTTTGCCTGTTGCAATCTAGTCTGAAAGTTTGGTTTGAACCAGAAAACTCTATTTTCAGCACACTTCATCAGACAACTTTCTGGTTCCCTTTGGACACTCTTGAATTCCCCTGCTGTCTGAGGTAGGGGGGGGGGAAGGGCCCTGCTATCCTGCTATCCTCACTTTCTCCCCTGCCCAGTCCACCTTCCTTGTTCTCAAGTGATCCATCCCAGGCATAATTCAGTTGCTTCTTTAGATGGCAAAGTACCAGATCGTCCTGAAACACCAACACCACAATTGTCTACTCCCTTTCTCCTTCACAGTCCCACCACTCCCTCACTTCCTCTCTTCCTTTCCCTCATCCCGAGCCATCCTCTGCTTGCCTGCCTTCTCCTATCTCACATCTTCTTTCTCTTTCCCACTCTTGCTTCACCTATTACTATCAGCCTACCTGCCATACAGCAGTACCAGGAACACCGAAAAACTTGTGCTGATCTAAACAGAAACCAAATGGACAGGTAGCTCTGCTACCACTGCCATGGAGAGGAGCAAAGAGAGGGGAAGGCTAGGTGAGGTACAGTCAGGAGGAGAAGGGTGCTGTGGGCAGGAAAGGAGGCAATAACGGTGGGCAGCCACCTCTACCATATCTTCCAAGGATAATCTCAATTAATCCTGTCACCCCACTCTTTCAGCTACATTTGAAATGCCCCACTTTCTCCTCCCATTTTTCCCCTAGGTCCTCAACTTACTTTCACTGCTGCAAATTTGAGTTCAAAGTGAAAAAGTAATTTTCACTCAATTAACTCTGAAGGAAAAAAGGGAGAGGAGGGTATGGAGTCTTGCCCTTTTCAGTAGGCAGAGGCAAAAGCAAACTGCTGCAGCTTCATGAATCAGGAAGACAAGAAAAACTAGGAGAGGCTGCAACAGTTGGCTTTTGCCTGTGTCTAATCTTGCCCTCCTTTCTGAGTCAATTCAGTGAAAACTACCTTTGCACTTTGAACTCAGTTGGCAGCAACTTTTGCCCTCTAGACCAGACTCTGACTTTGCTTGACCACATATGCCCTGGTTTTTAACTGTGAAATGCCAGAGCGCAGGCTTATCTACATCCCCAGGCAATGGGAGAGCCTGGGGCCATTTCCGCACGGGACTGTTACAGTGCTGTTATTCCACTTTCAACACCGCATGGAATCCTGGGGTTTGCAGCTGAGGGACGGGTCACAAAGGCAAACCCCAGGATTCCAAAGGATGTTGAAAGCGACATAATAGCACTGTAACAGTCTGGTGCGGAAATGGCCTAGGTTTCCCCTGCCACTGTCTCTCCCAGCACCCCTCCTCGCTTCAAGGCAGGGGATGAAGAAGGAAAAGGCTGGAGCAAGGCAGCTCTCGGTGCTGTTTGCGGCTGCCACCTCCACTCCGCAAGGGACAGACGGGGGGCGGTAGCGGGGACGAGGAACAGGGGCGCGCTTCCGTACGCGCGAGGCGAGCGCTGTTTTCTGGGTTCCGAAAAGGGAGACGAGCGGACCGCTTCGAGAGGCCCGCATTCGAGAGGCCCATGCCCCCGGAACCTCTTCGGATTGTAATACCTCCACACACACGCTCAAGCCGGGCGTGGCGGGGCGAGCGGCGGCTCAGGGAACTCCTTCCTAGCAGACAGGCCTGGGGTGAAGCTGGTGTCAGGGCGTTCCCCGCTCCCTTCATACCGTACTCAACAGTCCCTTCTAGCCTAAAGAAGCTTTTCTTCAGAAAAGGGCGGCAGCTCCCGACTGTGCTCTGCCTCTCAGAAGAAGCGGGCACCGCCTCTGAGGCGTCCGGCTCGCGGGCCCACTCACCACTTCGGTCCGGTCGAACTTCGCGAGGCGGAAGATCTCCGGGGAGACGCGAGAGCCGGGAAGGCTCAGGCTCAGCGCCCCGATGGCGGCTGGCAGCGACGCCGCCGCTGGCCCGGAATCTACGACCATTAGCCAGACGATTCTCCCGCTCTTTACTTAAACGTAGGCGCGGCTCCAACCGCGCAGGGGAGGAAGTGAACTACGGGGCTCGGGAACAGTGACGTTATCAGGGCGGCCATTTCCTTCCGGATGCCTCCATCGCTCTGCGCCCTTGTGATGGGGTTATAAACGGCTAGAGGGGAACAGGTTTTCCTCAGGTATCCGCTGCATCGCCAGGCGGGAGCTGTCGGGCCCCAGCAGAAAAATCAGTGTCTTAGCCCTGCGAATTCCCAGTGGAAATATCGGCGCGCGACGCTTGAAGAAAAAAAAAAGATTTTGGCTGGGTGTTTCTTACATCTGTAGTCAGAAAAAGTCTTTTTAAAGTAACTTTTCAATGTCCGAGTTTACTTTGGATATTTCAAAATAGGCGTCAGGCTGAAGCCGTAAGAATAGGTTTCAACAACATTGTGGTGTAGCTTATCGTGCGAGTTGAGCTGAGCGCATCGTTCCACTAAAATTGCGGTTGTCCCTCCATTGTACTCAGGCGAAGAAGAGAAAATCACAACTGTATTCTCCAGATCTGAGATTGGCTTGAATTCCCAGCCAGTTTCTCCCTTCAGTAACAGTTGGATTAACTCTGCTTTTCCTCAGACTTCCTCAGCAGTCAAATGCAGCCGTTGCGCGCCACAACCTCGGGCCGCAAACAACGCCCGCGCTACGTAATTTTTCCAGCGAGCAAGTCTCGTTCAGATTGAAGTGTACAGTCGGCCCTCCGTATCTGCGGAGTCTGTATGCACAGATTCAACTAACCAGGGCTTAACAATATTTCTCCCTCTCCCTTCCAAAAAAAACAAAACAAATCCAAGCAGCACACTTTTGCAGTAAGGGATTCTATTTTACTACACCGTTTTGCATAACGGGACTTGAGTATCCACAAATTTTGGCATCCAGGGAGGGTCCCAGAACTAAGCTATAGTGGATACTGAGGGCCCTCTGTCTGTTTCTGATTAGACATACATAAGATTGCATTGTTTAATCTTACCAGTTTAAAAATAACAAATTGCTTTACTGAAAAGAACTTTTCAATCAGAAGGTCCAATTGTTTTGTAGGAGCTAAATTTTCATTTTCCCTCTGATGAAGGAATTGGGTATTTCCAAACATGCTAGGCATTTAAATTACAGTCAGCCCTCCGCATTTGCCGGTTTGACATTCACTGATTTGATTATTTGCAAATTTCTCCAACCCCTGCCCCCCCTTCAGGTACTTCCTTTTGGGGGAACCTTCCCTCTTAGTGGCTCTAGTCAGGCCGCATAGCCCTTTAAAAACCGACCTCTCGTCCTCTTCCTCTACCAGTCTCTGCCTGGGCAGCTAAGGATGGCTCTCTGCCCAAATTCTCAGCAACACAAACCCTGTACCCATGCCCCACACACACCCAAGGAAGGAGATGGGCAAGAGAGAGGAAGTACAGGACCACCATGCCAACCATCTCCTCTTTCTGACCTGGTTTAGACCCTAGATGCTCCCTTCCTACAGACACACAAACATATTTGCGATTTTTTCACTTTTGTGAGAGTCCTGTGTCCCTAACCTTAGCAAATGTGGAGGGCCAAGTGTAATACATGCAAATCAAGAACTTCATTTCCTACTTATCTTTGTTCATTAATTCCTCCACCCCAACAAAATCATATTGGTAAAAGTTACTGGGACAAATCCTTTAAGATACAGCACTATATCCAAGATTAAAAGATCCCTCATACACATCTGTATCCCAGAATGTGCATATGCTTACCTATGTCTTGAGAGAACATCCTCAAGATAAAAAGTGACTAAATCTGAGTCTACCATTATACATGGCAACTGTAATAATTTCCATTCTTGCATTCAATTTAAGAGCCAAAGAAAGATGGGGATATCATTTTCACAGCTCATATGTACTGAGGAGTATTCACCTCTATAGCAGGAAGAGTATAGATAAATCCAAATCCAGTTGCAGTAAGCCAAACATCCGAGAGGGAGAGCAGTGATTTGAAAATGCCTCTCCCTATCTCCACTACTCAGTCTAGCCATCAAAAGCTGCCAAACTTTGATTCAGCTACACCTTAATGAGTTATAACTGAGTAATTGCTAACCGGCAAGCTTAAGAAGAACTATAAAGGAGTCTTGATTAACCTGATACTGGGAACTAAAAAGCTCTCTTCCTCAAGCCAGTATGTGGAGGGTTAATAGCATGAAAGATGTCAAGCCACACTAAAATACCTTAGTAAAAAGACATTATTGATCAACACCCTTCAAGCCCGGTTAAAGTAAACTGAAAATAGGCTTTAGATATGCCTGAACATACATCTCAGAATGCCATGGTTCTTTCTAGGCAGTGACTCAGTAAGAGCAGATGAGTTGAAGTACTAATGCTGTCTGCAACAGAACATTTGTGGTATCATGAACAAGAAAGAAAATAAACCAAGAAGTTCTATCAAGAACGGAAAGCGGGAAGGCCAGCAATGATATACGGGTTTTTAATTTCAGTTTATTTTTAACATAAAAATTGCATTACTAAAAGATTTAAAGACTTCTCAGCAGCCAGAGAGAAGAGGCTCTCTATTTTCTGTAGATCCAACCAAGGTGCTGGACAGCTGAGTAAACAGTAGTCCCTGCTAAACCAAGGAGCGCAATTGAACCAAGAACTCCACGGTTTCGTTTCCTGGGATCTGTAAGACAAAGACAAAATAGTCACATAACTTGCTATTACAAAAATACCTCTTTGTTGCAAAGAACCTCTTTTTGTTGCCTGGCAAGAGGTCCAAAAACTTTAAATGGTCTCAAAACTATGTCACTTCTGCAGAACAGAAGTTCATCTCTTACTACAACATGATCTCAGTAATTTATCTATTTAAGACGCATTTCTTAGTGGGCAGTTTTCCTGTGTGCCTCTCACAAACCAGTCTGCAATTCTTACATATTTTGTCCTGTGTGACATTACTACAGTCCTTTTCTCAATGCGTGTAGTACACAGTATCACTGAAGGAGGTATACACCAGGACATCTTTTGCAACTGAGGGCCTGGAGCAGCCAGGTTCAGAGAACTACCATTTTTGCTTGTTAGCTACTGGATGCAAGACTGTCCCTTCTTCCACTTGCTTCCACAAGCAAAATGGTTCTCTTGCTGTTTGCTTGCTATACTAACATCAAAACAGATCGCTTCACTTACTCCCATCACCACCAGATCACTGAGGCCATTTCCACACCAGACAGTTATAGTGCCATTATTCCACTTTCAACATCCTATGGAATCCCGGGATTTGCAGTTTAGGGAGGGGCCTAAACCCCAGGATTTCGTAGGATGTTGAAAGTGGAATAATAACACTGTAACAGTCTGGTGAGGAAATGGCCTGAAGCAGCTTTAAGTTTGTGCTCAAGAGAATAAGGTTTCTTTGGTGAGATGTGATGAGAATTAAGCTATCAGAAAATCAGATAAGCCTGATCTGATTTTTATTCTAAACATAATTTGCTACTTTTTTCAAAGTGGGGGATGTAAGACAACACTGGACCACTTTCAACAATTAATGCTTTCTGTAAATTTTAGCTACTGCACACGGTATAGAAATGAGGAGAATCAGGATGCATAGTTCAGGGAAGAAAAGGGATCAGTAAGGTGTACCAAATTTGCATCAAATGAGTGGACTGGAGTTCCCAGTCCAGATTCTCACCCCCTGTATAGTAGCCATAGGCAAAGAGCAGTCTTCCAATGATCCATGCTATACCAAGCACTGTAGTGGCACGCTGGAAAGAAAACATAAACAGTAAGTGTACACTGAGAGTTTCATAAATAAATGGATGTGCAAACTTCAAAATGAAGTTTGAAATACATCTTCAGAATGCAATTCCCCATTTCACATATGGGCACAAATGTCTATTAATTTCTACAGAGGGACAGAAAGATGAACACAGAATATAGCATGGATATATAGCATGGATGATAAGAAAACTCGTTATCATTTGATTTGGTTTTCTATTTGAAATTTGAATTCCAGCTTAGTCCTGGCATCAGTTTTACTGTGGGGGACAAAGGGAAAGAAGGAGCACTCAATAATGCACATCAGACTTTAGGGGAAAAACCAGATAGCACTTTATTATTCATTACCTATTGTTTTCAAAAATATTCATTCATTGGTATGAATTAATAAACAGTAGCCACATCCCTTTTGAGTAATTCTTGATCTGAATCTCTTACTGACCATTTTTAGTAATGTTAAATGATATTGAAAGTGTCATGTTTAATGCTTAATTTAATATTTTTAAACATTAAATTAATTCATAATTTTATTATCAATTTAATGTACCAAATTAGCTTTTCAGCACTAATATTTCAAAGCTATGTTCATAATGCAGGCTTTCCAACTGTTTTAATAGTTGCTACTACTGCTGTAAAAATAAATTAAGCAGTGGAGGGTATGAGCATGCATTGAGCTCCAGTGTGGCTTAATAGTTTGAGTGCTAGACCATGACTCTGGAGACCAGGGATCAAATCTCTGCTTGGCCATGGAAATCCACTGGGGGCCTTGAGCAAGTCATGGTCTCTCAGCCTCAGGGGAAGGCAAAGGCAACCCTTCCCCCCGAACAAATCTTGCCAATAAAACCCAATGTTTGGTTGGTTCACCATAGGTTCAGCATAAATCAGAAACAATTTGATGACGACAACAACAACAACAACAACTAGCATGAATAGTAACTAAGGTCTCTCTGGGGCCTATTCAGTGCAATCAGGAAGCCAGGTGTTGCTCATATTATTATTATTATTATCCTCAGGCAATATATTCACCATTCCCTCCAAAAATCCCACTGTACAACACAAACTCGAGAACCAATTATCTTGGCCACAAATCCTTCTAAAAGACAGATTTGCAAAAAATATACAGTACTTTCCACAAGAACAAGAAAGCTATGAAACTATTAGGGGCTATGAAACTATTATTAGCAAAATGTAATTAGGAAGGGAGGCAAAGGAGCTGAAGAAGCAGAGAATTCACATCACCTGAACTACCAGAAGTGTTAACTTCCAGTAGTCCCTCCCCTTCTGTAACAGCAAAGATTACACTAGGTCTTCCCTTCATATTTACTCTGCAGTCTGTCAGGGTTGGTAGGATCTGGCTCCTCTGAGCATGAGCAGAGTACAATATGAGAAGCAAGGCTTCGCCACAGTATAGGGTCCCAGTGAAGCAGAAAAAATTCCGGAGGCTCATTAAGTAGGACTTAGAGGCAGAATTTATTGCTGCACTCTAAGATAAAGGTTGGCAAAACATTCCAGCAGTAATTAGACAAATAAGAATACCAAGAGATAACAGAGGATAGACGAGCAGCATCTCCCCTTACAATTAGTAAACTGTCAACAGCATGACAGGTCCAGCTAGGTATTTCTAACTGGCAGCTAGTAAAGGCAAACACCAGACTTTTTATGCTTCCTTGTCACCCTGAAACAAATGGGGTGACCCAGTCAGTGCTCAGGCGTGTGGTCTTCTGTAGTACACAAGTCACAGCCTAAACAATCCTGCTGACCTTGCACCTGTTTGTCTGGCCACATTGCCTCTTCCCTCTGCCATCCGCTCAGAGGAAACCTTGCCTGCCCGGCAATAACCTTGACACAGCCATGATAAACAAAGACCACTGTTGTTTTACAGAAATGCTGAAATTCTCAAGTGGCCAAATTCTATATTCAACACTAGATTTTGTAGAGAAGTGGAACCCAATTATATGGATGGGATCTGGTATAAAAGGTTAGATTCTGAGAAAGTGTGTGGGAGCACAGAATCAAATACTGCAAGATTTGCACAGCGTACTCTGATATTGAAAGAGATCATCTGTTAGCTGGTCAAGCAAATCACACTGACGTTTCTTCAGTAAATTGTGAATAAAAAAAAAAGAGACCCAAGCTGCCTACTTACCGGACGGTAGATCCCACCTACTCCAAGGAAAAACAAGAAGGGAGGATATATTTCTAGCCTGAAAATACAAACACAATTATTAGGAACTTGTGATTCTCTTCAAAGGCCTGTTTACCTGGATCTCTCCTAATACCAAATTATTCTGATCTGAACATCATTCTGAACCATGGCATGTCCCAAAGAAAGGAACAGAGTATCCATCTGTCCATGAATAGTTTTAGCACACTTGCAGTGATTCTATCCTTTAAGGGCAAAAACAAGCAATATACAGTCCCATCAGGGTGATGCAAACACTCAAAATGATCTATGTATGATAAAGAATTACAGTTTTGTACAATGTTCTTCACAATGCCCTCCCGACTGCATCACTTGCCCCCTCCCATATCTGCCACTAACCTATCAACCAAAAACAAGTTAGGAGATGTAGGAATAATATCAAATGGCATAAAGAAAAAGGATAACCAAGGGGGAGGCACAAACTCAATACGCACGGATACCATGTTGGGAGAAAGACAATATATAAAATAAATACATACATAATACATAAATAAACAGAGGCGCAGAGACAGGGCCTAGATGAGAGGATCCTTACGTTTCCTTCTGACCTCAGCACTCTTCAGTCTCCAAAGCTGACTATTTCCCAAGGAGCCTGTAGCTCTTACTGACTTTTACATGAGCTTCACAATGCAACCGCAGCAATTCAGGCTACTAGTCCACTTATGTGCAGCAATGTCCAATGCTAGTTGGCATTGCAAGCCTTTCTCCCACAACTCATTGCTTGTCTCCTCAGAAAAACAAGGCACTCAAAAGCCCAAAGTTTGGCATGGCTATTTCAAATATACATTTGCTGAAGTGTATTTATCATGCCTTCAAGCACAAGGCATTAATCATATTGTCAATCAATCAATGGATTCTTTTATTTGTACCCCTCCCCCCATTGTCAAGACAAAAGACTCAGTAATGCATTACAAGTATTGGGCTTCATTTCACCCTTCTCAGAAGCATGAAGTGGTATGTCTGGCTCTTTTACACGCTTGAGACATCAAACAACAGAAACAAGGACAGTTCTTTCATTAATCTCAGTGAGGCAATTGCCTCAATTGGTGGGAGGCTTGAGATGGTAAATTTGCCACTCCGCACACCATTGTGACAGGACCTTATCACTCTGCAGCGATGTCATTGATCCATCCAGCTATCCAAAACAGCTGGAATTACCTGACTCAGGGTACTGTATACTTCACCAATAAGTACTGAGCAGAGGCAATGACAGTGGAAGTCCTCATAGCAAAACCCACTTTGGAAGCCAGCTGATTCCTGACAGTTTGGAATCAGAGAATCTTAGAAATGGGGTGGGCTGCAAGGCCATCTCATACCACACAGGAACACGTGATTATAGAACTTCTGAACGATGGCCATTCAACCTCTTTTTAAAGATTTCCAAAGAAGAAGAGTTCACCACCCTTCTAAGACAGTCTATTCTACAGCAATAAAAGTACAGAAGTTCTTCCTGTGTCTCAGCTGAATCGCTTTTGAACTGTAGTGCCCTGAACTGGCCATAGTACTCCACAGGGCAAAGAGGAGGAAGAGATGCAGAGGCAGTACCCAGAGGCAGAAGAAAAACCCACCAGTTGTAGTTGGCTCTCCTCTCATCCGCTGATCAGCTACCAATCTAAGCAACCTCCCATCCATCAAGAGAGAAGGATGACAAGGTTGACAATGGCGTGGTGCCCTTCCTTTCCAACAAGTGAAACTACAAACAAAAACAGCCAAAGATACTAAACCATCACTGCACCAGTAGCCATCTCTGCACAGAATGGCTATTTCCTGGTGTACGTAGGACTGGCAAGGCAGCATGTTCCGCCCTACAGGGTATCTTTCAGGTCACCTCCAACCCAGTCACAGATCCAGGCACTGAAGAAGCCCTTGCTCTATGCATAGACAACTACTGATGGCAGTGTGGCTTGTCACTGTGCCTTCATGATCTTGCCACCTTACCAGCATCCTTTTCCTTTCTGGATGGGCAGGGACTTGCTTGGATAGGGAGCAGACAGGCAAAGCAGGGAGCTCACTGCCATTGCATTTTTTTCTCCATTTGGTGGCTGGGTGCCACTTCTGTATCTCTTCAACAGGATTGGTACTACTTAGCAATGCAATGGGAGAGTGGCAGTTTGTTCCTGCCTTAGGCACCGGGAGAGCTGAGAACTGAGAAACCAAGAGTAAATGCAACAGTGTTCCACTCACGTGTTCTGGTGTGCTCTCTGGATACAGTTGAAGATATGCCCATTTTCAGGGTCATTACTATACATGTTTGGGTACTGTTGAGGGGAAAAAATAAATTAGTAAATACACACACTCCATCAACTGTTGAGTGTGGCAGAGTTAGGAGACTGAAGGATACTTCAAATGCAGACAGCAGCAAGTATGTTATCTCCCTAATACACACACATGGAAATAAATTATTGTTACACACTCTACATGCTTTTATTGTCAGGTTAATATTTTACACTTGCATAAAACATATGCTTACTATGCTGTATATATAATTTGCTCAACATTTCAACCAATTTGTGCTGTGGAGGGCTCTCCCCACAGAGATTTCTCACTGCATGCAAATTCTCAAATCCAGGGGTTTTGTTTTGTTTTTTTGGCAAAAGTCCAGCTTACTTGCGGATTGTGGTATTTAACTTGACAGGTCTGCATGCAACAAACTCCAAGCTATACATTGACCTTTGAATTATGTCAAAGAGCTGCCATCATCCTGCTTCTAGGAACATCACAGTATGAGACTGCAGATCAGCTGAAGCCATTCTTCAACTAAGCCCAAAAATGTCTTAGAATTACACCACTGGAAGGAGGGCCAGATAAGATGATCATCAAGATTCATTCCCACTCAAGAAAATTATCTTAGTTCATATGTCCTGCCATAAAGGAAGGCACCATATGGGCAAACTACACCCACATCATGTTCTTGCATTTGCATGAGCTATTTTGGCCTGCAATGCAAAACAGTATACAACTTGTCCATCCCAAGACAGTCCCTCTGTTAGCATGCCTCCCCCTCAAGTCCCACATGTTCACCATCTACAGTTCAGCCAAGGCCTATGGAAGGGACTTCCCATTTGCCAACTCTTCTAAGGGCCTCCCCCTCCTTCCCTCCTGTCCATCTCCTTCTGTATAAAGACACAGGACAAAGCAGCAGAGGAGGAAGCTTTCTTTTTCCAAACTGCTGCAACCAAAGGCGCTGCTCCCTGGACATGGTGCTCTTTAGGAGGATTTTGCCAAAAGCATGGCATCTGCAGCATGCACTAAAATGAGGAATGTTCCAAAGAACAACTTATGCCATTTCCGCACTAGCCTGTTACAGTGCTATTGTTCCACTTTCAACATCCCATGGAATTCTGGGGTTTACAGTTTAGGGAGGGGCCTCACGTATATTTACATGTCACCTGGCCACAGTCTTCCCCATTATGGTTGAGAGAAATGAAATACATTTTAGTTTTTGCAAATATTATTAATAGTAGTACTAATACAGATGTATTAGCTTATAGGTATAAACACATTTTGAATATATTTACACACATATGCTTTGGCATGTTTTGTATTTAAGCTCCAGTAACACAATAAGTCTAAGAAGGAAAGGTTTTAGATGGCAATGTCAGTAAAGCCCTCATTGAGGTTAACAGCCTCTGTTAAAGGGTTAACATACTTTTTAAATAAACAGATTTTTGGAACTGGCAGCTGAGCAGAGGGAGGGCCTCCCAAGGCCTTGACTTTCCAGGTGCAGGGAAAGAAGATAGATAAAATAGATAAAGATGAGGTCCTCCTATCTTGGGAGGCAAGTCTGAAGGACAAGACTGTGAGGAGCGAAAGGTTGATAAGAAACACAAGGCAGGAATTTGGCACTAATTAGCAAAATGGGAGGTTAAGATCTGTTTGATGGGCATTTTGGAACTACTAATGAAAATTAAGGGACCATGAGGAAATACGCATGATCATATATTGTAAATATAGGGAAGGGGGCATGTAAATTCTGATAGGTTGTGAATCCTGGCCAATTAGGTCTCAAGAGGGGGGAGCTAGCGTCAGGGATAAAATGTGGGTGATTTCATGATGGAGATGTCCTTCTCTCTTGAGATGCACCCAGCTCTGCAGAGACAAAATAATAAACATTTGATGCTTCAGCCGATCCTGTGTTAAATTGTTTTACGGGTCTTATTTCTGACATGGTGAGATATATTGCATTTCTAGTTAAATGCTAAAAAGTAAGGGTAAATTGGCAGTTATATGGATAAACAAACATTATTTATTTGTTCCCTGCTTCTCTCCTCAAAAGCGCTTCATAGAAGTGCTTTTTTGTGTATCGTCTTTCTTGATGATGCAAGTTTTTTTTTCTTTTTTCTGGCAATACATTAGTGGTCAACCTTCCACCTCCAACTGTTTGCAGTTAAGGCCCTGAGTCAGCTTCTGACTCAACAGTGTGAGAATTGAGTGACACACCCTTTGGCTCTCCTTCCAACTAAAGTATCAAAGCTTTCCAAAAGGGGTTGAGAGCATTTCATTTTTAAAAAGTTTTCTTCCTTTAAGTTTTTCTCTTAAGATTTTTCTGTAACAGAAGTCCCTGGAAACACAAGCCACATGTCTGAAAGCAAAGTCTCATGACCAGCTAAGGTTTTGGCTCCCTCTGTTCAGGTTCCAGGCCTAGTTCAGATTAGAAATGAATCTGCTGCATCTAAACACAATTCAGTGTTTAGTCCAAGGGCATATCAAGAACAAATGGACAGACAAACCCTTGACCACCTTTGTGTGTTATTTCACCACCGTACACAACAGTGAAGCTTTTACATCTCAGAAATTCATGGTAAAAACAAAACAAGTCTAGATAGAAAAATGAAGCCTCACTTGAAACATTATTTCAGCTGAGGAGAAGGTAGTACAAACAAGTTTATAGATGGTCACCCACCTTCCTATCTCATCATTTTTAAGGATGGAAGGCCCATTAGAAAGTTAAAAATAATAAAGTCGATATCCCTATGTCATAGCAACGATGCATAAAGACTTCTTGAACTTTTTATACCTTACTTTGGCAACAACGCTGAGAAGAATCTTAAGATATTCACAAGACAAGTGAATAACATCACATTCCAAACTTCACTGTAAGGAGTACACCAAATTCTAATATTTTGGCATAGAGGAAACAAAGGCATTAAGGGCCAGCCCAGGGTCTTTCTCAGCCTACTGTCTCAGAGTATTCAGGAGGCACAGCTAACCTGGTCCTCAGATTATCTGGGAGACTGCCTGGCTCCCTACAACTGCTATTGGCCCTGTCAATCAATAGAGGGTAGTCCTTCTATGGGTTCTCCCAGAACTTGAAAACAGTGCATTAAATGTTATTTTAGGAGATAACGAAGGCATAATGATGTTCCTTTTTCAAATAACAGAATGACTGGCAACGTTGTTACCTTTTCACATGTGACTGGCAATGCTTACCCACTACAGATAGAAAGGTAAAGTTTTCAAAAGCATTTTGAGGGGATTTGTTTTCAAACTGCAGGCTATTCATTTTTAGATAGTTTTTTTTTAAAGGAACTAAAAAGAAATGAGCAACATGAAGAACAAAATCTCTCTCTGAATGCAATATTAACAACAGGTTATTTCTCTTTTAAGCTTTGTAATTAGTTTCAATTCTTAGTTTAATTATTTATAATAATTAGTTGTAATTACTAGTTTTATTTAAAAAATATTTTCCCAAGTACTGGGTTCTGCATGCTCTCTTGTTCCATTTGGCAGCCACCTGAAAAAAGGTGCTTAGTGTAGCTCCTCTTGTTTTCTGGAATGCCCTGCCCTTGGCATTGAGGCACCTTTGCACCTTGTACTTTTAACCTACATGATCACTGCAAGACAGATTATTTGTGATGATAACCAGCTTGCCTGCCATGTTAGACTTTAGACAGACAATTCATGTAAGAAAGCCCTTTCAATAATAATATGGGTATATGGGTATTATGTAACTGTGACAGGTAAATGGACCCTACTTCTGAAATTAATAGGTGACTGGAGAAAGAGGTCAACAGTGACTGATTTGTGAATGTGATGGCACTGGTGAGAGGACAAAAATGTACAGAGAATGATCACAACCTTGGCTGTCTTTCCATAGTTCTTTGCATAGGTGGTATTGAGTGGTGACTCCAGAAGAAGGAATCAGCTGAGAGGTGGACACGGTGAGCACTTTGCATGTATTCAGACAGTGGGCCTGAAACAGGAAACCTTTGCTTTTTTATAACAACAACAACAAAAAAGGAACAAAGAAACTGAAGTCTACAGTAAAAATAACTATGCATATCATGTCTGCGTGTAATAAAACTGGTATGACGGAAGTCAGTAAAATAATTCCAAGCACTACCACACCAAGGCTGAGATCCAACTTGTGCCCATATTTCTGTGTGTGCAATTCCTCTCCCTGCTGGCAGCTCTCAAGCCCTAGGAGAGGCCCCTGCTGCCTTTGGATAAGGAGGGAGGGAGGGAGGGAGGGAGGGGGGTGATTCAGATCATAGAGGAGCAGCTGGTTTCAGTCAGGGGGGAGGAAATGAAGGTGCAGTTTCAAATGGAGTGCCCCTCTCCCCCGCCTGCTGCTGCCATCCTCTCTCTAGTTCAGAGCAGCTGGATCTTCAGGGTCTGCATTATCTCCCCCTTCCCTCTGGTAAGAAAGAAGAGTAGCATCTGCCCCTCCTAAGGCTTGGCAACTGCCAGGCAGAGGAAGTTTCTGGATGGGGCACAAGGGTATATACCTCTGTGGCTCATTCAGCGAAAGAATTTACACAAGTATAAGGATGCTGGCCCAGGATGTACTAGTTAGCTTTCCTCTCCCCCCACCAATCCAAAGGCATGTTTCAGCCCTCTCTCCCCCTTTGAATTGTTCAAAAATGCTAGAATGGTAACAACATTACTGACCTATTTTAACATCTGTCTGTGTGAGAAACTGTGTGAGCCATAGCCCTAGAGTTCCTCCTATACTTATTCACATATTATTTTCAAAATAAAGAAATAAAATACTATTTGCACATGCTCTGTATTTTAAAATCTTCCCCTTAGCAGAACTTGCGTGGTTAGCAGGAAGAATGTTGGACTGGGACTTAGGAGATCTGGATTCAAGTTCCCTAAAGTTCCCTATGTAGCTCATCTGGTGACCTTGAGATAATGATGGAGGAGGAGAGCCATATGTATTGCCTTAAGCTCAAAGAAGGAAAGGCAGGCTAGAAGTTTAACAAATGTATATAACTATATTCCTGTGTGTTAAAGAGTGCAACAGTTACTATTTCTTCCCCATTGTGAATTCCTCCCAGCAGAATAAAGGTAAGTGTGATAAATCCTCTGAAACATTTCTGCTTGGATATACAGGCTGCATTCCAAGAAATATTGGTCAAATCATTGTTTCTCATTTCCTCTATTTTCTGTCTCTAAAGATAGCCACTGTGAGATATCCAAATTTCCGTGCTCACCTCCACACGGTATTTCTTTCGTGCTTTCCCAACATTTATTGCAAGGTGCATTACCAAGACAAAACTGGCAGCACCAGTGAGAACTACATAACTGTATTCTTTAGAGAGAACCACCATCTTGGCGCTGCAAAGAGAATAAAATGGAGAGGTCAGTCCTTGCTCAAGAATTCCAAGCAACTGCCCACACAGAAAAATACACAAGCATCACTTACCCTGTGATGAAGAGACAGGCACAGGTCACAGTCTGGAGCTCGTCTGCCTGAAGACAAGGAAAAAAGAAGTTAACCATAATACAAAAGGAGTAGCAAACCCATAGTGAAGTCTGCCCCCACAGTCATAGAATCAAAGAATTTTAGAGTTGGAAGGAAGGGCCCATCTAATCCAACCCACAACAGAACCCATTTTGCAAGCCAGCTGATTCTTGAGAGCAAGGACTCACTGAATCTCAGAGCTGGAAGAGGCTGCAAATGCCACCTAATCCAATCCCACACCATGCAGGAAGACAATTACAAGCACTCCTAAGAGATGCCTATCTAGCTTCTGTTTAAAGACTTCTAGAGATGCAGAGTCTGCCACCCTCTGAAGCAGTCTGTCCCAATGAAGTGCAGTTCTTACAGTTAAAAAAACAACAAAAATGTTCAGCTGGGATCTTTTCTTGTAATTTCAGTCCTCTGGTTTGTGTTCTAGTCTCCAGACCATCAAAAACCAAGTTGGCTCCATCTTCTACATGACATCCCTTCAGATATTTAAAGGCAGTTACCATGACACCTTTTAGTCATCTTTTCTGCATGCTAAACCATACCCAGCTCCATAAGTCATTCCTTAAAAGGCATGGTTTTCAGAACTTTTAACATCTTGGTTGCTCCTCAGTGGTCATGTTCCAGCTTGTTGATATCCTTCCTGAGCTGTGGTGCCTAGAACTGGACACAGTATTCCAGATGAGGTCTAACCAAACCAGAATAGCACTGGATTACTATTTCTCTTGATCTGGATATTATACTCCTGTTAAAACAACCCAGAATTGCATTGGCATTTTTGATTGCTGCTTCACTCTGTTGACTCGTGTTTAGTTTGTGGTCTACTAAGACTCCTAAATCTTTTTCACATTTTCTGCTTTTACACCATGTGTCACCTATCCTATATTTGTACATTTAATTTTTCCTGCTTAGATATAGCACTTTCCATTTATCTCAGCTGAAATTAATTTTGTTGGTTTTGGCCTAGTTCTCCAGCCTGTCAAGGTCATTTTGAATTCTGATCCTGGTTTTTGGGGTATTAGTTGCTTCTCCTAATTGGTGCCATCAGAAAATTTGATAAGCATGCCCTCTATTCCATCATCCAAGTCATTTATAAAGATGTTAAGCAACATGGGTCCAGGACAGAACCCCGAGGGCCAGTGTTCTGCCAGCTAATTATAAATCCCACTTAATTATAACACTGTCTAGCTCACAGGTCACCAGCTTGCCTGCAAGATCATCATGGGCAATTGTGACAGAGTTCTGAGGGTGTGGCTACCTGGAGTACCAGAGCAGCCTAGAAACAGGTTGCCAAGCTATAGCTCCTTAGGAGTGTGTGTAGGAAGCTGGTGGCAGAGAGGAAAAGATATATAAAGGCAAACACTGATTGTCTTTTGAGAGGCAGTCCTTCAATGCGAATTCTCAGCAGAGAGAGCTCTGGAGTAAAGTTCTGCCATCAGCCAGGGAGGGTGACTGTGTGGGAATGGTTTAATTTTCAGGGGGAAGCCTAGAGGGAGGCAGAAAAGTAATTAAACCATTATGGAATCTGATCAGAAAATGTGACTTAGACTGGGGGTTCAGCATTTGGTGAGAGAGTAATTAAAGGACTGTTTATGATACTTGTGCTTATATGAGAGGTAAACGATAAAAGGAAATTTACTAAAAGTACTCTTAAGAATTGCATTAATTTTGACCTGCACATGAACTACAATACTTGGTTGTGTATGTTATCTTAATAATTATTAATTTATTTTTATAAATACTGACTTGGCTAAGTGGTATACAGTATTTAAAGACACCCAGAAAACAGATTACCATAGAACTATAAAGGGGTTCTAAAATAACCATTAAAAGGCTTCACCCTTTTACACAAAGGTGGCATCATAAGGGAGGAGGCAGAGCTGTATGGAAAAGACAGGGCGCTTTATCAGATTGGGGAGCTGCCATACCAGTTTGCAAGACAGAAGTAAGCCCTGTCACAGGGACCTTTTGCCAAAAGTCTGCAATAAAATTATCTGCAAGGCTAGTGAGAAATTTGTGGGACCTTCCACTGTGTAGAGTAGCGAAAGATGAGAGCTTACTTCACCCTGGGAGAACCTAAAAGAAGCATCAACCCCCACCCCCACCCCACTCTCTCAGTGCTCCTTTGAGAAGAAGTGGCAACAAGCTCCTGTTATCACCATTTTTCTACCTAGGCACCCAAAAAAGGCCAGAAGCAGCACCACAGAAACAGAAGAGGGGGTCAGGGTTTTTTCAGGTTCTCCCAGGATGGACTAAGCTCCCACCTTTTGCTCAGAGAAGGAGATTGTTCCTTGTTAAATAAAAGTTAAGATAAAATACTTACATTGATAAGTCAAGCCATTTTTTGTGGGGGGGGAGTTGATATTTTGACTAAAATTTCTAGACTTATACATGAGTATATACAGTGCTTCCAGATACTGAAAAAACCAGAAATTTGTCAAGGTTATACTTCAAAAGCCTAGAAGGGGGACATAAAAATATAACAGGTTCTGATTTCATATTTCCTGACAAGACCAAGATGATTTTGATTCAGAAGAGACCCTGAACACTGGACTTATTGCAGATAATGGAGAGAGGAATCGCATCTACGTTATACAAAGAGAGAAGAGAAGTGGGATTCTTTCTTTGGCAGGCATTGGAGATGTCAGAAACTGGAATGCTGTGGTTTGCAATAGAGTCATCCAAGAGAACTGTGTTGGGAGGGGGCTAGAAAGAAGAGGACAATGACAATAAGATCTTTAAGGTGCTTTATGGAAGGATGTTTTATTCCTAAATCTTATGGAATTTTATGAGTAATGCTCTATTTGTGCAACTGCAGAGGTCTGGCAAAAAATCAAACGTTAAACTTAAAATATGAATGACTAAAGAAATAATGATTGCATTTGTGGATTGTAGATGCTATCTTATATCTTGATGTGCGATGTGGTTTTAGTATACATGAAGTTTTTATAAAATAGGGCTTTTGGGGGGAAACTGAGGAAATCTAAAAAACTGTGTAAAATAAGTTTGCTCTATATCTGGGTATTATCATGAGAGGAGGTTTTATTTTTATTTTATTTTTTTGAAACAGCTACAGAAAATTTAAGGGGGAAAAAATTACAATGAGGTTGAGTTTTGGTTTTTGGGAGACACAGCTGCAAAAAACTCAGAAGGTGAGAAAATAGATGGAAAAATTGTGTTAATGAAGATGAAAGGATTCCCCCCATTATGACAAATGTTTGTTGAATCAGAATGCAAGGGGTTAATTTGTTTAGTCTTATTTAGAGTAAGAGTAGTTTTTCTTATTAACCCTTAGTGACTTTCTGTAAAAAAAAATATACTTAAGAATTTATAAGTTTGGATTTAGATATTAGTAGGTATATTTTATAGGAAGGAACATGAAGAATTGTTGTGATACATGGGAAAGATATAGTTTGATTATGTACTTTAATAATTGCTGAAGAGAAGATTGGAACTCACTTTTTTTTCTATATATATATATATATCGTTTTTATTTCTATCTACCTGTTTTCTATTTTTTCTCTTTTCTTTTTTTGTTTTTCTTCTTTTATGTGATTGTATTATTTAAAATTTTATTGTATATCAAAATCTTAATAAACATTGGAAAACTGGTAGCGGCCATATGCAAGTACAGACAACTTCTGGCCTGATGTCCCACTAAAGGGGATCTGGCCTGCCCACTTGGCATTCTATACAAGCAGTCAGCACATTTAATTACTGTAGTCTCCAAACTAAAGTCACTGAAGTGTGAACGCCCCAAGTATCATCAAGTAAAATTTGTCCACGCAGTGAACTTGGGTGATGAGAAATATGGGCCATAGTGGTACAGCCATACCACAGTTGATGAAGTAGGTGTATTCCTGGGCATTACTTTTTTAACAGAAAATTTGGTACCAAAAGGTAGAAATAACATGGAATGAAGGTTCCAGCTCCAAAAAAAAGAAGAGCTGTTCAACAGACTTTTTTATGCCATACCAGTACTATGAGCTTGTGAAATCAAACAACCAGGCCAGATAAAGCTTGCACAAGTAAAGAAAAACATTTTGAAACTTCTAGAGGCCACATGAAAGCTTCTTCCAAAATGATTTCAAGAGTGATTTTTATTTTTACGAGCCTCCACCATTCTTATGATTTCCATTTGGAGACCGATATTACAGATCTATTTTTAACAGGCCTGTCTGCTCTCCCCTTTGTTCTGTTTTGCTTTCCACCCAGATACAGCAAGGAACTGCAGAGGCAGCTATTATTTATCTTTTTCTGTTACAGGCAGTCAGACACAGCTGCAGAATTATCAGCTATGGAAGAATCCTGCTTTTCCCCAACTCAAGCTTTATTGCATTGTTTACCGCAGACACACTGTTGGAAAGGGTGCTGAAAGCCCATGTTTCCCCAGGATGGTGCCGCTAAAAAAATTTCAGCTAGATAACGAACAAGAAGAAGGGAGGCTCGGTGATTATAAAAAGACTTCCGTAAAAGAAGCTTCTTAATCAGCGGCTTTGTTACCCGAGGTATAGCTAGATCTCCAATTTTAAAGACACACCCTTCAAGATTTTCCAACCAACCAACTCTTCTGAGGGTACCGCAGACACGGCACGGACGCGTCACGCCAGCGGAAAAAGGGGGGACGCCCCCCAACACCAGCAGTTGCTAGACACGTTGTAGAGAGCGACCAGCTGCCCGCGCGGGGGCAACAAGGACAGGAAAGCATTAAGCAAGGGTTTAACTTCTGAAGCATTACTCTCCGGGCGAGAGAAGGTCCTTTCCCTTAGATACAAAGCCATGAAGGGGAAGCGGGGCTTCAAAAACCTAGTCTGCCCGTCCCCGCCGCCGAGTTTGTCACAGTTGAGCAGCATATCTTGCGCTGAAGACTCCACTCAGCAGCCGAGCCCGGGCTTCGGCTCTTAAATGCTTCTTGGCCAGCAACGATTCTGCTTCGCTAATCATTTCCGCAGCCGTTCTCTCGGCTGGCTCAAAAGTCGGGCTCCTCTTCCCCGTGGAAGACAAGGCGGCGCCAAAGGCAAACCAAGAGGTTCGTGACGCTCGCCATAAGCAACCCGCCCCCGCACTGCGGGCCCCTCGGAAGTCTCCTTCTCTCTAACCGGGGGCGCGCAACCGCGAGCCGGACTCACCGCTTCTCCGCCCCAGCCCGATCCAGCCCCGGAAGACGACTGCGAGAACACACGGGCGCTCTCCGCGGCTCAGCTCTGTCGGAAAAAGCGCGCGCTGCTTGGCCCGGTAGAAGCCAGCGCAGGCCCAGGCCCACGCCCAGCTCCGGCGGCTGCGGTCCCGCCCAGGCAGGGGCGGTTCCGCCGCCAAGGGCGGGGTGAAGAAACAAATTGTCGCAAAGAAGGTGTGACTATGGCCATTTCCCCACTAGCCTGTTATAGCGCTATTATTCCACTTTCAACATCCTATGGAATCCTGGGGTTTGCAGTTATTTCGCTATAACAGGCTAGTGCGGAAAGGGCCTGTAAATAAAAACTGCGGTATTTTATTTTCATGTTATCCTTCTGTTGAACAGTGTATTATTTAATTTATGACATAATTTATTCTTGTTTTATTTATCGTTATGCTAATTAAAATCGGCCTCGCTCTTTTGGGCCTGGTGTTTTTACATCCTGCGCTGCTACGCCCGCGTGTTCATGAAAGAAAGAAGGAGCGGGTTCTGCTCTGGGTAGCATGTCCCTGAAATACGAAGGGAAGGGTCCAGCTGCCTCATTTCTGGGTCAAGGCAAAGATAGGTGGTGGTGAATTTTTCCTGATGTCAAGGTTAGTGGTATCCACTTTTACTTACAGAATAGCTGTTGCCTCGATTTAATACTTTCGGGCATATGAAGAGCTCCTGCCCCCTTAAAACAAACAAAAACTGGTGGGGATGCCACCCAAGACACACTCACTTGGGATTGAATCATATTGAAGTCTGTTGAAATTGCTTCTCAATAATGCTTCTGAATAAATACCTGTAAGCGTGTGCTGTTAATATAGTAGGTGAAAATGCTTCCCTCATTTGCCTGGAGCCTGACTATACTGTGGATGCTGGTTTTCAGCTCTTTTAACTCCAGGCCCTGAAATGTGACGTTTCATTAAAATCTACATGACTGTTTTGTATTAGTTTTTGCAGTGGTTTTGCATTGCAAGCCCCAATTTGTTTTGGCAACACCCATAACTGTGCAACTGACAATACCGAATTTGAACGTTTTCAGTGCAATATGCTGACGTTTATGTTCTCTATACTGAGTCACACTCAGTGCCATAGGGTTTTGATGATATGATGCTCCTGTTATGAGGATTCTGCTCTTTGTCAGACAGGCTGGGAGTTCATCTCTTCTTTATAGTCATCCCATTTCTGTGCCACTTGCTCTGTAGTCCAAACTCTGCTACCAGCTTCTAATTTCAAGCTACAACTTCAAGGAGCACAGCTGCAGTCAGCTGTACACCATCTTCTTTCACTCTAGTTTTCACTGCCACTTTCCTTCTATATAATTAAACTTCCCCTTTCTGCCCTCTAGAACATGCCACAGTATTGGGAGTTGTAGTCTAGCACATCTGGAGGGTGCCAGAATGGGAAAGTCTGGTCTTCTCAAAGAATCTATATTATCCAGAAAGCACTGTTGTCTTCAGAGATGTGCATTACGGCAGGCTGCCATTGTAGTACAGTGGCCCCTCCCTTGCCACAACCTTGCACAAACAAATGTGAGGTCACACAATGTATCACATCCTATTACAGCCAATGAACACAGTGGACGCGTGCTTGCATTCCTTTGGGTGCACACACGTTGCATCTATTGACTGTAATGGGAAGGAGTGCCTTGCATTTTTTGTTTTATGGAGGTTGTGGTTTTTGGAACAGAACCTCTGTATATATGAAGGGCACACTATACATTATGAGATAGATTTATCTGCTGGGTACATTACTTGTTTCCACTTTTCTCATGTTGTGTGAGGAACACTGTTTTGAGCTAGAACTGATTGGAATTCCAGGTTTTCCCAAGATGTTGTTTGGTATAGAAAACTGGTACATGTTGCTGCTGTAAGATAACCTTTATTAGTAGTAAATTAATAACAGCAGGTGATCTACCTCAGAGGAAATCATCTCAGGCCTCTAGTTGATGGTGTTGTGAACCATTACTCTTGCCAGGCTGGCCCCACAGTTCTAAACCCTTGGGGTCCTGTCAATAACCTTGTCCCCTTTCCCCTCAAGACCCCTCCCTGCATTGGGTATTTGGGTCTCAAGGTGAATCCTGTAAAGATCAGCAGATGTGTAGTTCCCTCCAGGGCACAGCGAGTGAAAGAAAGATCCCACCAAGTTAAGTAGGGAGGAATCCGGCACAGGAAACTTAATTGTACATGTGTGACCGAAGGAAAGAAGCTTGTCCTTGGGTCATGAATCCCACATGGACTAAATTTGGCCTATGAGTCAAAGTTTTCCCATCTTGTTGGCTGCCTTCCTAATGATGTATTCAAGATTCTATCACCTTTCCAGTGATTGATATCAAGTGGTCTGGCTAGTAGTTGTCTTGATCCTCTCCTTTTTGAAAATGGGAGGACATTTGCCCGATAACCATTGACCCTGTTATCCTTCTGGAATGCCTGACAGGATTGCGAATCAGAGGCACCGTGTTGCAGTGGTTCCTGCCCTACCTCTCAGGCAGGTTCCAGATGGTGGTGCTTGGGGATAGCTGCTCCTCACAAAAAGAGCTGTTATATGGCGTACTCACAAGGTGCCATTCTATCCCCAATGCTTTTTAACATTTATATGAAACTATTGGGAGAGATCATCCAGAGGTATAAGGAGAGATGCTATCAGTATGCTGATGACACCCAAATATACTTTTCCATGCCTTCAAAAACAGCCTCTGCTAAGGACAGCATGTCTCCTCTGAATGAATACTTGAAGGAGGTAATGGGCTGGATGAGGAAAAGCAAATTAAACCTGAATCCAGACAAGACAGAGGTGCTTACTATTAAAGGTCCTAGTAGGAGTTGGAGGTGTGTCGACCAGTTCTGGACAGGGTCACACTCCCCCTGAAAGACTGTGTTTGTAACTTGGGTGTGCTTCTGGATCCGTTCCTCCAAAGGTCAACTCAGCTAGTGCTTATTATCAGCTTTGGCTGGTATGCCAACTGCGCCCCTTCCTAGAATTGGATGACCTAAAGATGGTAGTGCATGTGCTAGTAACCTCAAAGTTGGACTTCAGCAATGCACTCTACATTGGGCTCCAACTGGTTCAAAATATGGCAGCCAGTTTGATTACAGGTACCTTGAGGAGTGAACGTATTAACCAATATTAAAATCACTCTACTGGCTGCCAGTTAATTTTCGGGCAAAGTACGAAGTGTTGGTTATTACTTTTAAAGCCCTATATGGTTTGGGTCTAAGTTACCTACAGGATCGCCTCCTCCCGTATAATCCACTCTGTACACTCAGGCCTTCTGGGGGCCATTTACTTAAACCACCTAGAACTACAGTGGAAGCGGTCACCCAGAGGACTTTCTCATCTGCTGCAGACTGTGGAATGACCTACCAGAAGAGATTCAACCACAAAATATACTGCCTGGATTTAAAAAACAAAACAAAACAAAAAACTGCTAAAGGCTTATCTCTTCCAGCGGGCCTACTCAGTCTATTTTTAATTATTTTATTTATTTTAATTATGATATATTTTGTTATTTTAATTAAAATGTATTTAAATGATTTTATGATTTTAGTGCATTTTAGTGCATTTTAATCATAATGTGTTTTAATTGTATTTTAACCTGTTGTACCCCACCTCAGGCCTTGAGTAAAGGCAGTTAACAAATAAAAATTTATTATTGTTGTTGTTGTTGTTGTTAATTTGCCCAATAGTATTTCATCTATTGTTTGGTAACTTTCCTAAAATTGTAATACTACCATTTCTCTTGGGGCCAAAAAAACTAAAGCCATTTAGTGGTTCCTACATCGCCTCTTGACCTGTCTTGGGTTTCCATGTTTTCCTTTCTTTATTCCGTATTTGAAAGGTTGAGCACAGTTTGCCTTGTGGGAAAAAAAGAATATAGGAAAGGTCACATAGACGTTAGACCTCCAAGGTAGGATTTTATAACATTGTCTCAGCAAAAGTGTTAAACAGTGTCTTTGAATTTTGACTACCTACCACATACAGGTTTCAGGTATAAACAAAAAAATAGCTGATGGGAGAGGAAATAGTCCCAACAGATCTATCTGTTTTGTCACTGGGGTAGTGTTTTGTCCTGTGTAATGTAATATACTGGGATAAAAGATGTCCCATGCTGTTGTGTGCTTGAAACATGAGGTAGAGAAGCTGGTGTGTGTGTTCAGATGGGAGGGACAGCAAGTAAATTTTCACTTAACTAGGAAGAGCAATCTGAATGCTTTCACCCTTATCTCCTGCACTTTGATCCTGAACTTGCATGGGCATTATATTCCCCATGATGAAATTTATTTTACAATGTAATCTTTATATGTTTACTCAAAGGAGATATTTGGGACTGTGAACCTTTTTCCCTGCGAAAGTTTGCCAAGCCTCTTTTCTCATTATTTGTTATCAGGCTTGGCATGACTCATTTTATTCCTTTTACTGGTTTGGATTGCCTTATATTGTGCAATTTTAAATTTATTTCATGTTATTGCTTTTTCTGTTACTGTGAATAAGCTATGTAGATTTGCAGAGGACAGCAACCTTACAGGACAGTCTTCTTCTACTTGTTCATTCAGAAGTAAGTCCCACCGCCCTCAGAAAGGCTTACCCACTAGGAAATGTAGAACTGCAGCCTTAATAAGTCCCACTGAACACCATGGAACTTACTTCCTGTCTAACCATACATAAGGTTACACAGTCAACAAGTCATGTTTCAGCAGAGTAGTCTAGGGAACTCTTTATTCTTCATCCTTATCTTCATCCTCCTCCTCGGTGGCAGTTAAGAATTCATAGATCACTGCACACACGCCTAAGAGCCAGGCCAACATGGTTCCAGCAGAGAAAATACAGAAGCCAACCAGCCCCAAGAACACATTGTCTTGGTCATCAAAATGGATGTAGCACTTGTAATGGAGCTCTTCCTGTGCTTCTTCTAGCATCCTCAAGCCACGCACAAAAGCTGGGCTGTAGCAGGTGACATTGTCAGGGTCTGTAGAGGAAACACAAGAATGACAACAACCCTGCATTTGTACATAAAGACCTACAAAGTAAACAGGGGAAGAATCTGTTATCTTGGAGAGAGCCATTAAAGGGTAGTAAATCCTCCCCACCACCATGAAGTTCTTTGCTGTTGCTTGGAGTTACAGTCCAACAAAATCTGGAGGTTCCCACCCTTGTACAAGATAGAGCAGCAATAAAGAGGTATAGTCAGCCCTCCATATTCACAGGCTCAACCAAACATGACTTGAAAATATCTTGATTTTGCCACATGCTGAGCACTCTGCTGAGGTTTAGGCACAGCCTGGTATAGCCTCCCACCATTTCTCAGATAGTCAGGTTCTTTCTGGTACTTGTTTGAGTTTGCCATTTTATAAAAGGGACACAGTTTCAATAAGCCATTGTGTATAATGGGACTTGAGCATCCGCAGATTTTGGTGTGCGCAGGAGGTCCTAGAACCAAAAGCCAGCGGATAGTGAAAGCTCACTGTATAGAGATAAATTTAGAAACCATGCCTTGAAAAGCTCTTTTTGGAACGTAGTTCCCACAGTTTTAAAGCCAGTAGGGCCATTGGTAATTCTGGCTGGGGCATTCTGTAAATTATAGTCTAAAAAGTAAATTTTCCAGACTGTTAAACACCTAGGAAAGTATCTTTCATTCAGATGGTTCAAGCGTAGTATTGTCTGTTCTGGCTGGCAGCATAACTCCAGGTTAATAGGCAGAATATCTTCTGAGATACTACTGCAAAAATGAGCTACTGCAAAAATCTCTTTGACTGGAGGAGATGAAGATTCTGCCTGGGACCTTCTGCATGCCAAACATGCCATGAAACTATAGTGTCCTTCCAGTGTAGGAACAGATTATGTGTTCTGATGCTATTGCATATGTTCCAAATGCATGGGGAGCTGAAGCACAATTCATTTCTGTCATTTTTTCTGACTGTCATTACTGTGGTGATAACAGGCAAAGTTCATGCTGTGTTCAGTGGGAATCCCTACCCCTGGACAAGTTGTCACATATGGTTAGTAAGTAAAAAGAAACAGATTTTCTGAATCCCCTCTCACATAATAGATGATAACTGCCAAATAGAACCACCAAGTTATCAGTGCGATCTTTTTCACTACTGATGATGGAACACGGTGCATCTTATTTCAGTCCAGAAAGAAAGAGGAGCTGTTGTCACCAGACAGGTTTACACCCAACATTAAAATTTAATCAATACTCTCACACAAGGCCCAACAAATTCAAAACTGAAGTGTCTGTTTCACATACATGGTGTTGCTCTTTGAAACATGGTAACAGCAAATGTATATGTAAGTTGAGTGACTGAGGTGAGAAATGGAGCTATCTTGGCTGACACTACTTTTTGTTTCAATGTTTCATTTTCCTTTCTCTGACAAATGTGCTGCTCTGAATTGAAAACACCTCAGGTAGAGCAGCTTCATCTGTATTTGAGGTGAGCCTAGAAATGGAATATGATAGGAATAACCCCACCTTGTAAAAGCATAAATGGATAATTTAAATATTTTGTGAATCACATAGAATTTTGCAAACCATAAGAATCACAAGAGAACAACAATTGAAAAGTATGACTTCAGCAAACTTCCACCAATAAAACAGGAAGGATGCCACTCAGAATAGAGGAGAAACTTATAATCAGCCTTGTGAATCAATTCTGTGGCCTTAACTAAAGAAAAGAGAACAAGGAGCTGAGAAGAAACCCCTGCTGGTCTTTGCCCACTGTTTCCAAAGAGCAGTTATCATCTCCATTAATTGGAACAGTACAGTACTTTACATCTGGAATACTAACACAGCAGCTTCATAAGATAGTAAATTACTGGTGTTCCTCCCTGCTTTGTTCTTAGTGGTTAATTTATGTGCCTTTGCTCTATGTATGGAAACATGGAAGGTTTGGGATATTTTTAAAGGCTCACTTTAGGGACTCAGTAGTAGTTGCACTGAATCCATAGACTGCACATTTTTCATTCCACCAGCCAAGCAAATAACAGCAAAAGTTTAATATTGTGCTAATGCTGGACAAATGTGAAGCCCAGAAATCAGAAAACAAACCTAGTTTCATTTGAGAAACTCACCTGGGATAGTGACTCCACTCTCCTTCATCCAGCTGCAGAGTTCCAGGAAGGAACAGTTACAAAACCAGGGATTCCCACTCAAGCCCAGGCTTCTTAGATTGGGCAGATCCCTGACAGTGCTTGTGTCAATGAATGCCAAGCTACAGCGGCTCACATCAAGGTGTCTCAGCCAAGTATTATTGGCAAAGGAGTCCTTCTCTATCTCAACTAGGTTGGGATTGTCCGAAAGCTTTAACACAACCAAGCTGGTGAGCTGTGCAAAGGTACCAAATTGTACTTGTGTAAGGTTGTTGAAGCTAAGGTCCAAGTAGACCAACTTAATAATGCTGACAAAAGTGAAATCCAGATCCTCACCTAAAATGTTGCTGCTGCAATCTAGGTAGATCAAGTCACTGAGAAAGTTTAGTTCCACCGACGGCAAATAGCTAAGTTTGTTCTGAGCCAGGATCAATTGCCTAGTGTCGAGTGGGATGGTGGCAGGGAACTCTTCCAGCTGCTTTCCTGTGCAATTCACAGCTAGATACAGGCAATTGCATTCCTTTGGGCAACTCACACTTTCTGCTGTCCAGCTCATTCCAAAAAGAAGCAGCATCCATACAGATCTGAAGCTTTTGGAAGGGGTCAAGATGTGGCACAGCAAGCAACACACCTTGCTCTTGGTACCTTGATGGTCTCCATGCAGTCCTGGGGGAGAAGCCATTTCTTCTCTATAATCAACCTAAGAGTGTCTGTTTCATGAGAGCTCTGTGATCATCAAGATCTCTGGCAAGCAGCCGATTTAAGTGCCTAGGTCAGAGAGCTCATTTTCTGGAAACTGCAAAACAGATGCTTGTTATAGGGCACTTTTCTGTGTCATGCTGGCTGCCAGGTGATACCTTTCACTCATCCCCAGGTAGGTAGGTTCACAGTTCATTTGCAATCAAGGATGTGCCTGTTTCAGATGTGGGCTCTGTCATTGTGTCTGCCTGTGTGCTACTTGAACTAACCAGGCAGGTTGCCTTTGTGTGAGGGAGCTCAGCTCATGCTTCATTATTTCCTACATATTTAAAAAAGGAAAGAAAAAGGAAGTATCAGGCAGCAGACCAGGTTAGAATTTTTATGATATATCCAGCTTTCTGCATGGAGTGATTTATCTGTTTGTATAGAACCTAGAATATGTTTTGTTTAAGCACCAGAAATCCTTCAATAGTATTGGTTTGAAACCATAGAAAAATGACATTGTGAAGGGTGGGGTTATACTTCATGGAGCAGTAGTACTTGATGGCTTCTGTGTCTATGCATTGTGAATACCCTCTGGGTTTTAATCTGAAACTCAAATAAGATGTCCAAATTGCTGAACCCATGTGGAGGATATGGTTCAATGCTTTGCATACTGCCTTTAAAGTCCAGGCTCAAATCTTGAGTGGATTCACCATCTCACTGATGTGGAAGCCACCAGCTGCCACTGGCACAAAGTATCAAGTTTATTGTGCCTGCAGTGATACAACAACTGCAAGTGGAATTGGGCAATCAATAGCTTCAGCAGGACAACTGAGGAATGAAGATTACAAGCACTTAGATGGAATTCACTATGTCTCTCAGAACTTGCCTGTGCAGAATACCAGTGTGACTGTCATGTATAGCACATGAGTGAGTACAATGATTTTATGCCCTGATGTTGGCTATAATTTGAATGAAATCATGTATGTGTTCTGTTTATATGGGATTCCACTTGGCTGAAGTTACAGGAGTTGGATTATTAACATTTCTTAGTGTTTTAGGGTGTGTTTGTGTCACAGAGGCCCTGAAAAATTAGCTTTCTGGAAGATAGAAGAATCAACAGCTCTGGGTTCAGAGTGCATGTTGGCATTAGATTTGCTGCTAGAGTTAAGTGAGAAGGCAGTTAAATACAGAGACAAGGTGAGCACTGGGCTTTGGATCTTTGTAACTGAAAAGTTTGGAGCTCAATCCACTTCAAGAATGATTTTCTTCTTGTCAGCTTTCTTCACTGCTTAGTTTTCTCAAACATACATAGAAATTGGAAATACAATGGAGTGGACAATCCTGTCTTAAGTATTCAATGATACATCTCTACACTTCAGGACCTTATCTAGTCTTTCCAAGTCCTAGGCTTCTTCTGCTTTCTTAACTGCGGTCTCCATTTTGACCACCTTGGCAACTGGAAAATGCTCTTTTTCTCTGTATTCTGTCCTGATGGTACCCACTTATCCTGAGTATAGGTTACTCAGCAAGACAATCAAATGTTGTGGCATCCCCAAGAGTGATCCATAGTTTTTCACAATCAAAGCCTTTACCACATTGGGAGGGTATGAGAGGGGCACTAGTAGAGAAGGGAGAAAGGTGTGTGAGCAGAAGAGTTGGAGCAGCAAGGGAATGCCACACTATGAGGATACCACGAACAGCAAAAGAGAGATGGAAGAATGACTGGTGCCAGAAAAAAGCAAAAAGCAAGGGGGTGTATTGCAAGTGTGCAAAGTGAGATGAGGGAGTAAGACAGGTGAGAGAGCGACAAGATGTAAGAAGCAAGGGAGCAACACATTACAAGGGTGCAAAGAAAGGCAAGGGTAGGAGTAGGTGAGAAGTGCTGTAAGCTACAGAGTGCAAGAAACAAGAGGGTTATTGCAAGTGTGTGAGCTGAAACAAAGGGTGGAGTAAGAGATGGGAGAGTGAGAGATGCAAGCAGTGGAGTGCAAGAGGCAAGGGTGGGGGACACATTGCAGTGGAGTGAGGACTGACGAGAGAGAAGGAACACTGTGAGAGTGGCAGCGTGCCAGAAGCAAGTGGGCGCACTGTGTGGGTATGAAGTGAGAGTGAGCAGAAGGGAGAGAGGGAGGTGAGGAAGAGACAGGAAAGAAGAGGAAGGAAGGTGAAGGGTGCAGTGGTAGGGTGTAAGAAACAAGAGTCATGATGAGAGTCAAAGGACAGTGCTACTTCAGGGGAGAAACTGTTACCCTGATTTCTGGGGTCCCGTGAGGGACATCTCAATGTGCTCCAATTACTGCAGAATGGGAATTAGCAAGAGCACAAACTAAGCAATGCAAGAGGCAGGGCAACCTAGCGAGATCTTGAACCCAATGTTTACGGGGTCAGGCCGAGTCAATAATCAAATAGAAGTAAATAATAATTGTTTTCCTTTATTTTGAAACACAGTCAAAACGTATGTATGCAAACACTCACACAGATCTAATGAAAGAAAGGTAGGAGTTGGATAGAGGGTTTTGATAAGGATTTTTCAGGGGAAATACTACACCTGATCCTGAAGCCTGGTTTATTAGAAGAAAAGTCAGTTGGAGCGGAGATTCTCAGCATGTGGGAGCTGAGGGGAAGGCTCGTCGAACGGAGCGACAGCAAGGTGGGATGGAAGTCAGAGCGATCTGAGGAAACGCTCAAAATCAGGGGGTCTTATAGGGGAAAATATGCCTGTAGGCTAGCCTGTTCCCGGGGGAAACAATGGGTTTCAGGCTGGAGACAAAGCCTCTGAAAGGTCAGTATTTAGCATGATTGAATTATGACAAAGTTGACAATAGTGTAGCCTGTATGCAAACGTGGAGTGCTTGACAGCTGGATATTCGGCTCATCAAGCTGCCTGCTTGGGGCAGGGGATCTTTTGTAAGCTGCATGCTTACATGCATGTAAGCATGCATACGTAATGTGACTTTAAAAGGGTACTTGCCTGGAGGTCTCCTGAAGCTGCAGTCTGGCAATTACTGGCCTGCCTGGATTTGTTTTGAATAGTTCAGCTATTTTTGGCCATGCCCGTGTGCGTCCTTGTCCGGGGGCCTCGCAAGCGCATGGAGAGGAATGGATAGTGAAAGCCAAATTCTTGATATCAAATGATATCTAATATACCACAAGTCTGGACTGGAAACTACAGTAACAATCCCCCCCCTGAAAATGGGCGATTTGAGGACAATACTGAACATTTTCCAATTAAAAGCAAAAATAGTTTTAGAGCCGAATAGGGGTCTTAAGGCACAGCAGTAATATTTCTCTATAGGGAAGGGGGAACCTTGGGGAAAACGAAGGATTTCTAACTTCAAAAATACAGTCCTAACTTTAACTAAACACATTCACACATATATACATAAGCAATAACCAATAAGAAAGTCTTCCCATCAATAGAGAAGTAATGGCAAATTAGCAGTCAAGGCAAATATCACAATGCATAAACATATGAAATTGAAGTAAAAGTGAGCCTACCAATGAGGCACTGCAAATATGAGCAAGGAAAAATGACAATGGTTACAATGTATCGAAGTTTGCAAACTAGCTAACAATTGCTTGCTGACTATTAGCTGCTTGCATCTTGCAGATCTTGGGTTGAGGAATAGTCCATTTGAAGTTTGATCAGGATAGCAACAATCCTTTAACTGAGTCTTTTTGTCACAAAGTCCTTTATTTCCGTTGGAAGGTGTCTGGATCACGCCCCCCCCCAATGGTCCCACAGCTACAGTAGAGGAATCGGGCATCTCCTTGGACCGGTTCCCAAATGGAGCTGCGATTTTCTTCTTCACCCCCCCCCCCGTGGTGCCCGGAGGTGATGGTCAGGTCCAGGGGTCGCCCCGGCTCTCCAGAGCTGTTGACCTGTAACTATTTTGCAACAGAACTGACAACAAGGTTATCCAACGCATAGATAGAATGCAAATTACCAGCTCAGTGCCTGATGGGAGTTCAAGTAGAACTATGAAAATCTTGTTTCACTGTAACCAGAAAGTGTATGGGGGAGCGAGGATATAAATAGCTCCCAAGAATAGAGCTGTATTGGCCTTCCCAGGGCCTATCCAGGTAGTGAGGCTGTGAATTCAGAACCTGCGTCAAGCCAGGCTGCCTTTGCCATGTCACTCTGTACCCTGAAAACCAGGATCCAGTTAGCAGACAAATAGCCAAAATCATCCCAGAACAGGATGGGATTCCACATGGCAGAAGTTCGCCAAGGTCTCCCCCTCACTCAGACCTAGAGCCTTGCTCTAAGCCTGATGATGTAGCCCGAGCGCTTGGGGTGCTGCTGTATGGTGATGGTGGTTAGATGTGGGTTCTGAGTGCACAACTTCCCTACCTCAAAAAGCTGGACTCTGGTGCAGGCCTGAAGATTGGTCGCCCAGACAGGCTTTTAGTAAACAGACAGGACATCACAATCAAACTATTTAAACTAACAATAAACTATGTACAAATTACAAACCTCGGATCCCTCAATTCTCAGTAAAACCGGCAAGCTTGTAGCTGGGAAATTTGTTTCTTGATCCACAGTGCGGGGCCAATTAAGCATAGGGCTAGCATGACCTGGAAGACTACCAGTATTATTAAAGGGTGCAAGGCGAAGTGGGCTATCGCTTGCCCTGTGGAAGACCAACTTGAAGGTATCCCACCATGACTGTTGGGAGTCCGCTTTCAAATCCTCAGATGATTCAACAATCACCTTGGCGGAATGGTTAACTGTCAAGGCAATTTGATGGAGGGAGTGCGATACCTCCAGTACTCTGTGTGCTAGGCGGGTGAGATTCTGTAGCCATGTAGACATGGGGATCTCATCCTCGAGGTGGAATCCAACTAGTTCGGACTCCGTGGGCACGTATCCAGTCTCTAAGACATAATCTTTTATCTCCCACCTGAGATGAAAGTTTTGCCCAAAACAATCCTGAACGTGCTGTGCACAAAAGCAAGGGTTGCTGGTGGACTAGAAACTTGTCCGGACTAGAAACTACAGTAACAAAACCCTATCCCGGGGTCTACAATTTTAATATTAAAATATGAATCTGTGTGCCAGAGAGGTCCCTGAAGGGGCACGTAGGCAGCAATGGTCAAAAGACTGAAAACCAGGTCAGGCCAGTAAAATCCCCAGTCACATAGCTCAAGAGACCTCAAGATGTGTAAACCCACAACAAAGAAAGGGTCCTAGCCCCGAGATGCTGATTTGAGGGGATTGGTGTGTCTGTCCCAAGTTGAGCAAATATTCCATCAGGCAAGGACCATTTACATGAAGTCACACCACAAAACACAGCTGAAGATCCTGAGACTTTGGCAACACCTTGCAATGGTGGAGCTTCGTTATCGCTCCAACACCGTGGGAAAGGATTAGTCCTCCAGGTACTTTCCCCCCTACAAATAGTCCCTATTTTTGGGTGGTTCTTTGGATCACCCCTGGTCATCCCAGCAGACCGTTGCTCCATCCATTGAATGATCCCCTCAGCATTCTCTGTGCTGGGCCCCACTTCTTTGCTGCCTTCTCAGACCCAGGACTTCAGGACAAGGTGCAGTATTACCCCAACAACACCCCTCTCAAAACTCCCCTGTCCAATTTCCTCACTTTTATTTCTTAATAGCTCTGGGGTGAGTGTGTGCATGATTGTGTTGGTGCGTGAGACTTGCATTCAATAAAATCCATTATTTGGCAATTTGGTGTGGTTTTTGGCTTGGCCTGACCCCATAAACACTGGGTAAAAGACCCCGCTAGTTTACCCTGTCTCTTGCATTGCTATTGCTTGTGCTCTGGCTAGTTTCCATTCCCCATCATGTGGAGCACATTGAGGTGTCCCCCAATGGACTCCAGAAATCTGGGTAACAACGGGATATGGTGTTGGAGAATGAAGAAGGAACAAACAGGTAGGAAACAGCAGTAGAAGAGCACAAAGAACAAAAACAGGCTGAAACATGACGTGAGTTCAGGGAAGGGAAAAATGGGTTTGGGGCAAATTAGGGGCACAGGGATGGAGGCAAGGCAGCAGCAGCAAAGGTGTTCTAGGAGGAGCAGAACTCTGCAATTCGTTGGTCCAGTGCTCTGTCCTTGAGGCAACCCCACAATGCTACTCTGAAGAAAGAAGGGGCTGAGAAAAGGCAAGAGAGAAGGGTAGACAGATGTGACTTATCTGATTTTTGAGAAATGTTTTAGCAGAATGCTGTAGACATTTTTACTGTTTACTCTCACATATATCCAGCTAAGTTTAATGTGCAAAAAAGAGGAATACCATTTACATCTACAGTGTAAAGTCTATAAGGGAAATAAACAGCAGCTATAAGAGTGAACGTGAAGGAAGGATTTATACTGAGAAGTACAAAGATAGTATTAAGTGGGAAGGGGGCATCTCTCAGATTGGTTTGGCTTGTTTTGAATTTTTTTCCTTACTGCAAAATACTTGTCAAACTTTTAAAGGGAGTAGCTGTCTTAGCAAGTTTTTGCCATAAGCTTTTGAAGTTTGCACCCCACTTCCTCAGATGCATGGAATGTTGCCTCAACTGGCAAATATTTATACACCTAGTTTGTGAGGGAAAATATAATTAGTGAGATAGAGAGAATGGAAATGTGAAAATTACAGACATTTATCCTTACCTTAACTGGTGTTAACAAGCAACGGTTGGGTGGGAGAACAATCATACTGGCATAGATAAACTATTCAGCATATATGTTTGAGAAAAAGTTAAATACATGAAAGAAAAAGTAAACGGTTTTCTGGTTAAAATAAAATATTTCCACTATATGTCTGAAAGTAATAAAGCCATACGTTTTCCTGTTTGTCCTTACTTCCCTCTGCATCTTGCATTGCAAAGCAGATGGCAGTTACTCTCAGGCACCTTCTGTGGTACTTTTATGGATTTGTATCACTTTGCCATCAGTTAAAAAAAGATGGAAAAATGATAATCTGATGAGAATAACACTGGAAGTGTATTTGCATGACAATATGTGAATGCTATTTTTTTTAAAAAAAATTGTACTGCACTGGAAATGTTCATTTTATGTGGTTCCTCTGTTACCCTGGGGTCCTGTGGGGGATGCCTTAATGTGCTCCACCTGATGGGGAATGGAAACTAGCCAGAGTACGAGCAATTGCAATGCGAGAGGCAGGGTAACCTAGCAGGGTCTTTTTACCCAGTTTTTACAGGGTCAGGCCAAGCCAAAAACCAAATGAAGATGTCTAATAAAATTATTTTATTGAATGAAATCTCACATACCAATGCACTCACTCACACACTCACTCAAGACCTATTAAGAAGTAAAAGAGAGGAAACTGGATAGGGGAAATATTGAAGGAATTGTAGCTGGGGTAATACTGCACCTTTTCCTGAAGTCCTTGGTCCAGGAAAAACAGCGAAGAAGTGGAGCTCAGCACGGAGAGGGCTGAGGGGATTACTCAATGGATGGAGAAGCAGTCTGCTGGGATACCGGGAGTGATCCAAAGAACCGCTCAAAAACTGGGACTATTTGTAGGAGAAAAAGTACCTGAAGGGCTAATCCTTTCTCAGATTAGAGAACAGTGAGTTGAAGTGGGTCAGGCCTGATGACCACAAGGAGTGGGAAAAGAAACAGAAAAATTGTCTTTGCAGTTTGCAGATGCGGCCTTTCTCTGTGCTTGATGAAAACAATAGAACTCTGTAAACGCTGAATTATAATCTTGCTTGGCCTTGCAATAGAAATGTAACCAGTTACTTAGTTGAAACATTTCCAGGCGAGCAGCAGAACGGTTCATTGTTCATTGTATGGGAAAACGAAACTTATGTTGTAATGTATGACACGTTTGTCGGAATGTATAAAGACTTGAACAATCTAAGAGGCGGGGCCAGTTTCTTTGGGAATGATCCCAACCGGTACAGCTTGCTGGCCAGAAGGAAAATAAAGAAAATCTTTTTTTCAAACCAAGGTCTGATCTCTGACTTGCCACTTTATCTGGGGGCTCGTCCGGGATTTGGGGCCTTTTGCCCTCTTGTGCGGCCACCGCCCTCCCGGGTCCCCCTGCCTCACCGACAGAGACTCTGGGCGCCCCCGACTCTTTGATCGGACAGTCTTCCTCGAGGAGGCGTGGAAGCCGGGGAGGAGAGGTTGCCAGCCAGGAACCCAAGGGCGGTTTGGAAAATTGATACAGAACACAGCCCTAGGTAAGTGTGTTACTGCCTCCCCACATGTTGGGGGGAAGAGGGGCCTGATCAACCCCTTGGAATCTTGCCCGAGTATAGCAGCCCCGCAGGTGAGGCTGCTGAAACCGCAGGATTCCTTATACACACACACACAGAGGAAAGGTGGGAGGCTGTGTTCGTAGTGTGAAAGTTGTGAGTGTGCTTGGCGTTGCAGTTCTTACTGGAGACCGTTGGAGCGTCCGGCTCAGTGAGTCAGCGCGTGTGAAAGTTGTTTACCT